>CM071924.1:17900000-18432350 GCA_016081115.2 Rehmannia glutinosa | reverse complement strand
CTCCAATCTTGAGATTCCGGTTGTTTTTTTTTGGCATTTGGGCTAGAGACCATGGCTTGTGTCCACCTATAGTCTCTCGCCCAAGAAAAATCTTCCTTCGCCCTCTCTTGTCACAATCGATTTTTGTTGAAAAATCTTCCATCCCTCCCCACATAGTCCATGTCTCCTCAGGTGGTCACCTCCAATTGGGGCCTTATGTTGCGGTCTTTCCTTGAAGTGGTCCCCTCAACCGCTTTCTCCGTGTGGTCTCCTCATGAAGAGTGGTTCCTCCCAGAACTCTTCTTTTAGGCGTCCTCATCCATGGTGTCACATGTAATGGTCCCAACTATGTCACATGAAGGCCCTGGGATTCAGGATGTGGTCCCAAATTTGGTGGCTAACTCAACTAATATGAATTTTTCTACCCCCATGGTTAACCCCAACCCATCTAATTCAGCAATTATTCCCATTGCCCCTTAATTTTCAAATGTAATTCTTGGTAAATTTAATCCTACCCCGATTTTACAAATAAAGGGAATTATTTTTTTGTTTGATTGATGATAATTTGTATCAACGAAGGATTAGAGAATTTTGTTTTTTGCTAATTGGACGTGTGTTGCTTACTAATGCTAGTAAATTGTGGCCTTTATTATCTCTTCAAAAAGGTCTTTTAATTATGGCACATTAAACAAGACTAGAAATTAATTCCATTAGGGAAGGGCAATTTTTGTATTAAATTTTTGAATGATATGAGTCATACCCGCGCAATCCCAATCTTCTTAGGCTATTACTTCGGTTCTATTAGATTGTCTCCATGGGTTCCATTTTAATCGTATAAAGCTAATACATCATTGGGACCATTGCGGTGTTTGGGTTCGTATTTTTTGAGTTAAGTATTGAGTAATGCGGCACCCAAAGATTATCATGGGAATTGCTAAAGTTGTCGACACAGGTTTAGATTGATGAACGCTCATTGAATGACTCAATTGGCTATTTTAATCGAGTTTTGGTGGATATTGATTTAGCTAAGCCGCTTTAAGGTTATGTTATGGTAGAACGTGTTGGGCACTGGACATTTGTTTCCGTAAGCTATGAGAAACTCCCTGAATTTTGTGTTTATTGTCGTATTACGGTCGTAGCTCGCAACTTGCCGTCGTATGGTGCCTCATGCTACTCACAAATATCGATCCGCTCATGCTTTCTCTCAACATGGGAGGTCAGAGGTCCACCCATTCCTCTTCTGGACAAGTAAGGTCGTTGATAGCTTAATGGAAGAAATGGTTTCACCAAAGCATGTTGGTTCTCCATCCACTGCTATTGTTCCTAAGCCAAATGGTGTTACTTTGGGGAATTTTTTTGCCGCTTTAGAGGATGTGGATGATTTAGATATTGCAGTGAAAGACACCGATGACCAAGATAAAGCCGTTGTTATTCCTAATTCTATGGAGGATACTTTGGTTGCTATAAACGTGCATGTTGCTACTAAACAACAACTTCTTCGTCATGTGAATCAGGATCGAGCTCCTCCAATTCACAATCTCACTCTCTTGGATGATGATCAATCGATAGTTTGAAGGTTGTAAATATGGCTACAAAGAAGTGGGAGGATTATGCTAATGACGTGGATTCTTTCGACAATGATGATTACATATGATTATGTTGGTCTTGGATAGATCTGGTGATCATTTTTTTTATGGATTTATGCTTGGACGTTATTTTTATTCTAGGGTACTTTTTTTTAGTAAAGATTTTCCCCATAATGGTGGATATTTTTACCTTGGTAGGTTTTAATGAGACCCAACGTTTAGGCTATCTCATTTACACTGCGATTATGACTTTTTTTTTTTTTTTTTCTTTTATATATTTTTCTTTTTTTCATTTCCTATTGAAAATGTCATTTTAGAGGGTTCTTTTTCTTTTTCTTTATTGGGTATTGCTCTTTCATTATTATGTAGTAGTTGTTGGGTGGATTATTTAAAGCAAAAAAAAAGACAAAACCGAATAGAGCAATTCATGGGGAGGTTATGAAGCTTTGTCTTTTTCTGGCTTTAATTTGATATGGATCTTATCAATTGTCTTATTATTATTTTATAAGCAATCTTATCGATTACTACCAATGGACAACAAACTAAATTTATGCTTCCACATTTAATGAAAAATTCAGGTTCCTAGAAAATTGATGTATGCATTGATTTCCTCGCCAACCCCTCTTCTTCTTCCTTTTTTTTTCTCTTGTTTAATTATTTAGATTATGCGTACTTTGATTTTTAAGGCTTCTGATCCATTGGAAAATGATATGGATTTGTATGAACTTAATAATAACTTAACATTTAAAAATATTAAAATATATGTGATTCTTAATGTAATAAAACGATTTAAACTTAAATAATTAAGTTTTAAAGTTGATATTTTTGTAAATAGATGGAAATATATAAAAAGAAAAGAAAAGGTATTAATCACAAGCCCGATCAAAGGGTAGTAAAGGAAGAATAATGCTAAACTTCTGAAAAATATATTTTTCTTTAAAATCGCGTTATTAATGTCGATCTTTATCTTTCAAGTATAATATAATTTAAATTCGCTACAACTAGCTAGATTCTTAAATGATGTTTCGTTGCATATTAAATATCACCAAAGAAAAGGATTAACTACCAAAACAACCCTTGAAATTTAGCCTACAATTAGAGCTGACAATGGGTTGGGCCTAAATTTAGCCTACAATTAGAGCTGATAATGGGTTGGGTCGGGCCAATCTGGCCCGAGCCCGTCGGGCTTTTGCGAAATTTAGCCTACAGTAGCTTCCAAAATATTTTTTTTATTTTAACACTTGACTCCTAACTTAGTATTTTCCTACACCATACCCCATGGAGGTAGGGGTGTCAATTTGGATTGGGTCTGGGTTCGCGGGTTAGAAATAGTCAACCGGACCCAACCATTTAATTATTCGTATCAAAACCTTGAACCCGAACCCGACCTATTTATTTCACCGGTAACCCGGACCTGACCCATTTAACCCATATAATAAAATTATTTTTATTCATATTTAATAATTTTAACTAAATAAATTTAATTTTTTTTAGAATCAATCATTTGTAAACACAATATTCAATCAATAAAAATATTATGATTCACAACATTAAAAATGAAGTAACATAATTACATAAATAACATAACATACTTATCATATTTTGTAGGCAACATACAAAATAATAACAACATACATAATTAAGGAGATTCTAGAATTTAAGTTTTAAGAACATGTCTTGTATTTTTTTTAATGATTAATTATTTACTTAATTTTTTTAAAATTCACAAACGGGTTAGACGGATTAAATGGGTCATAGCATGTTGGCGGGTTATTCAGTTCGACCCGATTTTGACCCCGACCCACGAAGACTGGACCCATACTCATTAATTTCGTGTTAGGTTCATGTCGGGCTTGTGTGTTGGGTCTGAAATTAACACTCCTACATGGAGGTGATAAAGTGTACAAATTTGTTAGGTCTAGGGATAAAGTGTCACAAAAAAAAGTTCGAGGGGCAAAATGCAAACTATGGGGTTTGTATAATTAATCCTTATAAAATATAGGGATAATTATAAAAAGTACCCCTGAGGTTTGACCTAATTACAAAAAAAACCCAACTAACTTTAAAACTTACAAAAATCCTCGAGGTTTGATTTAGTGTTAAAATTAAGGGTAATCGCAATGATTTTACAAATATGAAGGGGGATTTTGAAATATATTTCAAACCTCAGGGGTACTTTTTGTAAATTTTAAAGTTAGCTGGGTTTTTTGGTAATTAGGTCAAACCTCAGGGGTACTTTTTGTAATTATCCCTAAAATATATGTTTCAAAGTTACAAATGTCCGTTGATATATATTTTTATTTTACAAAATTGCATTTGCACCCTCAAGAGGAGGGTGTTTGCTAGTTAAATACAAACCTCAAGTAAATATTTATAATTTTAAAAAGTACCTGGACTTTTTTGTAATTAGGCTAAACCTCAATGGTAATTTTTGTACTTATCCCCCAAATAAAATGACACTTGTGCGTACTAATGATATGAAATAGAAGATGAAACACGAGGATCCCAACAATTGAATCTTTAGTGAGCAAGGTAATTTGCATAGATATTGATTTGCATTTACAGAGAGGACATTGTAGTATAAAAATATTAAAAGCTAGAGTAAAATTATAGGATAAAACTCTAATGTTCTCTAAAAGTAGCCTAGACAACCTCAATGCTGGGACACAGCATGAAGCCATTAATCTAATGATCAAGAAACTGGTCCTCATCAGAAGTTTGAGAACTGGTTCTGAGAAGATTGTACCATCTGCAAATCTGTAGTTGTTTGGCAAGAATTATCATCTCCCATCAAGGTCCTGAAAATTGTGATGATATTATTAATGAGAACACTACATAATTCAAGATTCATAATTCATAGCATGAAAAATCGAAAAACAAAGAAATTTACAGGGAATATATTAAAGGGATAATTAAAAAAACTTGAGGTTCGGCTAATTACAAAAACTCCAAAGATGTTTCAAAATTACAAAACACACCATCAGATTTGATTTTGTCTTAAAGTTATTGGGGTAACTGTAATATTTTAATAAATATCGGGGGAGGGGGGAAGGGGGGGTGAACTGTTTTTTTGCTTATGCATAGGGTGATTGTAAGACGAAATTGAACATCAAGAGTGTTTTGTAATTTTCAAAAATCTCTAGAGTTTTTTCTATAATTAGCCCGAACCTTAGGGGCTTTTTTAATTATCCCTGTATTAAATTGATCTTACTCTCTCGGCCGAGACGCCCATAAGGAACTTAGAGCTCGTAATCGGCCGTAATACTCTCCGATCACTAAGAAGCATCGTGCTGCTTGACGGACGGTCAATATACGGTGCAGTTGATGAAGCGTTTGTTGCCTTAAATTATCAGCCTGTATTTTCAATCATTAATTAAAAATATAGAAGCTAAATTCAAGATTTTAACAAATTTATCCACATAATTTACAGAGAATGAATAAAAAAGTGCTGCTGATAGGTCTAGCAAAAGGCTTCTTATTCAACATGGTTCACTTTCAAACCACCTTTTGATGGAAACAAGCTTAAATCCCCTCAATAATGATGCTAGGAATTAAGATGCATATCGAGGACAAAATTCTGCTGATCATTAAGAAAATAGATAATTACAAAAACTAACCTGAGGTTTGCATTAATTACAAAACAAAAACAAGAGATTTTTAAAAATCACAAAAAAACCCTCATTAAAGGGGTAACTACAATATTTTTATAAATGTAAGAGGGTGTCTAATAAGTTTTTGCTTATGAAGGAGCAAAGTGTCATGGGTTTTTGTAATTTTCAAAAGCCTATGGGTTTTCTTTATAATTAACCCAAATCTAGGGACGGTTTTGTAAAGAATATGAAACTGAACGAAGTGTTATTAATCGGCTAAACGTGTCAGTTTATGTTTAAAAATCAAGCATATTGCCATATCCTTATATTGGGTAACACTAAAGCATAATTTTTAAATTTTAAGGTATAATTAAACTTTACAGCTGCAATAATGACCTAACAAACGAATAAAATTTTATGAGCTAACTGACTTAGAGCACTTAATCCATCTTTAAGTTATTATACATTAAAATACCATGCAGGAGTATATATATAGTTGTTCCGAGAAAAAAACGCCTCTATGATTGGTTGGTGATTACCATTATCAGTGGGGTTCCACCATAAGTGGACTTATTTGTCATATCATTCCAAGATGTAATTCTCATACAAGTTCTTTTTTTTTTTTTTTTTTTTTTTTTAATACTGCTCTAAAAGCAATTTTCATAAAGACATTGCAATAATTAGTTAATTAATTCCTTGAGGTAGAAGTATTCTTTTATTTCCTTGTCTTAGTAGGTATAAAGTTGAAAAATTTCCTCTCATTACCTCTCTTTTCTTCTCCCACTCTCTAAAAACCCTAAAACTTTTAACCCTTCCCCTCCTCTCCATCCTAGCCGCCCCTTCCCCTCCTCCTCTCCTCCTCCTCCTCCTTCCCTTATCCCCTCCCCTCCCCAACCATGTTTCATGATGGAGCCAATGAAGGTATATCTCTTGTGTTATTCGGAGGTGATCGGTTTTTCCGATCGAGAGTGGAGGCAAGTCGAAGGTCGGAGCTACAAAGAGGAGAGTTGGAGCCGGGTAGGTGATGGGTTGCCGGTTGCGGTTGAAGATCGGGTGAGGGAGAGGCATTTTTCTTTTCCTTTTTTTTTTCGATTTTTCTGTTTTTTTTTTTTTTTTTTTTTTTTTTGTCTTTTTTTACCGGTTGATTTGCGAAACTCGTAGGCGGTCGGTAATTTCAGTGCTTGCAGTTGCGTGTAGTAGCTCGTGCCCAGATTGGTTCGAGTTGGGTAGTCTCTCTCATGAGTGCCTTAGTCCTCCTTTCGGAGGTGGTTTAGTTTCCTTTGGAGTTCTTAGTTTTTATTTGTTTTTTAGTAGTTTCTTGTTTTGCTCCCTCGAATTACGGTGGTTTTACCTCTCGTACGGAGTTCTCCCCTTGACATGTATCAATGTATGTATGTTCAAGGTGGCCATTTGCTTGGATTAGTGTAAGTTTATTTGAGTAATGAATATATTTCTATCGTTTGGGAAAAGAAAAAGTAGGTATAAAGTCTCCCACCAGGACTAGATAGCTTCTTCATATTAATGGAATATTTCCCTACTTTCTTTTTGTTGGGGATTTAATATTTCCATCAGCTCAATTTGAAAGATACATCAATATTAATTATCATCTTAAGAATGAAGTCTTAATATTGAGAGATGAAGCCTTGGAGAAGATTTTGGTTATTATAAGGTAAAGAATCATTCGAGGAGTGTAAATGAGTCAAGTGGAGCGAACATAGTACTATTCAAGCTATGTTCAAGCTTGTTCAAATTTTAATCGAGCTTCAAAAATTGTGTTTAAGATTGGTTTGATAATCAATCGAGTCAAGCTCAACGAGCTTTAGTCGACGAACACGGATCGCCACTCGAGTAGCTTGATATTTTTACAAATATTTTATTCTTTTTTACTAACCAAGCCGACCTAGAGTCGAGCTTTACATTTTATCGGATGGAAAATTGTGTTCAACCTTGGTTCGTTAAGCCCGAGTAGCTTGACTCGTTTTTCAGTCTCACCCTTATCCCCGCCAATGTATAATGGTACATTTTTATTCTACTTTTTTACTCTCGTTGTATGATCAATTCCCACATTTGCTTTCTTATCTCTTATCTCACTTATTAAAGTGATCAAAAACAACTTTAAAATCAACGAGCCAACCTACAGGTATCTGGAAATTAAAGTGACCAAAAGCGCCATCAAAACGTAGTAATCTTACATTTTAGCATCAAACCATCCACAGTTTTTTCCCTAAAGAGTAATTATCTGAACTTTTTATCACACTACTTTAGATAAAGTACTAAATATAGGTCCAAGAAAAGGGATCTAGGTCGGATGACTTACGAGGATAGAATTTCACTTTTTTTTTTATTCCAGTTAGCAAATTGCATAATGGGACTAGAAATGTAGCACAAGAAAGGTGTTAAAGAAAGAAAGAATTATTAAAGTCGAACCTGTCGGACAAAGCCTTCGAGATTGGCGAGCTTGCCCAATGCAATAGCCATGTGATGCATGTTATCGTTGATCGAACCATTGGCCACAGTATCGATCAATGATTGTTGTAGCTGTTCCAGTCCCTGAGAAAGAGCCTCCTCTGCTTGCTGTGAGGACTGCTGTAGACCGTAAATCCCCATAACTTGCTGCTCCGTTAACGGGTCTAGTTGTGTTATTAACATCTAATCAAGAAAACAACGAGCGTTGAATTATAATCGTTTTAACGTGCATGACAAAGAGGGCTCCTGCTTTCCTGTTCCACTTTTTGGAAGAATAGTTTTCCGTAACAAGGACTATTTGGAGATATAGTTCTCTAAATAGTCACCCTTAAATTTTGGTCCCAAATCTTTCGAAAATTTAGACATTTAGTCCAATTTTGACCGGACTTGTGTGATTTTACTGATATTGGTAACTAGGACCGATGGATGCTAACATGCCTAAGAAATTTAGGGTTTTGGTGATTTGGGATGAAAATTGACACGTCAAATCACAAAAAAATTGACACAAAATTTGGGGGGTTTAATGTTTTTGTGGCAATTTTGCGCCAAATCCCCAAAATCCGAATTTGTTTTGATATGTTTGCACCTGATCGGTCTTAGTCAACAATTTTGGTAAAATTAGGACTATTTGTCCAAATTTTTAAAAATATATTGCACTAAAATTTAAAGGTAACTATTAGAGGACTAAATCTCAAAATAGTCCAAGTTACAAGACCAAAAAATATGTTTTCTCTCCAATTTGTTATTCCACTTTGCTGCATGACTTACACGTGTCATTCATTTGAAAGATGGAATACAAAGTGGAATAAGATATCTGAAGCCGACAAAGAGAAAGATGTAGACACAATAACATCAAGCTTTTACTTTCGTATTGTCAACAATGAGCAAAGCATATATAAATTTTTAACGAAACCTTGATTAGGTCAGAAGGCCGAAATCCACCCATCCAAAGGAAGCATCGCTCGGCAGGTGTAGTCCACATTCCGGTGATGAGGTGGAAGACATCCGATTTTGCAGCAACACCTTTTAGGCGAAAAATTTCGTCGTAATGGGCAATGTATCCATCCACAATCACCCTCAAATCGCCGTCGGATAAGTGCGCTTGCAATGCGGTTCGAAGTTCGGACATATGCCTATGATCATCGTCGAGCCATCGTATTCCATGTCGAATATTGCACCACCTATATAACAAGAAAAACCGTTTAATTATTTCATTATTATCTCAATATTCTCAAGAAAATAAGACCATGCATGTGATCAAAACATAAATTTCATGTTGAAAAAAATTATAAATTTTAAAATTTTGATATTATTGCCGGAAAAACTCAATTTTGCCTCTCCAGTCTTAATTTTCTGGCACTATCTCTAACAAAATTGAACCAAACACAAGAAGACAAATCCTAACACCAACCACTACAATTAATTTACTTTTCCAGTTTGCTTTTAGCATTTTTATATGTTTATTCATATTATAAGAAAGTCATTTTTTTCTGCTAAGCTACAAAGGGTTGGTGCCAGAATTAAAGAATTTGTGGGCACGGATCTGGTTAGTGATATATTTTCACATTTGTATAAACAAGCCAAATACGAAAAATAAAACCAAAAACAAAAAAGGACACTATTGGACCAACCATAAGGTAAAATTTTCAAGCCCTGGTCAGACTGATATTTGATATGATTCTTGTTTTTTTCCTAAAACAGTAACTGAAATCTGACAGGGGTTTGGAGATGCAAAAATCTTTTAGTCAAATGTAGAATTGTTTTGTCTTCGGTAAAAATAGAATCCCCAGTTTGATTTGAAATTTGATGTTTCTAATGTTGGACAAACATAAGTTTCAGATTAAGTATGCTGCTTATGGTCAAAATTGTGGATCATTAGGAGAAAATCTAGCTAAGTTTAATAATTGAAAAGTTTGACATTTTGATATCTTTGTTCAAGATAAAAATCAATATATAGTAATCAATAAAACCAATTGCCATGCTCACACCGCCAGGTGAAAAAATTACTAGTTTGTGGGACATGTGCACATTTCACATAACAAAACCAAAAAAAAAAAAAAAAAAAACACAGTCAATTTCACAAATATCATGGTTGTCCCTGACACAACACAAATCCGACCAAAAATTACTGAGAGAAACACAATCCCGACAAACAAGAATCTGCCACGATGTTTCCATTTGTATTAAAATATAGTTATCTTATATTTTACTTTATTTCTAATGTATTTTGATGAACATAACCCGAAATCGACTTAAAGTTGAACACCAACACGACCGATTTACCGAATTGTCACCGAAAATAATAAATTAGAAGGAGAAAGGGCAGATTAGTAAATTAGTATGCAAAGAGATAGACATACCAGAGCTAATACTCCCACTTGCAACCCCACCTCCTCCTAAGAAAAGTCCCTGTTGACCACAGTAGTTGAGGATGGGAGGAGACAGAAAATCAATTATAGGAAATAGGCCTTTCCTTTTTAAAACCCATAAATTTTATTTTTTTAAAAATAAATTCTTTATTGTCCCTATATTAAAATGTTAGTATTTTCACCTGTGACCTTGCCCTCTGAAGGTCCTGTTCAAGCTGAGTTAGCCTGATCCTGCTTGATTCTAGCTGCTGTACATAGGCCTGCAAAAAAGAAAGAAAACAAGTTCATAAATATATGGTTTAAAAGTGTGGATATGGGTAGGTGTATTTTTAAGTTTCAACTTGTATCATTATTGACATAATTAATTACAATTGCCAAAGGCAGAAAATTTGGGCTGCAGTCTACCTTTTTTTCTAAGCCTGCTTTTCCTTGCTGCTTCCCTATTTTGAGCTAAACGTCTCAGTGTCTGTAACCATAGAACAAATAATCAGCTTCAAGATTAATTTTTTTACTTCAATAAATTATAAATAATCAGTTTGAAAACAATCTAAAGATATTATAAAGGTCTATGTGCTAGCTCTAAATTTTAGTCCATGCATGCATGTGCATAATTTGGGTTTTTTCATCACCTTAGCATCAAGCACTTTATCTGAATTAGAACCAGGACCCCTTCTCTGCATAATTTTAAAAGATTTCAAGAAAAAAATAATAATTATGACTTGGTATAATATTCTAGAGTCAATAAGAGCAGCTAAATAAACAAGTTTTCTAAAGAATTTGTGTTTCCTGTTTGTAAATCTACTCTTTCAGTCTTTTTTAATTTTTCTGAAAGAGAAGAGGGAGATAGCGTGTCAGCAAAGGTAGAATCTTTTGAAAGATCACTTTTTTTTTTTTGGTATTAACAAAAACAGGGTTGTAATTATTAGTGGATATGTTGGCATTTTACAGGGTTTTTTTAGTGTATTTATTTATCTGCCTTCTTGAAAATAATAGTGTTTTATTCCATCCCATCACTTACTGTTTTGTATTTTCTTGGATTTGGTTTCTCTATTTCCCATAAAGATTTTTTATTGCAAGGAAAAGGGAATTGAACTACAGTTCTTGGGATGGGAAAAAGTAGGTAATAATTATGAACTAGGACTTAAACTGCAGATTTGGAGATAACCCCACTTTATTAAAAGCAAAGTAACAAAGATAAAAATAAAATAAAATAAAATAATAATATTACTACTGTAAAGATTCTATCTTTTATATGATTACATGTCAGAATAAAAATCAGAAAATCAGAAAGAAAAAAATCATCCTTTTGATGTAAATCTTCTTGCAGTTGTTGGGATTTGGGATTAGAAGATGCTAAAACATTTTTAAACAAAAAAATATGAAAAAAGAATCAAGAAAAATGCAAAACACCACCTTTTCTGGGGTTTGTTTGGCAGCTGGTAATTGATTCTGTGAAACTCCTTGTCTGGGGCTTTGAATTCCACCGGAGGTGTCCATTTGCGGTGGCGGAAGGTGGTGGTTCTTTGGTTCAACCGCCGTTTGGTGGTGGTGGTCTAAAGATTGCTGCTTTTTACTAATGGGAGACTCAGGCTCAAACCTGTTTGTTGAAATTGTGTTCACCGCTGATCCAGAGTCAGTACTCTCTTCTCCTGATTTTGAGCTCTGTATTAAATGACACCAAAACCAACCCAACAAAATAAGTCAAATTGCTTTCATCATTATCATCCCCAAAAAACAATTCTTTAAAAAAATAACAAAAATCCAAGAAAGCTCCAAAACCATTTAAAAGATAAACTTAGACCTCATAACTTAGAGCTTTTAGTTGAAGAGTTTGATTGTTTGTTTGTGCTGGTTTTAAAGAAGGCAGATAAATAAATACAAAATGGTCAAAGATGTAAAAAAGAAAAAAGGGGTTTAAAAGGGAAGTAAATAAAAAGTACTCTTGGGGTATGTTGCTGGAATCTCATAGGCCAAGAAGGGAACATTTCCAGAGTTGCTGCAGGCCTGACTGTGGTATATAAAGCTGCAACAAAATCACATAGCAAAATCTTTTGAGGATCAGAAAATTAAATAAAATAAATAAATACAAGCTAGCCCAGAAAATTTTGAAAAGTGGAGGAACCAAATCTCCCTTTATATATTTTTCTGCCCATAGCAGTTATGGAGTTAGTAAAAAATCATGCAAGCAAAAGTCTGGTTCTTTCCTTATTTGAAACCCCACGCCATTCAAATCCCATGTCCAAGAATGATTTCTGTAGTAAAAATAGTAAGGCTCTGTAGAAATATTCAAACCACATCTTTGTGTGTGTTTTTTTTGTGTGTGTTTTGGAGTTGGTTACAATTAGCAAACGTCAGAAAAAAAGGATGGATAGAAGCATACGTTGTTTTTTCTCATCATTATTGATTTTCAGTCCTTGCAGCACTATAGCCTCCTCAAGCTCCCCAAAATCAAAAGCTGATCCTTCTTGATTTCTTTTTCAGAAAATAACAAAACCCAAGTCAGAAATCAAGAAAGAAATTAATATATAACTCAAATTTGGACTTTTAGAATGAAAAATATGAAATTCTTGGCTTACAAGAAACTGCTTGAGTTGGGGTGGTGAAGCATGTATGGAATATGGTGATGGTGTGAAGGTCCAGATTCAGACAAAGCATGCTCTCCAAGCCTATGACTCGCCATGCAAACTCCTTTTTCAGACCATTTTCATGGTTTTCATCAAACAAAAACTACAGAGTCAAAAAAAGATATAAAAGGATTTCAAGACAGAAAGCGGACTTTCTTGGAGGCAAAAACTCAAATAGGTGATGGGCACTTTTTGATATGAGCAAAAGATCAAAGCTTTCTTGTAAAAGTATATATCCAAGTATTAGTAGAGAGGAGGGTTCAGTCTTTTTGTCATTAACACAGAGAAATATTTTGCAATTTTTGATCTTTTGAGGGGTCTCTATCCAAGCTTTTTATTTTATTTTATTTTTCTCTCCTTCTCAATGAAGAAAAAAAAAAAAAAGTGTGTGATTATTCTGTTTGAATTTTTGCTTTATGTATTGTTCTTGTGTGGGCAGTAGTGTAGTAGGTAGTAGTATTAGTAATAATTAGTATCAGAAATTGAAACTCATATCCCATGGTACACAAAATCTTGTCCTGGAGAAACCTGTCTGAACCTCTCAGCCTTTTGTGGGGTTTTGCAAACAAGAAATAGAAAAAGAAATAAATAATTAAAATAATAAATAAAACTTTGCAATAAAAACAACATTAGTTTGTTCTGTACATAAAGAAAAAGGTGGGGTCTGTTGCAGGAAACCACTAAAAATCACACTGACTCCTACTCCACTTTCTCTCTCTCTAACCGCCTGTGTTTTCTTATTGGCCCTTTTGTTGGGGGCTCTTAAAAACTCCAAGTCTAATAAGAAAACTTGATGTAATTTTAGGAGGTATTTCATTCTAAGATGATTTTTTGTCTCTTATTTTATTACATGGATAAATGACATGTAAAACTCATATTTGTTCTTGGAGATAAAACACTATTTTCTTTTTCTTTTTGCGGGGGAGAAGGGAATGAGATGTTCTGGGAGAAAGAAATAATGATGAAATTTGAACATGAGTCCAGTAAAATATTTTTTAACCATTTGGATACATTCGAATCTCATATTAAATATTATTTTAAAATGGAAGATCACATCCGAATTTTTAGGGATGGCTAAAGATTGAAGTAATCTAGTTATTCTAATATTATAAGTTGCTCACAACTAGAGTTGATGAACAAGGTTAGGTTAAATTTAGCAAAGCGATTCCAAAACCAGTGGGCCAATTCATAAAATTAGGCCGAGTTGGGCTGGCCGAAATTCCATCGGGCCCATTTTTTGTGATCTAGCTCAGCCCATCATGTTTAATTTAGTTGGATTGTTCGGGCTTAGGGCCTCGGACCAATTAGGTCGGGCCAAAATAGGTCGATCCTTTTCGGACATCTAAAATGAAGCCTAGTCCAGTCTATATGTGGGGTAGGATAGGAGGGGTCAGACCAATTTTACCACTTATAACTTCGGTTTCAAATCATCTTTTATGAGAAAATTTTGAATTTATTGTGCAGAAATGTACATAAAGGAATATCTTAATATAAACATGTGTTTTTCACCAGTATAATCCAAGCTTAATTCAACTTTAGTAGGAGAGATGAGACAAGGGTTGGGGTTAAAAAATGAAAAGGTAAAAGCTGGAGAAGAAAAGGAAAGATTGAAAGTTATTTTCTTGATTTTTTATTTTATGCTGCAAAGGTGATAGAGTTTACTTTTTGTGTTATTTGAGCATTTGACAACTCACACCCCCTTGACAAGTTTATTATATATTTTGTATTCAAGATGTTGCTTATAGCTAGCCTTTCAACCAAAAACAATTATTAAATAAATAATCACCAATAAGAACACCCACTTGATAAAATTATTAATTAATCCAAGCTTTGAAATGGATTTGTTTGGTATTATCCCCTTTGTTGATAGGTCAACATCCATTCCCTGTCATCACCCTAAGCCCATGCCACATTAAGATTCTTTTTTCCCTTTAATAGAAATATTTTTCATTCAAGATCTTTTATTCTCTAGTTCCCTATATTTCATTTTTCTTTAACTACAAGAGGATAATCGGAAGGGAACACACGTATTCATATGATATCGAACTCGGTCAATCGTTATAACAAAGATAAGCTTCTACCGCAGAAAGACAAGATTAATCCCTATTATACTTTATTTTTAATGGAAACGTTAATAATAAGAGAACCCATATAATATTTTTCCATCATTTGTATCCTTGGCTACTTAGGGAGGTCCATGGGAGCTATAGTGGACCTCATTACATTCTTGACATTAAGGTCCACTTTCAAAACATTAGGTATGGTTTTTGCTAGATAATGTCCCCATATCCATATATCTTTCTTTAAACAAATAAACCAATTATGGCCAATCTGTAATCTGCCCCTTTGCCATGTTAAAAACATATATAAATTTTGTTTCTATTCTAGGCAATGACCCTGAATATTAATCATGAATATCTATCAACAAAGTATTAGTTTGTGAATTAGGTGTGATTTTTATTAATAAAATCATAGAACAATCACAATTATTCATGTATGATGGATCTTTATGCAGAGAACGTAACATAATGATTATATATTTTAAAGGTAAAGATAATAAAATTTTCGACCTCCAAAAAGTAATTAAGGGGTGACACTCTACGTACAGGACTTTGGTTGATGGACCCATGATGTATTTGATGAAGAGGTGGATTATTGTTTTAGAGTATATTTTTGTTTTTCATCCACCACTTTTGCTTGTAATATGCCCCCACCAATTATTCTCCCTCCTTAAACTAATGATTGCTTTGGAAAAAATTTGGTGCAGACAGAGGGATATGTAGCATATGTTCATGAATCTTGTTATTCTGAGTGAAAATCCAGGCATATTCTTCATATGGGAGTACTTTTAGAAAAATTCAGGAATTTAAGATAGTAGTAGATGTGTGTCGTTGATTTGCATAATTCTCCTTATTTTCTATGGTGGTTTGTATGGTTTTCTTAATTTCATTATGTGAATGCCACCTGCATAATGATATCATTATTGTATATGTAACATTTAAATAAGGTATTGAAACTTGAGTTGTCAAATGGTCGAGGCGGGTTGGGTTGCGGCGAGATTCAATCGGACCACTGATTTTTTGGTTCTACCTGTCCCGAACTCTATATTTATAACTAAATTGTAGTAGGTCACTCGGGGCCAACTCGAGTCTTGGTCGGGCCAAAATATGTCCTGGTCCATTTTAGGTCTATGAAATACAGGCCAATCCGATCTATCATCGAACGCCTAATTGAAATATTAGATGAAACAAAAATAGGAGATCTAAAGAGATCCACACTAGTTTATTTGTGGTTGTTTATATATGTCTTTGGAAGTTAATTGGTGTAGATTACACCTTTAAGGTACACTTGTATATTTGTGCTTAGCTAATGTATATAGATTAGATTAAGCGACTGATTGTCACTTAAGCATAGGGCTAAAGATTCTATTAGTAGTATGTCATGTTGTCTTACCATTAAATCAGGAATAATGATGAATAACAATTAATTGAACTTTTCAATTAATGGGTTCCAATTGTTGTCTCCAGAATACCACTTCATATCTTATATTCTGCATTTTTTGTTTATCCTCAATTTCACATTACAAAGTAATTAACAATTCAAATTTTGTATTTTAAATTATCGTTTCATATCTATTTCACACGGTACATGAACTTCGAGTGTGTAAAGTATATTCTTATACGAATACTTGATTTTGAATTACGTTCACTTGAAGTGTATTCTTTAATTGAAATGTAGATGAAACATAAGTTGAAACACAAGACCCAAAATGTGAGTATACCAGCGCAAATTTGTATCCAAAAATTCCAATACTTTTAACACCATAAAAAAGAAAAACTCAGACCATGTACGGTTGTATTTTTAAGTGTCATTTCCTATTTCCAACTTTTCTAGAAAAATGATTTATGTTTGTTTTGTGAAGTTCTCAGTCAAAATTGATCAATTTTTAGTTTTTACTTTTTCATGGAAATAGAATTTTAGAAACATAAACAAACAAATTTTACCACAATCATGCAAGCCAGGTGAAATCACGTCAAAAGCTATAACTAAAAGATTTTTTTAATACAATCATGCAAATCTATGTCAAAAATACACTTCAAAAACTATAATCAAACATGTTTCTATTTCCAATTTCAGATTCCATAATGTAAATTCAAACAATAAACCAAAAATATTTTTATTTTTACACGAAAACATTAAAGTCTAAAAATTCATTGCTAACACGTAAAAACTAGAAATTAAGCTTGGAATACATTTATACAAGGCAATAGTGGAGCTAGGGAGCATGTTGCAACCCTCCCCCTTCTGTTTAATAGTTTAGAACACAAAGAAATTTAAAAAAAAAAAAAAAAAAAAAAAAAAAAACTTAGAATACACATGATTTTTTTCGAGTTTTCTATCCGACCCACCCTAATTTTGTATGATGACTCTGTCATTGATACAAAGCCTCACTTTTCACGGTCAAAATTTTTGTGGTATTTTGGCGGCACTTGAGAACATCACAAGATGGTGAAGAAAAGCTCTTTCACAATAATGGGTGATCTTTCTTTTTTAAGGTAGATCACACAAGTCAACTACGTTGACCAAATACTCTCGAGAGGAAAGTCTTCACGTTGTCCTCTTCCCCGGGGGAGTCTTTCGCCTTCTCGCTCCTTGAACGGGTAACATCTTCAATGGGAAACTTGTCCGCACACACGCGCAAAAAGTTAGACGGCCCGGGGTTGTCCCGGGAAGCCCCCTCCGAAACTCAAGTCAAGACGGTGAAGCGAGAGAATAAACAAGAATTGAATCTTGAATAATGAATGCATAGAAGAATAATGAATTAATTATGAGTTAATTACTTACATATAATATGAGGGATCTTTTTATATCTAGGACATGGGCCCCGAGGTTCGCATAGAAAAATTTAGTCTATGGGCGACCCACGTAGGGAGAAAACGGTCGCTGAGCCAAACCAGACTTTGTTGGGCCCGTTTAATCATTAAGAGCCCATTGCGCAATTAATATTAATAAACAAATATAAAATAAATTAAATTTAATTAATGAAATAACGTTTTTGCCCGCAACATAAGCCCCCCTCTCGGCCGCAGAGGGATGGAGCGATGCGGGAGCTATACCAATGTTGTATCCGGCTTGTCCCGCTTGTGCCTCTTGTCTTGCTTTCGCAGAGGATCTTTGATCGCTTTTATACAAGGACGCTTGAGAGGAGATCCTTTGACCATGTCTTCCAAAAGTAAATTTTCTCTCCCCACCTCTCAACTTTGAATGTTTTTGCTTTGTAGAAGACTTAGGAAATTTCTTGAAAGTTGAGGTGAGATGTGAGACTTGAGATGAGACTTTGTGGAGAGAGTGCATCAAGCGAAGAGATGGATGAGAATACCATGGTCCGTATAGGGTGCCCGGGGCACACTCCCCGGTAGCCACAAGGGCGCACCGGTGCCTTCCCGGTGGGGGGAGGCGCGCCTCCGGGGTGTGCAAGCCACCCAACCCATTTTCCTCCGCGATTTTCCCGTCTTTCCGAGTTTCGCATGTTTCAAGTCATATCTTGGACTTTGGAATTCTTTCCATTCCGCGTCTCTTCGTCTTCCTCGAGTTAGTTTAGCTTTTGATTCCTTCTCCGCGAGGATTTGTTCTCTTTATAGGAATGTACTCTTCTTTTGGAAATTTCAACTCTTCCGAAATGGACGGATATAATTGTATTTTGCTTCATTCCTTAGGAGCTTGGATGGAGCACCCTTCTCGAGCTTGGATAGAGCATCCTCTTGGAGCTTGGAGGAGCGTCTCTCTGGAGGTTTCTCTAAGTTCTTATTTTTCCCACTTGGTCTTCTCCCGATCCTCCTCGACCACCGGTGATGATCGATTGTATCCTTGGAACGCATCCAGAAAGCTCAAGAGTTCGTATCCTGAGGTTGTGTCCACCAGTTGGTCGATCCAGGGGAGTGGGAACGGATCCTTCAAGCAAGGCTTGTTCAGATCTGTGAAATCGATGCACATTCTCCATTTTCCATTAGGCTTGAGGACTAGTACCACATTAGCTTGACTATTAGGATATTGCATAGGTTTGATGTATTTTTCTTCAAGCAACTTGTTTACTTCTTCCTTTATCATTTTACTTTGCTCTAGCCCGAAGGCTCTCATCGTCACCGCTTCTTTGGTTTGTAAGTCGGGTCTACCCAGGTTGGTGCAAAGCGACTTCTGGGGGGATCCCTTGTAAGTCCTTCATCTCCCAGGCGAACACTTGCGCGTTTCTCCTGAGTACTTCAATGATTTCTTGCTCCACGTCCGGCTCTAGTTGAGTTCCAAGTCGCACAGTCCTTATCTCATCGTATGGGTCCAAGACCACTAATTTGATATGCTCTACTGCCTCAAGCTTGGGTTCTTCCTTCGACCTATGGGCGCTGGAGTCTTCTTCCTCTTGAGGCTCTTCAAGGTAATCTTCTTCGTGAAGGAGGCCCACCTCTGCTGGAGTAAGTAGTTCATTCCAAAACCCAGTCCCCAGGCTTGGGGCTTCTCCTTCCGAGCGGTATGATGGCACTCCGGGCAATGCTCATGTCTCCACGTTCTTCTCTCGATCCCCTGGAGTGGGGAATTACAACTTCGGTGGTAGATGGAGGTAATAGCTAGCCCTGAATGCGTTCGAGGATGGACGAACAACGATCACATTGTACTGCAGGGGGTGCTCACCACTGCAAATCTCACCATCTTCGTGACCTGGCTGGGTAACTTCCCTATGAGAGAGGAATCGTCACCTCCCCGAGGATGGGGATTTTCTACTGGCTAAGGTCTTGTTATGTGGTGGTGACTTCGGTTAGAGTTGATTCTTCAAATCCTAGCCGACGAAATCTTGTTTGTAGGATTATATGTCCATGGAACTTTCGATATCCACTAATACTCTCTTCAACCAATAGTTGGCTAAACTACTGAGAGATAACAAGGAACAATTTTGTCGTTCTCTCCCCGAGCCTCGGGGTACATATCTTCTTCATCAAAAATTATCTCCTCCCGAGGCTTCTCACAAAGATGTCTCAAGGTGGAATGTGTTATCCTGAAAATGCGCTCCTCTTGAGTTCCGCAACATGGATTTTCTCGCACGAGGTGAACCTCCATACATCGGTCCTCCGGAGATGGTATGTATCATCTTCTGGTCGCCCATGTCCTTCGAGTAGCGTGGGCTTAGTTTTGTTCCCACATACATCGCCAAAATGATACTGCTTTTTTAAAGCAGATCACCCAAGTCAACTACATTGACCAAAATTCTCTTCCCGAGAGGGAAGTCTTCATGCTTAGTCCTCTTCCCGAGGAGGAAGTCTTCTAATCTTCTCGCTCCTGAACAAGTATACTCCTTCAATTGAGAACTTTTTCGCACTCACGCGCAAAACGTTAGAGTGTCCTAGGGGTTGTCCTAGGAAGCCCCTCCGACGCTCAAGTTAAGACAAACAACGAGAGAATAAACAATAATTGAATCTTGAATAATGAATGTATAGGAGAATAATGAATTAATTATGAGTTAATTACTTACTGGATAATAAGAGAAACTTTTTTATACGAGACATGGGCCCAGAGTAGGCCGCGTAGAGAAAAATTTGGCGTATGGATCACCCACGTAGGAGAAAATGACCACTTGGGCCAAACTCGGGGCGTTAAGAGCCCATTGAACAATTGATATTAAATAAATAAATATAAAATAAATTATATTTAATTAATGAAATACCATTTTTGCCCCAATAATGGGCATAAGGCTTATCTTAAGGTGAAACTATAATTGGTGATAATTCTCAGAAGTAACACATGATATCATAAATCACCATTGTTGTTGAAGCAAACAAGGGACTATAAATGTCCATATTGTTTCCAAGGGATCGGACAAGTCATTCTCAAAGCCTTTTGCATAATTGCATTATTTATTAAGAGGGAAAGAAAAATAATGAGCATGACAAATTCTAAATTCCAATCATCTTCTTTGAAGATATTTTGCTTGTAGAATCATTAATCTCATAAACACATCCTTAATATGCTTATAATTGCTTCTTTGACTACAAAACATCTTTATTTAGTAAAATGGTGCTTATTGTCAACTATTAGACCCATACTTGTAATAATTAACTGGTTCAAGTAACTTCAAATTGAAGCCCTTTAGAATAAGTCATCCAATCCATTTAGGCTAGATGACTTGCATTTTAAATTCTTGATATAATTTGACAATTGAAATAAATATAATTCTTGCAGCCATGATTCATGCACGCATATATATTGACCCATTCTTTGAAGGTTTGATTAGTAATATACTAGAACAACACCCGTGTGTTACACGGATTTGTTAAAAAATAAAATTTGTGTCGCAAATTATGATAGTTATAAGAGATCCAAAATAATAATTAGAAATATTAAAAAAAGAAATTCAAAATTTAGAAGAGTTCCATACAATCATTTACTTCAAATTCTAAAAAACTTCTTTGTAAACTACATTATTTGTTCTATTTGAAAGTGTAACATCCTCGTCACAACAACGAATTTTCAAGCCGTATTAGTTTTAAATGGTGAAAGAGTGCAATTTCAATCTTTGAATGCTTTCGGAAAGGGAAAAAATCTCTATAAAATTGTTTATTTGTGCTAATTTCAAATGCTTGGCCGTAGTTTGCTTTTGCACAAAAGCTAATAAATTAGTTATGGTAAAAATAATGAATCTTTGACATGCTTAAAAAATATTTAATATAATTGTTATACCCCGTAAATGATTTAATCACATTTAAAAATATAATAAATATTAGAGATAATAATTGAAATTATATCCTTGGTTTTTGTATCATAATAATATTTAAATCAAAATTAATTTGCAAACTCAAAATAACTTCCTAATTTATATCCTTGATTTTGGGATTATTTAATTTATTGATTAAATGTTTGATTGGATTTTAATAGTTATATACGGAAATAGGAAATTTAATTATTAAGTTGATGATAAATTGATAGTAAATTGATATAGTAAATCAATTTATAATTGGAAGAATAAGGTGGTGGCGTGGTATCTTGACGCCACGGCTTAAATATGAAGGTGACACATGGATTTTGAAGAATAAGGTGTTGACACGTGTATCAAATCGCTTGCCGGTGAAATTACATAGCGGTTTGTTTTTTTTTTAGTATATAGGGTTGATATCTACTATTATCTCTATCCAATTTTCAATGTTCATGTTTGAATATAGACGAAATTTTAGGTGAGAATCTGTATAAGGTAAAAAAAAATAGTCTTGGAATTCCTTATTTGAATTGATGGATTCGAAGATGATGATTCCAAATATATTGTGTTATTGGCCTATTGAGTTGGTCCATTTCATAATTAATCCCAAGCCCACATAGCAGCCCACTATGCAGCCCAATCCATATTGATCCAATATTTGTTGAAACTCGGGTCACAGTTCCGGATCGTGGCACCCCGAACTCTTGTGCGCAGATCCTGAGGTTTAATCATGGCCCTTGGTTTATTACACTTGATCTGAGCTATTCACTCCTACATATATTAGCTCACCTACCCGAAACCCTAAGGGTGCGATTGGATATCTTTTATTTTGAAAATTTTTTTCACTAGAGAATAGTGAGAAAAAATCAATGAAAATTTTTGGAGAATTTTGAGAGTGAATGGATATGTGATGATGAAAGTTGATTTGATTTAAAAATAGTAAATAATGATTGGATGTGATTGGTAGTTAGAAATATGTAAGTGAGTAAATATTGAAATTTGTGGGAGAATGTGTAATAATGATTAGTTTTTTTGTGGAAAAATATGTAGATGTGATAAGTGAAAAAAAAAAATGAGAAAAAGTGAAAGTGAGAGAATAGTAGATTTTTTGAAAATTTTCATAAACAATCGCATGTTTTGTCAAAAAAATTCAAATGAACGAAAATAAAATCTCGTTCATATACTCATTCTGTGTGTTTTGACCTCTCTCTCTCTCTCTCTCTCTCTCTCTCTCTCTCTCTCTCTCTCTCTCTCTCTCTCTCTCTCTCTCTCTCTCTCCGTTCAAATCTCTCGATGAACTCCAATCTCTCATCGGATTTTTGTGATAACCCCGAGTGATTTCTTTAGATCCGAGTGTTCTCTACATTCATTCACGTTCTTTGTGTACGAACTTGGGTTAGGTAAAATCTAGGGTTTTCGGGCTAGGCCACAGGGGTTGGTTCAATTCTTTGTGGTTTGGGGTTTTCTCTGTGAGGGTCTTGTGTGGATCCGGTGAGGCTAGTGTTGGCTTGACATTGTGGGTGCCATCTTATGCTCTTTGGGTGATTTCGTTGACGTTGTTATTAGAGTTTTCGGTCCCTTAGTCGAATCATATTTTGATATTCGGTTTTAGGGTGGTTGGTAATTCATTTTGTGTATTCGATCTATGTGTTATCCTTCTTGAGGTGGATAGATACCCAAATACATAATAATAAGTGTATTGAGTTTGTTGTGTGACATGTATTTTAAATCCTTGAATTCTTATTTTGAGATATTTTGTTATTTTGGTGGATTTTAAATTCATCATAGATGAAGTCATTTCAAATCATTTCTCCAATCTATAGCGACAATGGGTTAAATCGGGCGCAGTCAGCCCAAATCCAACGGAAAAAGTCACAAAATTTAAATTTGGTCAAAGCCGCTTCTTTGGGTCTTGGACCATTTGTTCGGTTAAAGCATGTTTGGTCCTTTTCGAACCTCTAAAAATAAAGTCCATCCTAGTCCTATATATGGGCTAGTTAGGTTCTCCGTTAGGTCAAGCCAATTTTATCGCTCTACCCAAATCCCTTTCAAATCCGGATCCTTAAATTCAAACGCAACCTAAGTATATGTATAATTCTATACACAGAGAGAAAAGATAAAAAAAAAAAAAAAAACCTCTTAGTTTTTTTTTGACACATTGTGTATGCTAGATAGTATACCTTTATCCACAAATAGCCCAATCTGGGATAAATGATTATTCTCATCTCTCCACAATGGGCTCAGCCCCAAACAGCCCACTTTATTGCTTGGTGAATCGTAAATTTGCGGATGAGATTTTCTTATTTCATCTCATATTTATTGATTGTCATGTGTATAAAAGTTAATATATTAAAAACACACAATTTAAGTTTTATTTAAAATTCAAAATTAATATGTTAATTTTTATATTGGTGGCGATCATATGTGACATGAACCCATATGGAATAGAAGATCTAATCCGATAAATTTGTTGTGTGCATTGATCTTTTGTCTAGTTTGTCTAGGCTATGGTTGCCCTTGTCCTCATAAAAAAAAACATATTGTTTCTCAAAATAAAAATGGGGTCATTATACGTTCTACAAAAGTTGTATTTTTCCCTTTTTATAGTATTATAAATATATATATATATCATTCTTTTATATTTAAAAATATAATATATATCCTAAGAATTTAATATAACACCATTAAACAAAATATTACAAATAAAAAATATTCCTAAAACACGAAAGCTTTACTTCTATTCATCCAAAACATTCAAAACAAAATCGCTACTCTCCCACAAATTCACAAAGAGCAAAAACAAGAAATAAAGGTGCAAATGAATAAACACACGATTTACTTCCGCCAGTACAAGATTTGCCGGGAAAAGGACTCACCCCAATAGTTGACTGTTCTTTACCACTTGAACCCAGAGATTCAAGATCAAAATGGGAATTTTGAGACTGCTTTTTTAACTAATCTGTTACTCTTGCTGCCTATCGCACTTCATTCTGCCAACACTTACAATGTAGGAGATCCCGTGCCCCTTTTTGTTAACAAGATTGGCCCACTTCATAATCCCAGGTATTGTTTTTCCGTTTCCCCGATTTTGATTCTCATGAATTGCATTCCATTGATTTTTTTCATCACGTATTTGTTCTGTATGCAAGTCGGTTGTCTAGATTTTGCTGGTTTGTTGACTGTTTAATTTGAGCAAATTTGAAGCGATCGTTGGGTATCGAGTTCGAGTTGTTGGAAATTGGTTTAAGATTTTGGATTTGATCAGACATTTTAATGAGTCCATTTAGTGATTGTAATATATTTGATTGTTAAAAACTAATTTTGGGTGAACGGGAAATTTAAGTTACAAGTGAACCAGTGTAGATTGCTGAATTGGGAAAGAATAGGAAGATCAATGCGTATATTCCACATTGTAAATGAGGAAAAAAAATCAATTTCGAATGAACGAGTATTTAATGAATGTTTGAAAGTGAAACACTTGAAATAGTGTAAATTGTTGAAGTGCAAAATAATGAGAAGATGAAAAGTTATGCATTCTGTACTGGAAACTGGAAAACTTTATGACATTTTTATTGTTTAAGTTTGAAATTGGGTTTTGGATCTAAAGGGTATCAATAGTTTTTTGGGAAAGGAAGATCTGCATTCTAGTAGTTTGGGGGCCTTGGACTTGTATATGCCCAATACCATATGTATATTTTTATATAAAAAAAAGTGAACATTGAGATTTATTAATGTAATTGTAATTTGTTTTTTTTTTCAGAACAGGACAATTAACATCAATGTTACCAAGAGATAGGCGCTTTTGTCATTTAGCATATGAAATATGAAATTCATTTTCAGCCGTCAGTATTAATGAGAGAGTTCAAAACTTCTGTTGGTTTGTTGTACCTGAGATTTTTACTGCTTCTATATCAAGAATTTGTGTATTTTGGAGAATTCTTGTTATAGTGCATTTTATCTAGAGTAGAGAGAGTCCAACTCTTGTCTCAACCAAAACTCAATTTTCGTCCAAATGTTAACAATCAACTAAAATTACACATCTTGAGATACACTTATCCATCAATCTTAGGATAATAATTAATGTGTGATCCTCAATAATGTTATCACCAACATCATTGATTGTTCCCCGTCATTACTTATGAGCTGAAATTTATCCAAAAAAATTCATCAATATGAATGGCATCAAAAGATGGTGATCTATACACTATGTTGACATAGCAAGGTTCTTAAGTGAAAATGCTCCTACTAGGACTGAGGAGAAATGCATGGGACCATATTGGCTTCCTGCGCAAAAAGTAAATTACCAATGGTCTAGACAATAGACTATATGATGTGTATAGATTTGCAAAAGCACTATAGGATTTATTAGAAAAGAAATACAAAATAGAAGATGATGGCTTGAAGAAATTTGAGGTCAAAAATTTCTATATTATTAACTCCCAAGGCATGATGAGTCAAGTTCGAAAGCTGTGAGTAATTCTTACTTGTAGAAGCTCAACGAATCCTTCCAGATATTAGCAATGATCAAGAAACTATGTGCCCATTTGGTTTTGTTTTCAAACCTATTTTCTGTGTCCAGGTTTGGAAATATTTCTTTGGCTACTAGTTTAATCTGACTGGAAACCTTACTGTTTCCGGCATTTTCATCAAGGCTGAGCTTCTGGCTTTTCTGATTATTCTTAAGTGTTGGGTCCATTTTCAGTCTACTTTCCTGGTGGTCACAGTCTGTAGCAGCAAGTAAAAGACTGTTGTTGTCGTCAGGGAGTTGGTTTTGTTGTCTTTTGGGTCGTTCACGTTTTACTTTTATTCCACATGATTTGAGGTAGATATCTTGTTGTTCTGGAGGAGCTGAATTCCTCTTTAAGGAAAATTTGTTTGGCTGTTAACATTTGCCTGACAAAGAAAAAGCATATTATCTATTTATGGAGCAGTAATCAAGCACCTTCAGTAATTTGAATGTTTTTCATCCTTGTCCCTGATCACTTAGAGCATGTTTGGAATCACTTTTCAAATAGACTTTTAGGCTTAAAAGTCCATTTGAATTTTTTTGAAATGTTTGGTGGTTTATATTGGATGGACTTTTGAAATAAGTCACATTCTGAAAAGTCAATTCCAAAGAAGTGAGAAAATTTAGCTTTTCAAAGCCCATTTCCGTCACTTTTAGAGGTTATTAGAAAATTGGTATTTTACTATTTTATCTCATCTCTTTCTATTTAAATGTCAAAGCACTTTTTTGATATGGATTTCACCAAACATGTGTTATTAATCTAAAAGGATTTTTGGAAAATGCACTTATCAAAAAGTCCATTTAGATTATGGACTCTTACTGCAGAAGTGCTCAGTGCTCCCAAACATGCACTTCTTCCCTGTATCTTTCTAGTTTCTATTCATACACGTGCTTTTTCTAAGAAACATCAGTAGTAAGTACCAGCCTGGTTGTGTTACCTTTAATTTCTTATGTTGCGGGCTTCGTAAGTCTTGACAAATCTTTCAAGATGGAATGTTAGGACAACAAGTTCATTTATGGTGTTCATAGAAAAGCCAAGACTGCTGTCCTGAAATATTAAAAGTTGGCATAACTATCATCTATATTTGCTGTAACGGAAATAGAATAAACTTTCTTTCTCCATCTTATTCTGATTTGTTTTCACCTGTTACCCTCTTGCAGTGAGACATACAAATATTATGAGTTGGCCTTCTGTCGTCCAGGTTGGCTTTGACACTTGCATCAACCTTGTGAGCTATCCTATATTGTTGAAGAACTTCAATATTTTCTGTTTTCTTTTCCTTTTGATGTTTGTTTATCTGTAATTCTTTGGTTATTTGCTGCATATGCATATGATAAAGAGCCAAAATACCATCAATTTTGTAAAACTTGAATACATTTATTATTTCCCAAAAATTGGATGCATATGAATTGATAGGATTACCAGAGCGTGCGGGAGCGCAAGCAGTGAGTTTCCATTTGGCATGGAGTACATTAGTTTTCTAATATTTGGATGAGTACATTAGTTTTCTAATATTTGGATTTTTGAACCACCAAGTTGCCCCTGCTCGTAGTTTCTTAGAGAGGCTTTCTGGGGGATGTCATCAAGATTTAGTAGTTTGATGATAGATAATGTACTAAGTTTTGAAGGGAATTTATATGTTTCTGCTTGTGAACCTTCAAGAATATAAGTGATTATGTCGAAATTAATAGTTTCAAATACTTGCATTTGCAAGTATCTTTGGTCCCATTGGCATAAATTATCCTTTATATGCAGTCAGATCTTATTATTTGTCTCATTGGCAGATCAGGTGTTGGAAAAGAAGGAAGGCCTTGGTGAAGTTCTGAATGGTGACCGGTTGGCAAATGCTTTATATGACTTGAAATTTGCAGTGAACAAAACTGGAGCCATTCTTTGCCAACAGAAGCTTAATAGGGGTGATGTTGCGAAATTTAGGGATGCTATAATAAATGATTTCTACTACCAGATGTACTATGATGATCTTCCCTTTGGGCATTTATTGGCAAAGTGGAAGATGCAAACTTGACTGTTGATGGTAAGGGGCCAAAGTATTTCCTGTTCACCCATGTTCAATTTGATGCTCTTTACAATGGAAACCAAGTCATAGAAATCCATGCCTTCAGTGACCCAAGTCATGTGGTAGATGTAACGGAAGATATTGATGTCAAAGTCGAGTTCACTTATTCCATTATTTGGAATGGAACCTCTACACCATACAAGAACAGAATGGACAGATTCTCAGGGGCTTCTTTACTGCCTGTACTCCACCAAACTCATTTATTCTCTTTCCTAAATTCGATTGTTATACTTATTCTGCTTCTGGGACTGCTTACCGTGCTTTTCATGCGGCATCTCAAGAATGATTTAAGAAAGTAATTTTCTGCGCTGTGAAATATTGATTGCTTTTTGCTCCTACCTCTGTGATTTTACTTTGTCTTGTTTTTGCCATAACCTAAGAGGCGAGTACCATATTTTTAAATTTTTAATCCTCTATTATTATTTTCAGATGGTCGATAGGAGATGAAGATGAGGAGAAAGAGGTTGGTTGGAAATATATTCATGGGGATGTGTTCAGATGCCCAACAAACCTGCCATTGTTTTCTGCGGTTTTGGGCTGTGGTACCCAGTTGTTGATCATGTAAGCTATCATTTTCAATTTCTTTTCATGCATACTTCCAGGACACTACGTGATAAATTCACTTACCTGTATCTAATTTATGTTTTGTTGCTATGATCATGCACTACTGGAATAATCTTAAATTTTGCGGGCACCATTCTAGAAATAACGGTTTCTTTCAGTTAACATACACGATTTACCTTAAAAAGCCTCCCAATCTACTTATTTTCTCACGCAGAAGTTTCCACTGTAGGACACGTCCTTCCTCTCAATCCTCAATACCTTACTTTTTCTTGTACTCTTCTTAGTCATCAACCCAGATAGTTGAGCTAGTTCGCATCTTTCTTTGAACTTTTCCTTTAACAACATAAAATTGAAAAAGAAATTCATATCAGAAAAAATCTGCTTTTTGGCCATAATGATTCTCCTTTTATTTTGTTTGTACTGGACCTGCCTGAGTTGAACCTTAGTTAGGTTCACAACCATCTGTTTTCAACTTTTTATTGGTTAGTTCCCTCAAGAAAATTTGAGTTTAATGTACCTTTTTCCCTAAATTACATGTTGCTGCTCTGGTGGTTCTTGCCTGTGTTGCTCCTACATTCTTTTTATTGGAGTTTAGGCTCTCCTCTTTTTGGTTGACCTGCACATGAAGATTCAGATAGTGGATCTTAGCAATTAGGTTTTATGATTACTTAATTTGCACCATGTAAATAATTTTTGCTTTTACAGGGTTTTCGTCTTGTTTGTTTTGGCATTTTTGGGAGTCTTCTATCCCTACAGCCGCGGTGCTCTCTCAACCTCTATATTCATATCATACACTCTTACATCAGCAGTTGCTGGCTATACATCTGCATCCTTTTGCAGTCAATATGCTGAAACTGGATGGGTACTGACTTAAATACCTACTTAGTATTTAAGTCATCCTTTGCTATTAAGGGTGTGTTTCCAAAAACTTATGCTCTTAGAATAAGTGATTTATTGCAGCATAAGCGAAAAGTAGTTGAAAATCAGAAGTTGGTAATGTTTGCAAATAGAAGTTAAAAGTTAAATTAGTTGAAGAGAATGTTTGGTGAATAAGTTGTAAACATGCTTATTTGGTTGTAAAAGTCAAACGTCAAGCTAGAAGTAGAATCAGAAATCTAAGGGCGCGATTGGATATGCTTTCATTTTGAAAATTTTCATTTTGCTAGAGAATAGTGGTGAAAATATTTTGGAAGAAAAAAGTTGAATTTTGAGAGTCCGATTGGATATGAGATGAAAAAGTAATGATGAAAGTTGATTTGATTTAAAAATAGTAAAATAATAATTGGTAGTTAGAAATGTGTGAGTATATGAATAGTGAAATTTGTGGGAAAATGTGTAATAATGATTAGTTTTTTTTTTTTTTTTGAAAAAATGTGTAGATGTGATTGATAAGAGAAAAAAATGAGAAAAAGTAAAAGTGAGAGAATAGTATATTTTGTGAAAATTTTCATAAACAATGGCATGTTTGGTCAAAAAAATTCTCCAAATGAACGAAAATGAAATCTCATTGACATCCAACCGCGCCCTAAAGCACCCTCGCCCGCTTTTAGATTTTGATTAAAATGGGAGAGTTTGTAATCACCGAAAAAACACTTCTTAGTTTTTTGCGGAAAAAATCACTTTGTAGTGTTTGCAAATGCAAACTTCGATTATGGTTTCGCTTCATTTAATCGAATCTAAAAGCGAGGAGTGAGGTGCTTTAAATTTCTGCTTTTGGTTTGACTTTTACAAACAAATAAGCAAGATTTCTGATTGTGATTCTACTTTAGATTTCTAATTCTCAACTTCTAATTATATTTTCCAACACTACTAACTTCTCGATAGTCAACTACTTTTACTTCTACTACGATTCGAGTGCTTGCAAACACTAAAAAAAAGTACTACTTTGCTAAAAAAAAGTACTTCTCAACTTCTAGGGCGGAAATAGTTGTTTTTGGCCCTAGAAGCTGAGAATCACTTTTTTTTTTTAGTGTTTGCAAACACTCCCAATAAATCACTTCTTCTAAAAGCAGAAGTTTTTGCAAACACTCTCTATGCAGAATTAGAAGCAAAGGCTTACATTTGAAAACACTAAAAACTACCCTTTACTGTCAGAAGCTAACAATCGGTTTTTTTGAAGTGATTGCAAACACTCCCTAAATGACCATATGAAAGTGAATGTGATTTATAACATTTGCAGGAAAGGAGTGTTTTTCTGGCAGGGATACTTTTCGTAGGTCCTTTTATCTCCACAGCATTCATCCTCAATATACTGGCTACATATTTTAGTGCGACTGCAGCACTTCCTCTTGGAACAATATTTGTCATTTTTCTTATACATGCACTTGTTGCAATTCCATTAATTGTCCTTGGGGAGTGACTGGACACCGCTACAAATCTGATCTCCAATCATCTCCTGTTACAAAGAAAAGTCCGAGGGAGATTCCGTCCTTGGCTTGGTACAGGAAAACTCCTGCTCAAATGTTTCTTGCAGGTCTTTTGCCTTTCAGTGCCATTGTCCTGGAGTTACACAACCTGTGTGCTACTATCTGGGGCTATAAAATCTACACTTCTCCTGGAATTTTGTTTATTACATTTGTTATCCTTATCATCCTCACCGCTTTGTTAAGTGTTGGCTTGACATATTTTCAACTGACTGTGGAAGACCATGAATGGTGGTGGAGGTATGTTCTCTATCCGATTTGTAGCTAATACTACTGATACATTTTGTTTCTTCTGCCCAATCGAAACACTTCCTGTTTTATACTGATGCCAAATTTAAAGATATTTGTTTTATATTAGAGTAATCTCTGGTTTCAGTGTTTTCAAGTATTAGCCATCAACCATGCTAAACTTCCTAGATGGTGTATCGTGAAATCAAGCTGCTTTGTTTTGCTGTCAAGTGTGTTTCTGCATTCAAAATTGGGATAATTACAAAAACTACCCTTGAGTTTTAACTAAATTACAAAAAAACTAGTTATCTCTTAAAATTACAGATACCCACTTGACATATGTTTCTGTTTTACAAACCGCAAATACTGAGGGGGTAATTTGTATATTAAATACAACCTCAAGGGGTATTTATAGTATCCTAAGGTGGTGTTTATAATTATATTCTAACACCATTGCCTTTCTGATCCTCTGCCATGATAAATTCAGGTCTGTTTTACGTGGCGGCTCGACAGCAATATTTATGTTTACCTACTGCATATACTTTTATTTCAAATCGAATATGAGCGGAATCCTGCAGACGTCCTTGTTTTTTGGCTACAGCGCTTGCTTGTGCTATGCGTTCTTCTTAATGTTAGGAGCTGTAAGTTTTCAAGCTTCATTGATGTTTGTTCGTCGCATATACTTTGCTGTCAAGAGTGAGTGACCTTCCTTGTAATGGAGTAATTGTCTTTACATCATAATGTAAGCACATTAATCCCAGGGGTTAAAATTTCAAAAACTATCCCGAGGTTTAGCCTAATTACAAAAAAACTCGGTGATCTTTCAAAATTGTTACAGTAAGTTTACTCAACTAATACTGCATTATGTCTGCAATCTTTTTGTGGGATCAACTGAAAGTAGATAAGACTTTGAACATATATGGGAAATTGGGAATTGAGAGTTCAAAAGACCTCATGCTGTAATTATTTTTTTCTTCCAGCTGAATCAATGCATAGTTAACAGGAAGCAAAATGTTTTTCTGATGGAATTTGACTGGGAAATAAAACTGATGGAATTTGACTGGGAGATAAGGCCTTGTATGGTTATGTTTCCATGGACCATTTATAGTTTTAGTGTTGGAAATGAATTTTGAGAATTTGTTGGTTTTCGCGTGAAAATTGAAAATATGTTTGGATGAGTGAAGGAAAATGAGTTTTATGTAGGTTTGGAAATGAGATTACGTTTGGTTGAGTAGTTTTGAGGTATTATTTTCTATATATAATAATTTGAAAAGTTGATATGGGTTGAATACTTTAATTGGATATATAATATTATATTTGTAAGATTGTAGGGTGGTAGGTCCCATTAAGTAGAAATAATTAAAAAATAATAATATTTTAAGTGGATAGAGTTGGTAATGGTGGGTCCCATATGTATAATTGGATGAAAATATGATAATAGTGATTGATGAGTGATGTAGGATAGTGTATAGGGTTGGGAATTGAAATTATAGGTTTGGGATGTAGTTTTATGTAAAAAATTGAATGTGAAAATAATGATTTTCATTGGAAAATTTATAAAAAACATGATTCCAATTTTATGAATAGTTGAAAATTGGAAATAGGTTGTTGGAAACATAAACAAACAAGGAAATTCTCAGTACTTAACCTTCAATTGTTTTTTTTACTGCCACAAATGTCAATGCCATTGTAATCAGTTGGTCACTGCCATTGTAATTTGAATTTTCTGAGCTTATATATGATAATCAACCATCGTTTGATAAAAAAAAATACTCAAATTCTTTTCCACATCAAATTTTTGTTTCTCATTTTTTGGAGGTACCTATGTTTTATTTTTTTGTACAATGGGGATAGGAGGGAATGTGACACATGCACTCATATGGGATCGAACCCGAGTCAATCACCTAGGTACCTATGTTTAAGTAACTGCAAGTCACTGCCAAAGTCTTCCATGACAGGTAGGAGAAATATTTAGAAGGGTTAATTACAACTTTTGTCGTGAAGTGAACAGAGCGTTCGACAAACAAACTCATGAATATGCTTCGGATAACGTTCGTTTATGTTCGTTTATTTAGTTAAGTAAGCATAAACGAACACATTTTGAGGCTCGTGTAATAAACGAGCAGAGCTTGAACAATTCTATACTTGTTTACTAAAAGCTTGTGAACAAGTTTGTTTAGTGTTCGTTTATAAATGTTCAAGAACAAACTCGTATAATATTTTTTTAAACTTGTTCGTAAACAAACTCGTTAAGGGCTCGACTAATAGCTTGACTATTTTAAAAAAGAAATAAAAATATTTTATTTTTATAAAATTAAAAAGACTCAAAGCCCTTAAGATACATAATACTCCCTAAACTCTACCCTAATATGTAATATAGTGATAATTCTCATTAAATAAGCTATGGCCCATATTTTTTCAACTATTTTTGATATAGTTTGGTAGGCTTGCCAATTGTTTGGTTAGTTACTTAGTTTATGTGTATTTATTTCTTGACAATAATTTTTATGTATTTTCATCTATAAGTTTGAAAAAATGTTTGTTTGTTTATCGCTCACTAAAAAAGTCAATGATTTTTGTTTATTTGTTGTTCGCGAACAAAGTTATTAATTGTGCCGAACATATTGGACACGAACTCAAACGAACACGTTCACGAACATGTTCACAAACACATTCAAGCATTAATTTTTTTATCAAGCCGAACACGAACAAACTTTTTTAAAATTGAATCAAGCTCAAGCCAAGCTTGAACATGTATAGAATTAAACGAACATATGGCAAACAAGTTAAAGCTCGGCTCGGCTCGGATCGTTTACACCCCTAATTACAACAACTACCCGATTAGTCTAATTACAAAAATATGTATATACATATATACATATATATATATATATCTTTTAAAATTATAAATAATCTCTTGGCACTGCCTTGTTGTTTTGGGGTTTGATGTCTCGAGGGTTATTACTTAGTCTAATTCCAATGAAATGCCACTAGTCTTATTTATGCCTGGATGAACAATAGTTTGGACTCTGGAATAGTCTTAAAATAGCTTAGAGTGTTGTTATTGAACAACTCAAAATCAATATGTTTTCCAATCATGTTTCGCCTATAAGCATGGAACTTAAATTATTCCCAAATCAAAGTAGCAACAAATCCTTGCGAACTGGGATCATATTCTTTATTTCATATAGGGTTCCATTTTTTATTTTTATAATATTAATACACGTTTTATGAGTGCATTGATGCGTCATTTTATATATTTAGTGATACTAAACGACGTGATGAACAGGACCAAATTTTGACTTTTCGTGGCGATATAAAAAAATGGGCCCTATCAAAAAATACAATACAAAAGTTCAAGCTCCAACAAAGTGAACATCTTTTTCGACATCTAGAATATTCAACAAATGCAACACCTACAAAGACAAAAAAAAGTATAAAATAATCATTGAATTTTTTTGATCTTCTAGAATTTCGAGAAACAAAATTATCAATAAGATCATCAAAATCAAAATTTTTCAATACCTTATTTTCAATAATAAAATTGTTAACTCATTTAATCTTTCTTGAGACATACTTGAACGCAAAGCGTGATTTTATCAATTTTAGTTTTGAAAAACTTTCTATGTTGATGGTACAAGAATCGGTATAGTTAACAAAACTCTATAAGCAATGGAAGTGTTTGGAAAATAATCCAACGCTTTCCCATCTTGTTGTTGACAATGGGTTTAACGTCAAGTGATAAACATGATCTTGTAAAACCTTCCATCTTTTCGTAGAACTAGCAAATAAAGTATACATATGTTGCATAACTCCAAAAATGACACATCTTTAATACAAGAATCTCCCATATCACAAAGTAGTTTCATAACTTTTTTAATTAAAACAAAACCACTTTGTTTTTAAGTAGAATGAGAACACGTCATAACCATATAATATTTTTAAAGATATGAATGAAAAATATTTTTATTTTATTTTGAATTAAAAGTTAGATTAATTATTTTAGTACAACTTAAAAAAATGGTCATTTGGTATTTTTAATTTTTGCCATTTGATACTTTTTAATTTTTTGGGGCCCTTATATATATTTTTAATAAAAGATGTATACATATATAAAGACTTATGTAAACAGGCGCCTTCAAAATCGGGGCCAGCGAGTCGCGCCGACGATTACCCCGCAGTAGCCAGCCCAGTGATGAAACACCATTCATTTTAAAGGTTCTTTAAAAGAGGGTGGTACCAATTTTTCATAATTACAAGGCCATATTTTTACATTCTAGCCATTGGCGGAGGCAGGGCCAACCTGGGTTCGGCCCCTTAAAAAAAACTTTACTAAGTAATTCATTTTAAGAAAAATTTAGTTAATATTTAGATGGTTTTTCTTTTAGTTTTTATCCTACTCACCTCAATTTCACAGATCTACTATCCCGACATAGAAGGCTATACCATTGATTCTAGCAAAACATGGCCAATAATAGCTGGTCGAACTTAAGGACAAGAACTATGAAACGTCATGAAATGCTAAAATATCTGAATTCCTTCTCCCATATATGTCCACATCTTCTTGCTTCCTACAACTAATTCCTAGCCATCTTCTTTTGCTATTACATATATTGTCCATATGTATGGACTGGTCCATATACTTCATTCTCTTACCTCCTACTATATACTCTTCCTTTCTCTGCGGATCCGAGTACGCGTAGTTGCAATCTAGCCACCCATTTTTGTCTAGAATAATAAGCATTCTCTTAAAATATTGAACGTTTACTTAACATGATGTGTCACGTTTTTTTTTTAGACTGCTATTTTCACAAACATATATAATTCTTGTATATATATAACACATTCCAGAAGAATAAGTTTTCCAAAACACGATTTTATATTATTGAAGTAGAGCAAAATATGATTGGTGGAGTAGGTGAATGTGGGGGCTTTTTTGGTCGCGAGTTCGATTCCCTTTACTAACACTTTATCTCGGTCTCGTATATAGACTTGCGATAGTGCGGTTTAACTGCTGGCATGGTTGGTATGCTTGTTACGTTGAGCCTCACGGCTTACTCAATGCGGATTTACATGATATTGTGTGCGGGTTCTCCGTCAGAAAAAATTGAAAAAAATGAAAAATAAAAAAGGAAAAATAAACAATTGACTCGACTTAATCGACAGTCCTATATTAAAAATTATTAAAAGAATTCGGGCAGAAAAGGAAATAACAAATAAAAAAGGCACGGAACATGAACACGTGCAAACTTTGCTAGCCAACCAAAGAAAATAGAAGAGTACAACACTCTTTAAGGCCAGAAAAGCAAGAGGTGTACTTAGGAGACTTGACCATATTCCCAACCATGTATATAATACACCCACACACACATTATAGTCTACACATACAAACTAAAGCCAAAACCCCTTTGTGATCATACCATTATTACAATAGTCAATAGTACTATTTTCTCAAAAAAAAAAAGAAAATAGTCAATAGTACTATAGCAATGGAACCCTCCACCACAAACTCAAGAACATCCCATGAAAATCAACACAAAAATCTTAAACCTAGTAATAATTATAGTACTCATCAATCATTTATCATTTCTTGCAAAATCACACCCCATCAAGAGAAGAATGATCTCTCCAATCCATCTAGTTGTGTTATAAGTGAAGGATTGCCAATGGAAAATGCAAGGTTGGAAAACGAGCCGGCGGGAGGCGAAAAGGTGATGAGGCGTTGGAAGGAAGTGAGTGTTGGTGGTAGAATTGTTATACGAGACATGGGGCCAAGAAGATTTGTTGAAGGATTGGATTGATTATTCTACTTTTGATAAATTGTTAGCTCCTAAAGGAGTTGGCTTAGCTCGAGAAGCCCTAGTTCTTTGGCGCGACGAGGATGTTGCATGTCCAATTTAAGAGTGTAGGTCATAATAATAATATGGATGTATTTGGAAAAGTTTTTTGGAATTCTTGGTTTAGTGTTTTTTGTTCTTAGATCTGAATTTAATTTGGGTAATATTTAAGAAAAACCCATTTTCTTGTGTTGCGTTTGTATGATGTGAGTATTTTTTTATTTTTTGATCGGTAATGTATGATATAAGTTTTTTTTTTTGGATCGGTATGTATGATATAAGTACTTAATATCATGGTATGTGGGTAGATATTGATTAGTCGATTTATTAATCTATTTCTTGGCAGTCTTCAATGTACTTGACTTATACAGAAATTTCGGTGTTTGATTATGTGGTAGTTAAATGGAAGAAAGATTAAACAAAAATGGGTTTCACGAACTTTTGGTTTTTAATTTTAATTTTTTTTTTCTTCTTAAAGTTAAGATCCAAAGGCATTTAGCGAACTGGTGAACTATTTTGTTATGGTACTTTGAGAAGTAACATTTGCAATCTAAATGTGGGGATCGAGAGTAATAAAAAAACTTGCAATCTAAATTTGATATCAGCACACTTATTCTGATTTATTAAAACATAAGGAAATAAAATTACATAATGATATAATATTTATGATTGTTATTAAAACAATTTAAAATGAAGGAATTTGTCAATTATATATATACATATATGGATATGGATCAAATAGGTCCTCCTACTTGGGGTGAGTCCATAGAGACACATTCTAACCATAGATCAACAATTTTGGGTGGTCCCAGGATTTTTGGGCTTTTTTATGTTTATTTTTTTGTTTCATAATTAAAAAGGGTAGGGTGGTCATTTTGCATTTTAAAATCGATTACTAAGATTTTATTCTCTCCTTCACATCTATTCCCCACACTTCACGTCTCTTTCCCTCTCTCTCCGGACGTTTCAATTTGAAGCTCTCCATTCCCTCTCTCGATCGAGTTCGATTCCTTGTGACTTTCGGACTTCCGGTTTGATTTTTTGAAGGGTTTGCGGTTGTTTTGAAGGTAAGTTGTAATCTCATTCGATTGTGTGTTCAAAGTTTCGATTTATAGGTAGTTTTCAGTTTTATAGGGTTTATGAAGGTTTAGTTCGAGGTTTTTATTTCGATTTTTGCAACTTCAATCTATGTTTTTTGTTATTCGAGATGGTTTTAGGGTTGATGTTGCGTGTTTTTCATATATGTTTGTACATTGGTGTTTTTGTTGTGTTCGTAAACATGATTGTGGCCTTTTTTTTCATTTGCTTATGGTAGTTGTTAGGATTCCTTGTTTAGTTTGTTCGAGAAATAACACATTGACTCCATCGTGATTCTATTATTTATGTCCGATTTTGTTGGAATGTTTCGATGCTTATGTAATTGTATACCGCTTATGTAATTGTGTAAATCGCTTATGAAGCTATTAATATTTGCATATATACGAAAGTTTTAGATTTTTGTAACAGGGCATCATTTGGTATGAGCACCTTTCTCCTACCTTTTTGAATATTTCTTTTATATATGCTCATGCAATATAATCACATTGCTTATGTATGATAATTGTTGTGCATGTGTAGTATAACATTCTGCTTGTGTACTAAACTTCATATGCATATTGCAATGCTTGCTTGTATAATATAGATGCGTTGCTTATATAATGTATACGTGCGACTTATTTATAACATTTTGCTATTCTAAGTTAGTAATAGTGTTGCATGCATAGTATTTATTAATTGTTTATGTAGTTGAAACTTTGTGCATATGAAGTTGTTTTGATGCATATGTCTTGTGACTTTTGCGGCCTTGATTTTTGCTCAAGACGCGTCTTGTCTAAATGTTGTCACGTTGGCTGCATGTTTTATACGAGAACTCTAAAGTGTTGAATGGCTATGGACTAGAGGGACAATGAAAATAATGTGGATTGCGGTGTTTTTGCCATGCGCCACATGGAAACATACATGGGCGGAGGCACGAGGATCGGGATAGTGGTTTGATGAAGAAAATCCGCACAATTATCCATGTTTGCGAAGGGCGACGTGCGTTCGCTATTGCTTTGGGTGACATGAACGAACTCAAGGCGAAGAATTTGCTCGAGGCAAAAAAGTACAATGGATGAAGTAGTTGTAGGAATTTGAATTTGATATTGTAACTCTATTCCAACAAGATACCTTGATGTATTTTTTTGTTTTATGCTATCATGTTGCAAATCTTTTCATAAACATATAGGTAGGATCATACATTTTATATTTTTTTGGGGTTGGTACGATGTTTTTGTGTAAATAATATTTAGTTTGATGCATATGTAGATGTACAATACAACAATTATTAAATAGATATGTTGCTTGTGAATGATAATTTGTATGCATATGAAGAAGCCTCTGTTAGTGCTTACAAAGAGATAATCGTTATTTCCAAACAATTTTTCTTATACCATCAAATTATTCATACATTTTGCAATTCTTGCTTATGTAGTACATATTTGTTGCATATGTAATATATGGGGGACGGTTATGTATAAGCTTTTTTGGATTTTAAGCTAAATGTATATGTCTTTGCATACGAAGCGTTCATACATTGCTTATGTACTTGAAGTTTATTGCATATGAAGTTTATCACCCGAGCAGATTAAAAACATAGCTTGTAACTAAATATCCATGTATAATGTCTAAGGAAATAAAGTAATGAAAATTATTATAGAGTTTTGTGCTACGCTTGCTTCTGCGGGTTCGACTATTGTGGTTCCCAATGTCTCCACACTTTCGCAATGTCTCTTTAGCTTTTTGCTTCTCTTGATTGCTTTCTCTTTTTGGCTTTGTATTTGGCTTTTAACATGCTACCACTACCCTTGTTCTCGCCTATTTTGGTGGCAAAACTTGAACTCGTAATTGTGATGTAGTCCCACCAAAGTCCTATAGCAACGCCGCTTGTTCAATATACCTGGATTAATCCCTTGTTGCATGAGTAACAACCGCTTGTGGTCTTGAATGATTTTCCCAAAGATTCCAATTTTCTTTGTTGCCTTTTGCAATCCTTGCACAACAATGGAAATCGAGACCATATTTTTGCAATGTTGTATCGACTTCGTGCCCATTTGTGTAGTGACAAAGTGATCCGATGTGATTACAAGCAACATAACAATATTACATAAGCGAAACATTTTTCTTCATAAGCGTAAATACTTTTCTTCATAAGCAATCATATTTTCATGAAACACATATGTGTTTGCAAGCAACATAACAATCTTTGTTAGTCCAAGTGGCTACAATAATCTAGAGGGGGGGTGAATAGATTATGCCGATTTTTCGCAAATCACCCTCTTTTTCGAAACAACGAGTAAATAACAAAAATGTAAATGCGGAAAATAAACAAGACTCGTTGATTTAAAGAGGTTCAACCCACCTAGGCCTAATCCTCTACCACCCCAAAGATCTCAGGGATGGATTTCAAAAAGAAAGAAAAGATTTTATTAATTTACCAAAAATTAATACAACACCTTGAGGATTACCACAACCCTCCTTCACCACTTTGAGGATTACCACAATCCTCTTACACCACCTTGAGGATTACCACAACCCTCTTACACCACCTTGAGGATTACCACAACCCTCTTACAACACCTTTGAAGATTACCACAACCTTCAAACACCTATCACCTAGATCACCCAAGTGTATTCTTACCACAAGAATACTCACAAGGATGTCTTGTGTTGAATGATGACCAAAATCAAGATTACAACTCAATAATGATTGATACAATATGAGTACAAGTGTAATCAAGAATTGAAAGCCTAGACCTCAAATAAGTGCAAGTGAAAGTGCTTAGTTAATACAACAAGATATATGAAAGTGTTTGCTCAATTGCTCTTTGCTTGTATATATGTGTGTTGTGTCTTGTTGCTTGAATGAAGCCTCTATTTATAGGAGAGGTCTCGGCTTTGATTTCCGGACATTGGCTCCTCCTTGGGGAGTGATTTCAAAAAAGAAACCATTTAAAATCATCAATATAGCTGTTAGAAATCAATCCCACAAAATAGGGAAAAGTGTCTAAAAACGCAAGCGGATAGTTTCTTTGTCAAAACAGGGGTTCGACCGTCGCAGAGATAAGATTGAAATTGAATTCTCGCGAATTTTTACGGGCGGACGGACCGGTCGAAGGGGTGTGTGACCGGTCGCCTTAGTGATGTGCCGGTTGCCGCCCGGGCGTTTTTACGAAACAGAGAAGTCTGGAACAAAAATCCAACTTGCGGTGCAGTGTCGCCGCCGGTCGACGGCCGACCACTGCCGTCGCCCACACTGGTCGCCGTCTGGCCGCTCGCCTTTTTTTTTCTTACGTCCCATTTTCTCGTTTCAAAACTCAACTCAGTGCGGGTTGCCCTATAGGGCGACCAGGTCGAGCCCGAAACAAAAGTGTTGTCCAATTTAAAATCGAATATTAACTTCAAGAAATACTCAGAAAAATAGTAAAAACATTTTAGATCGATCGGAAGTGTTGGGACAACATTTAGGGACATTGTTTTGGTATAAAAACTCATTTGAACAAAATCATCAAAATCATGATAAAAACATTTATCTAACAAACTCCCCCTTTTTGATGATTACAAACCAAAATAATTTTCAAGAGGACGATTTCGAAAAACAAAATAATTTTCGGTTTGTGAGTAAACTATCCGTTTTAAAAACATTTTACAAAAGCTCCCCTATCAGGCACATTAAGAAGAAATATTGCATAAGCTAGAAGCACAAGCTTTTACAAAATAAACAACAACTCCATGAGCTTAGAAGCTCCCCCTATCACAAGACTTATAATCAATGTCATGCGAGTCCAAGGTTCAAGCCATGGACTAGGTATTAGAGTCCACAATACTTATTACGAGCTTTTATTAGCTTCTCTTGAGCTAGCGAGCCAATATCCTGTTTCTCCCCCTTTGGAATCATCAAAAAGAATGTTAGAATGGTGAAAACACCATACAATAATATCAAAGTGCGCCAAAGGGACGGTTTATGAACCGTTGATCAATTAAAGCATCATAATCCAAGAAAAATGGGAGAAATGTAATATAATTAAGTTATACACTTGTTTTGATTGGCAAAACGTGATCCCAATAAGTATAGAAAACTTTTGAAAGCAAGAGAATCATGTATAAGTTGAAATTTTCATTGTGACATTTCATCGAACACAATGTGGGCGTGAAAAATAAAAAGAGTTGTATATAGCCCTTGTAAATGATCCAAGCCAAAAAATTTCATCACCAATTCACATCAAACATCATACAATACAACAATATAATTAAGCTCATCAAGATTATAAGCAAGAAAATATCAAGAAATATACACGAAAGCCATAAACTCAAGGGTTCAACCCATTTGAGCAAAGTAAGGAAAATTCTTACCATTTGATCGGAAAAGATGAGCAATGATGATGATTAACAAGTTATATAAGGTCCAAGATATGAATTGAAGGCATGAAAATCAATTTTGAGTGAAAATTGTGTGCATTTGTCAAAGGGGACGAAAAATGGCAAAAAAAGTAAAAATAACATATTTCAAGACAGAGCGAACTTAAACCAAAATTTTGCCTAGGGCGACGGTCGTGGTTGAGGCGACCGGTCGACGTTGAGGGCGACGGTTGCCCTCAACCTCTTCAGCCCACTGTCAAATTTTTCAAAATCCGAATTTTCAACCAAAAATCCGATTTTTCGCCCCTAAGTTTTAAAAACATGCAAAATGCAAACGTAGACCTCATTCAATATGCATTATGCCTAACCGAGCTCGTATTGACGCAAAAAGTCTCGGAAGTTAGCGGTTTTGTAAAAATGTCCGCTAATTGATCTTGAGATGGCACAAATGATATCTCAATTTTTCGTTTTGAAACACAATCCCTTAGAAAATGATGTCGAATCTCAATATGTTTAGTACGGTTATGATGAACCGGGTTTTGAGCAATATTTATAGCGGATATATTATCACAAAAGATAGGCGTTTTCAAAAGAGCATTTGTAATCCGCTAAGGTTTTTGTTTCATCCAAAGAAGTTGAGTACAACAAAATGCGGCGGAAATATATTCGCCCGGCCGTTGAAAGAGAAACACGTTTTGCTTCTTTGAAAACCAAGAAACTAGGCAATCGCCTAAAAATTGACATGATCCGAAGTACTTTTCCGATCATCAATATTACCCGCATAGTCGAATCACTATAACCTTTAAGAGAAAAATTTTCATTCTTTGGATAAAATAAACCATATTGAATAGTGCCTTTCAAATATCGAAAAATCCGTTTAACGGCACTCATATGAGATTCTTTTGGATTGCTTTGAAAACGAGTACATAGGCATACGGCATGAAGAATGTCCGGTCTACTAGCGGTTAAATAAAGTAAACTACCAATCATACCTCGATACTTGGATTCATCAACCGTCTTGCCTTTTTCATCTTTGTCAATTTTGACATTGGTTGCCATAGGAGTCGAGACGGTTCTTCCTTCTTCAATGCCGAACTTCTTCAAAAGTTCTTTTGTATACTTTGATTGCGAAATATAAATGCCTTCTTGGCATTGCTTAATTTGAAGTCCAAGGAAGAAGTTTAGCTCCCATCATACTCATCTCGAATTCACTTGCATTAACTTGGAGAATTTCTTGCACAAAGATTCATTAGTAGCACCAAAGATAATATCATCAACATAAATTTGTACAAGTAAACAATCTTGCCCTTTTTCAAAAACAAAGAGAGTAGTATCAACTTTACCTCTTGTAAAACCATTTTGCAAAAGAAAAGAGCTAAGTCTATCATACCATGCACGGGGTGCTTGTTTTAAACCATACAAAGCCTTTTTAAGTTTATAAACATCATTAGGCCTAGAAAAATTTTCAAACCCCGGAGGTTGTTTTACATAGACTTCTTCTTGAATAATACCATTTAAGAAAGCGGATTTAACATCCATTTGGTAAAGTTTGAAATTTTTGAAACAAGAATAGGCAAGTAAAATACGAATAGCTTCTAAACGTGCTACGGGTGCAAAAGTTTCATCATAGTCAATACCTTCTTCTTGACAATACCCTTGAGCTACTAACCTTGCCTTATTTCGAACAATGTTGCCTTGATCATCAAGTTTGTTCCAGGAATACCCATTTTGTACCAATAATTGTTTGAGATGGAGGACAAGGTACTAATTCCCATACATCATTTCTTTCAAATTGATTCAACTCCTCTTGCATTTCCAAAAACCAATCTTCATCCTCAATAGCTTCCTTAGCATTTTTAGGCTCTTTTTGAGATATAAGAGCTTTCTCGGCAAAATTCCTTCGAGTCATTACTTTATCAAGAGGATCACCAATAATAAGATCTTTTGGGTGATCTCCCTTAAATTTCAATGCAACGGGAAGATCCGAGATATCACCTCTATCTTCTTGAGGACCATTTGAAGTGGACGGTTGATCATTTGATGTAGACGGTTGATTATCAATTTGAACAATTTGTTCAATAATATCTTCCTCATCACTTTCATCATTAGGAATTCTTTCAACTCCAGAAGCTTCATTGAATTTAACATGGATGGATTCTTCAACAACTCCACTAGTCTTATTGTAAACCCGATATGCTTTGCTTTTTGTTGAATATCCCATAAATATCCCTTCATCTACTTTAGGATCAAGTTTGTCCAATTGATCCTTGGTATTCAAAATAAAGCATTTGCAACCAAATATTTTGAAATAACTAATATTTGGAGTTCTACCTTTCCAAAGCTCATATGGAGTTTTATTCATTTTAGACGAATATAAACTCGGTTAATGACATAGCAAGCGGTACTTACGGCTTCGCCCAAAAATACTTTGGAAGTGAAAATTCATTGAGCATGGACCGACTCATTTCTTGTAATGTTCGATTTTTCCGTTCGGCTACTCCATTTTGTTGAGGTGTCCTTGGAGCCGAGAAATTATGAGCATATCCTTTGGTTTCACAAAATACTCTAAATTCACCGTCAAATTCTCCCACCTCGATCGCTTGAATAGACTTGATAGTATCTTCTTTTTCATTCTCAATAAGTCTACACAACTTAACAAACTCATTAACGGCATCGTTTTTATTGGTAAGAAAAAGAGCCCAAGTATATCTTGAATAATCATCGACTATAACAAAAGTGTAATGTTTTCCACTTAGACTAGCCAGACCAATATCCCCCGTACAAATCAAGGTGAAGCATTTGTAGGGGTTTGGTTGTGGAAATTTCATTTTTGGGCTTAAAACTACTTTTAACTAATTTGTTCTTTTTGACAAGTGTCACATAAGCCAAGATTTTCAAAATTCAATTTGGGTAGTCCTTTCACATGTTGGTTTTTGTAAATATTTTTCAAATTCTTGTATCCAACATGTCTAAGTCGCCTATGCCATAAACTAGTTAAATCATTATTGGCGACTAAACAAGAAACATTTTGACTAACCAAATCACTTGTACAAATTTTGTAAAGATTGCCTTTTCTATTTGCTTCACAAATAATTTCACCATTTTTAAGAATAAGGCATTTTTCTTTATTAAAGGAAACATCATATTTTGAATCACAAAGTTGGCTAACACTTATCAAATTAAACTTAAGCCCTTCAACTAATAGAACATTACTAAGAGAAAAGAAGAGTTATCAATTTCTCCATTTCCAAGAATTTTTCCTTTGCCATTCCGAACATGACCATACCCTCTTCTTGGAGCTTGATGTTGGTAAAAAGTTCTCTCCTCCCGGTCATATGGCGTGAACATCCGCGTCCACGAGCCATTTTGAATCTTCCATTGTGGTTATGGCCCCTATTACCTACAAAAGAATTTCTTTTAGGTACCCTATAATTTTGGGGTCCATGGGGTTAGTCTTGAGACCTTTGGGTCTCCAAACATGTCTTGAGCTATTTCTCAATTTGCAATTATTAGCATAATGTCCAACTTTGCCACAATAAAAACAAGTAGGAGTATTATAATTATTAGCACGTACAAAAGTCGGACCTTGGTTATTTTTCTTAAAAACACTTTGAAATGGCTTATAACCAAGTCCCGATTTGGAATGCTCACCTCTTTGTGCATCTAAAATTTTTGTGACTTTATCCGTACTTATGTTGAAACGATGCACGTCATTTTTCAAACATTCAATATCTTTTGTGAGCGATTCCTTTTCGGTTTCAAGAGAGTGAATTCTAGTAAGAGTAAGAGCATGAGCTTTGTCTAAAGATTCATAAGAGGTAAATGATTTTTCCTTTTCAACCTTAATCTCCTTATGCTCCTTTTTCAAATTTTTGTATTTAACGATTAAATTTTGAAACTCAATTTGCAATTCATCAAAATCACATTGCAAGTCATCGACTATGGAGGAAGTAGAAGAATTTGAGTGTACCTCATTGTTTTCATCGCCTATAGCCATGAGACCGTGTTCGGTTTCTCCTTCATCATCGGTTGTTTGAGTAGTTCATCCCATGTTTTGACTTCCGCATTTAGAGCCTTCTTTTTGTGAAAGGCTTCCTTTTTCTTTTGCTCCTCTTCATCGAGCTTTGGGCAATCGGCAATGAAGTGCCGGGTTTTCCGCATTTAAAGCAAGCATTATCTCTTGGTTTTCTTGCTTTATTTTTATTCACAAATTTTGCAAATTTTCGAACAAGTGCGGCCGTCTCCTCATCATCATCATCATTATCATAGTATGCATTATTAGAAGAAGAGGCAAGACCTTTAGGAATAATTTGCATACCCGATTGATTTGTGGATGGTTTGGAATTTTTCCTCTCCTTGAGATAGACTTCATAGATGAGTAGGTTTCCAATAAGTTCATCAAACTTGAGTGTCTCAAGATTTTGTGCCTCCGTGATTGCCGTTACTTTTTCGGACCATGAGCGGGAAGTGCATTTAGTACCTTGGTCACCTTGTCTTCTTCGGAGATGACTTTCCCGAGGGCCACAAGAGGATTGACAATATTGTCAAGCCTTTCCACCATTTGGAGATGCTTTCGCCATCATACATGTTAAAGTTTTGAAGTCTTTAACAAGCATGGTCTTTCTTGCTTGCTTGACTTTCTTAGTCCCTTCATAGATTGTCTCCAATTTTTCCCAAACCTCATGTGCCGACCTTATGCCTCTTATGCGATTGTACTCGGTAGCGGTAAGAGAACAATGCAAAATATTTAAGGCCTTACCGTTTAGAGAAAAAGCCTTCTTGTCGTTTTCATCAAACTCCTTGAAAGGTTTAGGAGCCAAGGTGCCATCCTCCGATTTCTTTGTTGGTTGATCAACTCCTTCAATGACCACATTCCAAATGTCGAACCCGCACCCTTGTAGGAAGCACTCCATACGGTCTTTCCAAAAAGTGTAGTTGTTGGCGTCGAATAGTGGTGGCTTATTGGTAGAGGCGCCGGTGGTGAGATGAGCATCATTTGTAGCCATGGATCTTTCCTCTTTACTGAACGAGCTAGCCAAAGAGTTTGGCTTTGATACCACTTGTTAGTCCAAGTGGCTACAATAATCTAGAGGGGGGGTGAATAGATTATGCCGATTTTTCGCAAATCACCCTCTTTTTCGAAACAACGAGTAAATAACAAAAATGTAAATGCGGAAAATAAACAACACTCGTTGATTTAAAGAGGTTCAACCCACCTAGGGCCTAATCCTCTACCACCCCAAAGATCCAGGGATGGATTTCAAAAAGAAAGAAAAGATTTTATTAATTTACCAAAAATTAATACAACACCTGAGGATTACCACAACCCTCCTTCACCACTTTGAGGATTACCACAATCCTCTTACACCACCTTGAGGATTACCACAACCCTCTTACACCACCTTGAGGATTACCACAACCCTCTTACAACACCTTTGAAGATTACCACAACCTTCAAACACCTATCACCTAGATCACCCAAGTGTATTCTTACCACAAGAATACTCACAAGGATGTCTTGTGTTGAATGATGACCAAAATCAAGATTACAACTCAATAATGATTGATACAATATGAGTACAAGTGTAATCAAGAATTGAAAGCCTAGACCTCAAATAAGTGCAAGTGAAAGTGCTTTAGCTAATACAACAAGATATATGAAAGTGTTTGCTCAATTGCTCTTTGCTTGTATATATGTGTGTTGTGTCTTGTTGCTTGAATGAAGCCTCTATTTATAGGAGAGGTCTTGGCTTTGATTTCCGGACATTGGCTCCTCCTTGGGGAGTGATTTGCTGCAAAAGAAACCATTTAAAATCATCAATATATTGTTAGAAATCAATCCCACAAAATAGGAAAAAGTCATGCAAAACGCAACGGATAGTTTCTTTGTCAAAACAGGGTTCGACCTGGTATGAGATATAAGATTGAAATTGAATTTCGCGAATTTTTACAGGGGGACCGGTCGAAGGGGGTGCGGCCGTCGCCCTTAGTCGTGACCGGTTGCCGACGCTTTTTTTTAAACAGAGAAGTCTGGAACAAAAATCCAACTTGCGGCAGTGCAACAGGTCGCCCGTCGGCCGATCGGCCGACCACACCGGCCGCCCACCTGGTCGACGGCCGCCCCGCGCTTCTTTTTTTTTTCTTACGTCCCATTTTTCTGTTTCAAAACTCAACTCAGTAGTGGGGTTGCCCCTATAGGGCGACCGGTCGAGCCTGAAACAAAAGTGTTGTCCAATTTAAAATCGAATATTAACTTCAAGAAATACTCAGAAAAATAGTAAAAACATTTTAGATCGATCGGAAGTGTTGGGACAACATTTAGGGACATTGTTTTGGTATAAAAACTCATTTGAACAAAATCATCAAAATCATGATAAAAACATTTATCTAACAAATACTACATAAGCAAAAACGCTTTTTCTTCATATGCAACAAATTAATTATTCACATGCATGATTTTTGAGAGTATGTTTTCATGATAATTTTTGCGATTTTAACACTCTAACGAAGTAATGCTTTTCATAAGAAATATGACGATACTCACGTAAGCGTAAAACCATTACCTTCATATTCGGATATATGGCTACGAGTTTTGTTGAGAGTTTTTTTAGAATTATGCATTGCGTTGCAGATTAGCTAGCATCATATTGTTCATCTACGAGAATATGATCAATATCATACATACCTTCTCCAAGCGATGTGTAATATGTTGTTCATCTCTTCGCATGCATCATGATATGCGATTGATTCTCCACAAAATTACGCAAAGCAAAAATGGTGTTCTATTCAAGATAGGGAGGTCGATTCGCGTTATATCATGAAAAACGTTCGATGAAGAAGAAGGAAGAGATTTGTTCATGCCGATTTTGTTGTATCGATCCTGGAGAGATTTTGCGTGATAATAAAAGTTAACGAGAATCCCGTTTTTGTTGGGTAATTTTATAGGATTACTAATTTACCCCTATCTCTATTTTCTAGCTTTTTAATTTGTAATTTTAGCTCTAAAATCACAACCATTAGAAAATCTAGATATGTGGCTAGGATTGGTCCCTATGGACTCACCCCTATGAGGTGGTCTCATATAACCCCTCCCTACATACACCCTATGAGGTGGTCTCATATAACCCCTCCCTACATACATATATATATATAGGGTTTGGATCAAATGAGACCACATAATTAGAGTGAAACAGTGTGGACTAATCATGTCCACAAACCTATAATTTTAGATGGTTGAGATTTACCCAATTTAATAAATATTTTTTATTTATTTTAAATCAAAAAAAGCAGATTGATCATTTGAGTTTTCACCCCCAATTATGTGGTCCCCAAAATCCCGTTCACGCCTATTACAAAAATTATTATGTTTTGAGTTATCTTCCTGTCTGGCGATTGCTCGCTTTCGTCTTCACCAATTTGCAATCATAACCAGATTCATTTAGCTAGAAAAAACTTGACAATATGCAGACGAAGAGGGCAAAACATGGATCTATACATTCCCGAAAATGCTCGCCACAAATAGGTTGATTACTTCCAAAGATCATGCATCAAGACAAATCAATGTAGGGTATTTGGATGAAAGGGGTGTTTATCTTGGTGCGATTCTCAACTTTCGCTCTTTGTGGTTTCATCAGCATCGTTTTTGATTGAAAAGGTTTTGACATTCTCACGCCTTTGTTCAATTGATCGGCGAACCTTTCGGTTTCACCCAGCGTGTCGAGAATTGTGTCGAACCTCTCGTATATCTTCGTTCGCGAGCTTTATGGAATCGAGGATTGTGTCGAACCTCTCGTATATTTTTCTTTTTCTTTCTTTTGGGAATTTTGCTATGATTCGAAGTTGGAGAAGGAAAATGAGATTGAATTTTCTTGTTAATAATGAGGCTATTGACTTTTTGGTTGATGGAGTGGTGTAGCTGTTGTTATAGATGAAGGATTGGTGAAGAAGACGATGTTGATATGGATTATTGTACACTTAGATATTTTTTGATGTATACTTAGATGTGTTTTTCTTGTATAAATAGTTTCTTTTTGATGTATATATTTATGTTGTTGTATACTTACTTTTTTGTTGTATACTTATATGTGGTTTGTTGTATACTTATATGTGTTTTGTTGTATACTTATATTTTTGTTTGACAATTGTAATATGCAAGTAAAATTATATTAAACATACAAAGAAAATAGTGTTAAGTATACATCAAATATATCTAAATAGACAAAGACAATAATGAGCGTGATTTTTCTCTCTCTCTAATTGATTTACTTAATCCACGGTCCCCATATGTTAATGAGTGTGATTCTCTCTCTATAAATGATTCATTAATTAATGGTCCTCACATATTTTTGTTTGACCATTTTAATATACAATAAAATTATGTTAAACATACAACAAAATAATGTTAAGTATACATCAAATCATTGATAAGTGTACATCATATTGCATGGCGAGCACATGCATGATTTTCTCTAAAGCGAGCGATTTTCTCTCCCCACGTGATTTTTCTCCCCAATAATCGATTTCATATTTGGATGGTCCCCCACATGTTTGTTTTAACAATTATACCCTCATTTTGCCTTAATTGAATGTTTAATGTAATTTTAACCCCTATTATCTTAGCCATTGATATAGATAAGGGAGGGTTGAGATAAGTCCACATTGTCTCACTATAATATGTGGTCTTATTGTATCCTCCCACTATATATAGTGAGACAATGTGGACTCATCTCAACCCTCCTTTATCTATATCAATGGCTAAGATAATAGGGTTAAAATTACATTAAACATTTAATTAAGGCAAAATAAGGGTATAATTGTCAAAACAAACATGTGGGACCATCCAAATATGGAATCGTTATTAGGAGAGAAAATCACGTGGGGGAGAGAGAAAATCGCGAGAGAATCGCGTTAGAGAGAGAAAATCACGCATGCTTTCCGCCATGCAAAGTATGATGTACACTTATCAATGATTTCTTTGTATACTTAACAATATTTTGTTGTATGTTTAACATAATTTTATCAGTATATTAGAATGGTCAAACAAAAATATGGGGACCATTAATTAAGGAATCAATTATAGAGAGAGAGAATCACGCTCATTAACATGTGGGACCGTTGATTAAGTATATCAATATAGAGAGAGAAAAGCATGCTCATTATGTGTTGTATATTTAAGATATATTTGATGTATACTTAACACTATTTTGATGTATATTTAACATAATTTTACCGCATATTAAAATGGTCAAACAAAAAATATAAGTATACAACAAAACACGTATAAGTATACAACAAAACAAATATAACTATACATCAAAAACATAAGTACACAAAGAATATTAATACATACATGAAAAATTAACTACTTATACGGCAAAACACATATAAGTATACATCGAAAAACATCTAAGTGTACATTAATTCTAATCGCTCCTCGTAGGCCATCGGTTTCTCCACGTCAAAGATCGTTTTCTTCACCAATCCCCTTAACAGAAACCGACATAGATCCATTTGACCTTGTGGGAAAGATATTGAGTGACATTTGTGGGGATATAGAATCGAGAGATGTTCGCGTTAGCTATCCCTGCCAGACCCACCGAGGAAATATTCAGCGGTTTCTCTCTGTTTATCCCTCGTGGCACAATCGTGGCTCGGTTGGACAGGGTGGGAGCGGCAAGTCAACCATGATTAGTTTGGTGGAGAGATTTTACGATCCGCAGGGCGGTGAGGTTCTAATCGATGGGATTAATCTCAAAGAATTCCAACTCAAGTGGATTAGGTCAAAAATTGGTCATTGGAGACTGTTGTCGGCTAAAAAGAAGGATAAGCATATCAAGAAATATTTGTACTCAGTTCGAGGTAGTGAAGCAATTATTCAGAAAACCGAGAAAAAACATGGAAGGCATCCACAAAAAGGCGATAAAGGTTAAAGACGGAGTGCCGCCGTCCGCCGACCCCAACAAGGGCACATTCCAAGCCTACGGTTTTGGTGGGGGAGATGAAACGAATTATTCAGTTTTCAAATTAAACGATATTATGTAATTGTGTAATGACAATCATGCCCTTTTCACTTTAAAATAAATCTAAAATGATTATTAAATTGGGAAAATCTCAACCATCTAAAATTTGAGATTTGTGAAAGTAGCACCAACGAATCCAAAATTCAGTTTAAGTGAAATTGAATATATATAATTTTCTTAATTAAAAAAATAAAATAAAATTTAGTGGTCCGGAAATATTTCCATTGATAATTTGATATTATATAAATCAATGCAATATTTGTTAATGTATTGTATTTCAGATGATTTATAATTTTATTAGATTATTGGTGTTGAATTACTTTAAAGTTTAAAGTTTAAATATCGATCTGTTCAAAAACAATTTAAATATCATTTAAAGACTTTACTGATTATGTATTATGGGCATTATTCATAAAATTGTATATATATATTTAAGGCTCAACTTAGCCCGTCTAGTCCCCTTCTAGGCCTCCTAGGTGCTAGACCCCTATCCGCCGCCCGACTAGCGCCTAGCGCATTTTAGAACACTTGGTTAATACTTAGTTTTTTGTATTAATTAATTTGATATTGCGCTTAATTTGTAGATTTGATCATCTTATTTTGTTTGGTAAGTCAAAACATCAAACTTATATATTAATTTTTCTCCTATTAAGTTGTATTTGATTCGTGTGGAAATGATAATTTATTACCATTTTAATGATTCCAATTTTTCTATGCAAAAATAAATGAAATTATTAATTTATGTTCAAATTTCATTACTTTGTATAAAAGAAAAAGATCTACAACGGTCTCACTCGAGGCGATCAACGGGTCATATTAAATGTTTAGACCTAGGGCCGGTCCTCGGGGAACGGGTGAGCGACGGCCAAGTTGGGGGCCCCACATTTATATATAAGACCATCTCCAAAACTGCCAAGCACCAATTTAGTGCAAATTTCGCACTATTTTGGTGCAAAATCTATACCACATCTCTAGAATTTGCACTATTTTTTTGCACTAAAAAAATATTCCATAATATTTCTCAAATTATTCATTTAATATTTATTTTTATTCTTTATAATTGATACATATATCACATGTAATTTTATTTAATTTAGTATTTATTAGTTTTTTATTTCCAAAATTAATCAAATTTATAATAATATATTTTATATTAAATTAATTGAAATATAAGATTAATAACAATATTTAAAATTATTATAAACATAAAAGAAATTAACAAAAAATGAAAAATAAAATAAAAAATAATAGCGCTAAAACATGTGGCGCCGCATCGTAGCAAAATGCAAAATAGCGCCCACAATTGGCGCACCGTTGGAGATCGAAATTTGGCGTGGAGCGCTACTTTGTTACCCTATTGGAGTTGCTCTAAGTATATATATATATATAATGTATTATATTTGTAAATTTTGTAAAATAAAATATTGATTGGGCCATAAAAATTGCTTACATTGAGGCCCTATAATATTCAATAAAAAAATTGATTTCTAATTTTTTTTTTTAAAAGAAGATCATTCAATATCTTCTTCGATCCAATCTTCTATAATTATCTTCTACTTTTTTTTTTTTATTTCTCATACAACTATATCGCACAACAGATCTCTTACGATTTTTCTTTCAAAACTAAAATCGATAAAGTAATATTTTATGTTCAACTATGTCTCATATGTATTGAAAAGTTTTTATCCAGGAATACAATTTTTTTTACCTTATTTTTGTGTATCATTCCCTCCCCACATATTTTTCTTCGCGTAATATTCTTATTTATATATCTCTCTAAGGGCTTTTTTTCTTTTCGCCATGGGTCCCCGAAAGTTGAGGGCCGGCCCCGAACCCACTCGATCCTATATATTACCAATTTAAATATCCTATTTGATTTAACATCATATTTTATATTTATAAAATATATGTACATGCGCTAAATGCATACACTAATAAAACATATTGTATTATTATAATATAATACTGTAAATTAATTGCACGAACTAAGAATGATTTAATGAATAAATTAAAAATACAGAAAAAATAAATGGTTTGAAACATAACATAAAAATATATTATTTTATTTATTTTATGTTTAGAAAAAGAAGCAACACTGTAGAAAGAAGTCTTGGTAATAGCTTAAAAACTAAAAAATGACGCTCCAAAGCGAGGCTGGGCTTGCTCTTAAAGGGCTTCATAGGCCTAGACAGCTAGTCTGTTATCATGTTTCGTAGAGCCCAAATTAGAACTCTTTAAAATAGCATAAAATTGAAAAATGATGTTCCGTGGCGGGCTGGGTTTGCTCTTAAAGGGCTTCATAGGACTAGACTCTTATCATGTTTCGCTAAGCCCAAATCCAATAAAGTTACCCTTGTAACAAATGGACCAAGCCCACATCTATGAGAAAACAAGCCGGATCCGGCCCACTGAATTAACAATCTCGAAACCCGTGTGGACAAGTTTTCGGAATCAATCAATCATCCGCAGCCTCTCTCTCTCCATTTCTCCCTTTCTCACAAGAGATTGAAGACAAGCTTGAAATTTTTCATTTGCTTTATTTTTCTTCGCAAAACAAAAAGGGATCGGAAAATGGAACCGGCAGCTAGACGAAGCGGCGGCGTATGGGAAGGTTTATACAGAGTGATTATGCGCCGCACTCCTATCTACGTTACCTTCGTCGTCGTCGGCGCCTTCCTCGGTGAACGTGTCAGTATCTCCTTTTAAACCTATATCTATTGTTATATGTGTGTTTTTTATATATGTTAATATTCACTATTGAATGGATCTGGTGAATCCGATACCGTTCTATTCTAATGCTTCGAGGGTTGGGGAGAAATGTTTGGATTTTCTTTTTCATTTGTTAAGGCGTGATGTGGGTTGTTTTCCCCTTTTCCTATTTGAATTTGATTATATATTTATTTATTATTTTTGGAGATTTTTGGATTAATTTCATTTCTTTGTTTGATGTGTGTTTCGTTGTTCTGATTTCAGGCTGTGGATCGTGGGATTCGTAGTCTCTGGGAACACAACAATGTTGGGGTATTGCTATTGCTTAATAATTTTAAGTAATTTTAGCTGATGTTCATGGTTTTCTTGTACCTGCTATTTTCTGTAATTTAACTTTATCATATCTTTATGGTTATACATGTTATCATGGATGGGTTAAATGTTGGGCAGATTCTTGTTTTAAGTGAATTCTTGAAATGAAATAAATAATAAAAAAAGGACTGCATCCTACAAGCTGCTAAATTGTGGGATTCTTTAATGTGTCAATTAGATTGTTAGTTTACCTGCAATTGCAAGTACTACTGGTTTTTTAGAATTATCAGAGCTAATTAAATTGTGTTTATACACATTAATATTATTATTATTATTATTGTTAATAAGTCTATTGATTGGTAGATATCTGTGCGAGCACGTAGATAGGTCAAATTAAAATTTGCTTCCAACTGTTGTGCAATTGAGAGGATTATACAATTGAGGTTTCGAGGATGATATGCTGCTATACCTTTTGTTGGGAGGACTACTCAGTTTGGAAAATATTCCATGAATTCCAGTTCTGGACTTTATACGTTAGTGCATGTTTTGGCAATTGTTGCTTCACTTTCTTGTGTTAATCTTAGCCTGATCGTGAGGGATGAGTTTGTCTTCACTTGCTTGTGTTAATCTTAGCCTGACCTTGAGGCATGATGTTGAGTATTATTCTTGGAGTAGTTTCATGTGTCAAGGTGTACCATTAACATCTTTTTTTTTTTTAATCCTTTGATTTCTTTCTTTTAATATTATGGACAGAGAAATATGAAATGAGGGAGTTTTCAGAAGGTTGCTTATGCTTCAATGTATTTAATGTATTAGTTAGTGTTGTTGGCAACCTGTGAGCTGTTTTTTCCTAGTTAAACTTCTCTATTTTTCCTAGCAATTTCATGTCAGTTTTATTGAAAGAGAAGTTTGTCTACTGTTTAATTGTTAGTTGATGTTTCTTATGGTGCTGGTATTTCAATTGGAATTAGTGGTGATTGTTCAAAATACTGGGAAAGAAACGAAAGGGTTCGAAGGGGATTGGAAAATAGTTATAATGAGGAAAAGATGTGGTTTCATATCTTTGTGGTATATGATAGCTGTTGAAATTGGAAAAGTAGTTAGAAATTTAGGGATGTAGACATGCAGCAATAAACAAAACAGAGGAACTGAAGATGTAAAAAGAATAGGCATAACATCATAACATGTTCCATTGGTGGTGCATGTTCTTTTAGGTAATGCCTCAATATGACTAGTTTTCCATCTAGATGAAGAGGTGCCTAACAAGAGATCTAAGAAGTGTTGTTCCTTGAATAACTTTCTAATTGAGGGAGTGTTTGCAAGCACTAATAAAAGTGCTTCTCAGGTTTTGGTTGAAAAAATATCATTTTTTAGTGTTTGCAAATGGCAAAAATGCCAATTTCTGCTTCTGTTTCTGCTTTTGGTTTGACTTTTACAAACAAATAAATACTTTTACAACATTTTTACCAAACACTTCCAATTTTTAATTCTCAATTTTTGATTCTATCGCAACCTCAACTACTTTTACTTCTGCAACAATAAATCACTTCTTCTAAAACAGAAGTTTTTGCAAACACTCCATGAGTATTCATTGAGAATTCGATGTTTGTCAATAGATCATATTTCCTTATGAAGGTAATCTTGATATGGAAAAAGCTTTCTGCAGTGTAGAAAGTTAAGGAGATGTAGGCTTATGTTTCTGGAGCTGTGTTTGTGTTTGTTTGTGTGTGTGTGTGTGAGAGACAGAGACAGAGACAGAAAGAGAGCTTGGTGCTGAACAGTCAACTCTAGGCCACTTAATAATTGTTAAATATGGAAATTTACTGGTTTAAAGGTGTCATTTCTGTATTTGTGTACTGTCAGAGAGCGAGAATGTCTATTCTTAATTTTTATTTTGAAGTGGTTGCATTCATGTAAATTTAATTTGAATCTGAAATGTTCTAACGTTATAGGTGTCTTGTGTGATAGCTATGTTCCGATCCCAGCCATCTATTGCTTCATTAGTTCATTTTTATAGAGAAATATGGAATTTCTATCCAGACCTGGTCAAGCAGTTACACTTTCCATGGAATGTAAACCAACCACAAGACAAATATAAATCAACCTTTTGATTACTAGATTTGTCTGGCTAAACCATGCGGGATAGAATTCCAGATTAGTTAAAGCCTTTCATTATTTCTGAACGATGTATACTTGCTTAGCGAGATTGTTGTGCTGTTTTCATATTGTAATAAATTTGCATTTCTTGAATTGCAGAAGCGATATGAGGATATTCCAGTTCTGGGACAGAGACAATCTGAAGAATGAAGTGACGACACTCTCATTAATAGCCCGTCTTACTTGTCTTCTCCGTAGATTCAAAGATGCATTTTGATGTTCAATAATTTTTACCTTGTTTGTCCCTGCTTGCTATGAGCCTGTGGTTTTCTTTATAATGTCCGAACGGGCAAATTTCGAATTATAGACTTTTCTCTTTGTTCTCTGATTAATTGTTTCTCCTGTGAGGTGATCTGGTTGTCTTGGGAATCAATCTGGACAAAAGGTGAAACATTTCATCAAACAATATTACAGTTTCTCAATTCTCATCAAACAATATGTGATGATGGTGGCTTAATTCCACAGATTTTAAAATCATAAGAGATTTCATATTTGTCTTGAACTCTGATTGAATTTCTGTTGATGAAATCGTCTCATAAAATAGCGCTGTTCAATTTTGCCAGTAATAAAATAAGTCCATGATGTGTACTTGTTCTAAGTTTTGCATTACATGCGCATTGTCTGCGTATTAAAGCTCCAGGGTTTGGTTAGAAACACTGAAGCTTGATGAAGTACCAAGCGATTGTGTATTTATAGATAGCTTGGTAATATTCTGTGATTTAAAAAACATTTTGGTTTAATTACAATATGTACTATGAGGTTTAGGAAAATCACAAAAAAAAAAAAAAAAAAAAAGCAGGCAAGGCATATCTCGTTGAATCAGTCTTTTCTTCGAGAGAACCCAACCAAAAACCCCATTTTCAGGCATTGATTGGTTGAAATTGAAACCATTTAGGTTGAAAGTTCTTTCTTTCATTTGCAAGGATTAGAAAGATCTAACTAAACAAAGTTAAGTTTTAAAATTATAAAAAGTATCTTTGAGGTTTAACCTATTTATTTGCCCCAGTCATTAATATTTTACTCCAGTTTTTAGTTGACCAAATGGAATTTGTTGATGTCATCTAGAAATTGTCATGGAAATTTTTAAATCCGGACCGAATATCGAACCAGATTAGTAATTGAGTCACTGGTTCAACCGGTTCAGCCATTCTAAGAAAATCGGTTGACCCATATATGATATATATACACATATATATGTACAAATGTAAAAGATAAATACAAGTACAAATGTAAAAAATAACAAATACAAATACAAATATAAATAAGTTTAATAAATTATAATATTCAAATATATGTATAAATCGAATACAAGGAAAAGTTAAATGTAAATTTACCAAATACTTTGCCGTTCAATTTTTGTAATGAAATAAAGAAAATTTTGATTAAAAAATTGAATCGGGTCACCGGTTGCTATGATATAAGATGAAGAAGGATTTTTTCATATATGATCAAAAGATGATTTACAAAATGATGGCTACATGTATTTATAGACAAGGCAATGTAACAGTATTTCTATAACTAATCTTGTAACTACCAAACTAACATTTAACCATTTTTCTAACCATCTAACTGTAGTTCTAACTGTCAACCGTGGTTAGATGTAACTAACACTCCAATACACCCCAAAAGATCTGATGTTGCTAGCAAGAACCAAGCAATTTCGCCCTTAGGCTGAGAAACCTTGTAACTGATAAAGGCTTAGTAAAAATGTCTGCCACCTGTTGCTCCGTAGGTATGTAACGAACATCTAACTCTTTGTTGAGCACCTTGTCCTGGACGAAATGTACATCAATTTTAATGTGCTTGGTCCTAGCATGAAAATCTGGATTGGAAGTTGGGGTCGCAACACTCACATTGTCACACCATATAGTAGAAGAAGCCTCAAATGACACACCAAGTTCTCCGAACAAAGATTGTAACCAAATTAAGTCTGCTCCTGTATCCGCCAAAGATCTGTACTCAGATTCCGCACTGCTTCTTGAGACCACATTTTGCTTCTTAGAGTTCCAGGTTAATAAGTTTTCTCCAAAGAAAATGCCATGCCCTCTTGTAGACTTTCTATCATCCAAATTGATTGCCCAGTTCGCATCTGTAAAAGCTGCAAGTAACAACTGTTGTGAAGGTTTAAACTAAAGTCCCAAGTGAGAAGTCCTTTTAAGATATCATTCGACACACTTTCCTGCCTTCTTCCATTTGGTCGGGTCTTAGGCCTATTTTGGAGGATTGTTTGGATAACTATACATATATTCCTGGCTCCAACTCTAAGGTATTATTTTGGATTGATAACTGGTTGGGTTATTGTATTGCCGATAAAATTGAAATCCCCCAAGAGTACAGAAAACACTTTCAAAACAGTATCTCTGATTATTTTTATAATAATTCTTGGAATTTCACTATCTCGCTTGTGGAAGCTTATTTGGATATCGTCTGAGACATTGTTAGGATGGCCATCGCTCCTTCTTCCATGGACAAACGTATCTGGATTCACTCTTTAGATGGTGATATTTCTTCTAAAGCTGTTTATGCCTACTTGCGCTCGTCCCTGCCTACGGTTAAATGGGGTCTTGGATTTGGTCTCCTCACATCCCGGAGAGACGATCTATTGTGGTTTGGAGAGCTATCCTCAATCGTCTCCATGTTCTGGATTTGTTACGGGGTCAAGGATTCATTGGTCCCACTGCTTGTGGCCTTTGCCATGCACATTCTGATTCCATTGATCGTGTTTTTGTTTCTTGTGTTTTTGTAGGGACTCTTTGGAAATGGGTTTTTTTGTCCTTTTGATATTGACTACTATCTTGTCTACAACTTTAATGAACTCTTGGGTCGATCCATGCGGTTTCGATTTAGCGATCACTTGCATTCTTATGGCGTGCATCGGTGATATCTCGCACTAGAGCTTATTTGGCACATTCGTAATGACTACGTTTTTAACGATAAGTCATGGATCGTGGATGCTGCGGCTATTACATAGCTTAGGGTCCTCATTGCCGAATCTTCATATTTGGATCATGGGTGTGTGAATAATGACCAATCCGACCTTCTTTATCTTTGATGTTTGGTATCATTAGGCGTCCAGGAAATCTCCCAACATTCTCAGTGGATTTGTCGGAGGATGGATCAAAGTTAATCTGGTTTTTTTTGGTCAAGGATTCTTTCGTGGATGTTTTATGGCGAATTATGCAATCCGCCGATGGCTATTCATTTGCATTTTTTGTAATTTCTTTATTCTTTCGTGATGTTTTGTAAGCAGGATGGACACTTTAACTTGGTCTCTCGGATGGAAATCATCCCAACATTAAGTTTTTGGGGCGGATGCGGATATGTCTCCTTACCAAGATGGATCAAAGTTTCGCTGCGATGATGTTTATGAATAGGGTTAAGTGTATCCACGGAGTGTAAATTTTTTTTTGTATATGTCGACGATTCTTTGATGATTGTTTGTGTAAAGGAACAAAATGCAAGATCTAAGTTATGGAATTATGAGGAATGAAATGGAATTATGTTTCAACGCGATGATTGCTATTCATTATGCATTTATTAAGAGTATTTTATCCTCCATCTCGAGATGTAAGTTTTGCTAGCAACATAAGATCATAACTTCTTCTTATGTGGCAAATATTCAACAAACAAGATCTAATATTGAAACTTCTATCCAATATTCAAACATGTTAAATCTAAAACAAGAATAAGGTGGCACACTTTATACTTGGTCTCAAGATTTTGTCATTCTCACATCTTCTAAAATGAAAGATTAAAGCACATGAGAAAGCTTAGTAAGATGACTATTATCTTCAACATGGTGGATATTACTTCCCGGATATTCTTCTCTTACGAAAGATTATATTGACCACCTTTCCTCCCTCAATATAAATTCAATCAAAAGTTAGTTTCATTACTTTATATTTGAACGTTTCTATTGTTTTTCTTATAAAAGTTGGGGTCCTCTTTTTCCATAGCCACTTATCTCAATATCAATTTTGTAGAGAGAGTTTTTCGAAATGCCCGCAGTGAACATCGTTTGGATGTTTTTTCCCCTCTCGTTGTTTGGTTTTGATACAAAATTCATTAGTATGACCTCAATATAATTGGCTCTCAACATGGGTTTTAACAAGACCCCAACTTATGGTTACATGAAATGGAACTTGTGATCATAGTCTTTGATTGTCTTTTGTGGTTTCATCTTATGCTTTGTTGTCTTTTGTGGTTTCATCTTGTAAGCAACAACAACCTTTTTCTATTTTAATAATATTTACATTTATTTAAATAAGTAAATAGTATTACATGTTGAACTTAAAAGTATTATAATTTTAAATGAAAAGTATTACGCATTTAAGAGAAAGTATTACATGTTGAACTACAAAATATACACGTTGAACTAATAAGTATTAGAGTTTAAGTGAAAAATATTACACATTTAAATGGAAAAAAGTATTACACGTATTAAATATTTAAGTGAAAAATATTATTTGTTGAACTACAAAATATCAATCATCTTTAGCGCCAATTAACAATGAGTATCACTTTTTGTGTCAAAAGTATTACATGTTCATAATAAAAATATTATTTTATTGATCGGAAGTATTACTTGTCTTAAAAGTATTATGTTTTTCCCAAAAAGTATTATCGGAATATTTTTGGCGACCGATAACTTTTTGTTGGTCGGCGTCATGTTGACTCGCGGACTTTCTCTTTGGATTGATCGATTTGAACCGTCTCACGGATCGAACCATCTCACGAATAGAGATCCGTGAAACGGTCCTATATTAGTCTTTGTCAAATAATTTTTAAATATATTAAAAAAATGATATAAAAGATATAGACAAAAGAGCCAACATGGCATAAAGAGTCCAATATTATTTCGTTAATAAATATATAATGTGTTTACATGGGCTTGTAAGTGTCGAGTCCAATTGAGAGTCCATGTCCTAAGCCCAACATAATTTCGTTACTCATACATGAGCTATTAATTGAAGCTTTAAGGTGCGTATGCGTACACTTTAATGTTATTTGATGAATTCTTGTATGTATTGGACATGCATGTGTATGATCTTTGAAATCCATGTTTTGGATGACTTATAACTTGGAAAAGTCGAGCATAATTGATTAAATTTTAATTTTGGACTTAAAAATATAAAAATGGAAAGTTGGTGGACTAAATTGCAAGAAATTGAAAGTTAAAGGACCCCTCTGCAAATTTCAATTTTTGGGACTGTACTCAGGTTCAAAAATGACTTTTGGACATTTTAATAAAGTTTTAAGAGTTTTAAGATAAATAAAATCAACCTTTAAAAGCCCAAGGACTAGATTGTAAAATTTTGAAGGTTTAAGGGCTACTTTGCAAATTTAAAAACTGTACCAGATCTTAACTTTAAATTTTAAAATTTTCACTCTTAAGGTACTGGGAATGACACATTTTAAATGTATTCCAAAAATCAAGTGTTTAGAGCTTGGAAAGTAAATTTTCTAAAATTGAGGGACTAATGTGTAAAATACTAAACTTGAGGACCCAAATGAAATTTTCAGGACTTATGCAGCCCATGCACCTGGAAATACTAACTTAACTATAACTTAATTATATTTTGGACCCAAGGTTCAAATTTCATAATAATTGGACCCTAAAAGCCTTAAAGACAATTATTTCAAAATGGGACAAAAATGATATTTTCAAAAGTTAAAGGACCTACACTTATTTATTTTAAAAACTTCTTTTGTCCCAATATCCTACTAACCTTAGTGACATTTTCCAACTGTAATCACATTAAAATCCCTTCCGGTTTGTGAGTTACGATTATTTTAAACTTAAGGTCGAAATGACAATTTTCACAAATTTGGAGCTAATGTCAGAATTTTATAAAAACTCGACCTCAAAACTTTAAAAACCTGAATCTCTAGACAATTTGGAGAATTTAGGAACTGGCCTCATAATTTTTCAAGGTCGGGATATTTATTTATTCAATTTTTAACCCCAAAAGTCTTGGTTTTTACAAAACGGGGCAAATTGTAAATTTTCTTTTATAAAGGACCTAACTCAAATTATTTTTCCTTTTACTAAAATAGCCCTGGACCCTCTGACTTGGAGATTTAATTAAAATATTTTATTTTCCCAAAAATCCTTGACTTATCGGACCGATTTGACCGATTAATACCGATCGAAGGTTGCTTATCCTTCCGATAATCATCTTCCGATAAGCAACCTTCGATATCTTGAAAGATTAGGTGGAACATAAGTCCCGTTATAGATTCAACATCGCAAGACGAGGATAGGTGGAACATAAGTCCCGTTATAGATTCAACATCGCAAGGCGGGAAGTCGCTCCGCGATCGGGTATTAATCGGTTAAATCGGTCCGATAATTTAAGGGTTTTTGGGAAAATAAAATATTTTAATTAAATCTCCAAGTCAGAGGGTCCAGGGCTATTTTAGTAAAAGGAAAAATAATTTGAGTTAGGTCCTTTATAAAAGAAAATTTACAATTTAGCCCCGTTTTGTAAAAACCAAGACTTTTGGGGTTAAAAATTGAATAAATAAATATCCCGACCTTAAACAATTATGAGGTCAGTTCCTAAATTCTCCAAATTGTCCAGAGATTCAGGTTTTTAAAGTTTTGAGGTCGAGTTTTTATAAAATCCTCACATTAGCCCCAAATTTGTAAAAATTGTCATTTCGGACCTTAAGTTTAAAATAATCGGAACTCACAAACAGGAAGGGATTTTAATGTGATTACAGTTGGAAAATGTCACTAATGTTAGTAGGATATTGGGACAAAAGAAGTTTTTAAAATAAATAAGTGTAGGTCCTTTAACTTTTGAAAATATCATTTTTGTCCCATTTTGAAATAATTGTCTTTAAGGCTTTTAGGGTCCAATTGTTATGAAATTTGAACCTTGGGTCCAAAATATAATTAAGTTATAGTTAAGTTAGTATTTCCAGGTGCATGGGCTGCATAAGTCCTGAAAATTTCATTTGGGTCCTCAAGTTTAGTATTTTACACATTTGTCCCTCAATTTTAGAAAATTTACTTTCCAAGCCCTAAACGCTTGGATTTTTGGTATACATTTAAAATGTGTCATTCCCAGTACCTTAAGAGTGAAAATTTCAAAATTTAAAGTTAAGGTCTGGTACAATTTTTAAATTTGCAAAGTAGCCCTTAAACCTTCAAAATTTTACAATCTAGTCCTTGGGCTTTTAAAGGTTGATTTTATTTATCTTAAAACTCTTAAAACTTTATTAAAATGTCCAAAAGTCATTTTTGAACCTGAGTACAGTCCCAAAATCGAAATTTGCAGAAGGGTCCTTTAACTTTCAATTTCTTGCAATTTAGTCCACCAACTTTCCATTTTATATTTTTAAGTCCAAAATTAAAATTTAATCAATTATGCTCGACTTTTCCAGGTTGTAAGTCATCTAAAACATGGATTTCAAAGATCATACACATGCATGTCCAATACATACAAGAATTCATCAAATAGAACATTAAAGTGTACATGCATGCACCTAAAATTCAATAAATAGCAATTTTGAGCAACTCTTGAGAATTTTCATGATTTGGTACATAAAATTGACATGCAATACATAGATTATATATCTCAAGGGCTCATGTTCAAAATTCTACATGCATTTTAATAAAAACACCTAGAAGTTGGAAAGTATTTTTCTACCCACCTTAAATTGGAAAATTGTGAAATAAAATGATAAATTTCACAATTTTTGGATGAGGTCACTTAGGTCAGCCCCTAAGTCAAGAAATATCAAAAATTCGATGTTAGAAAAATGAGAGAAAAATTAAGGAGAAAAAGAAGGAGATAAAAAAATGAGAAAGACTACATTTTACCTTGTGTAGTAGGTGATTGGAGACTAGTTGAAGCTTTAAATTTGGAATTTTTGGTTCAAATCCAAAATCACCTAAGGTCAGCCCCTATTTCTCAAAAATGAAAAAGGGGTGTTAAAATTGAAAAAAATAGAAAAGAAGAGGAAAGAAGGGTTCTAGTGTCCAATTCTTACCTTGTAGTCCAAATTTCTCTACTAGTTCTTCTTCAAGTCTTCAAGTTTCACCACCATGCATGCATGTCTCCAAGTGGTCTTCTAAGTACCTCAAAATCCAAAAATATAACCTTAAGTTAAAAGAAGAAAGTGATGAGTAGTAAGAATTTAAGTTGAATTGAGGAGTGAAATTTCTTACCTTAAGAAAGGGGTGTTCGAATTTTTTGAGGTTAAGTGGTAAGATTGTTTGTTTTGGTTTAGATGTTTGAAGAAATAAGGTATGTTTGATATTAGGAAGAAGATGTTCTTGAAGATATGAATATGGGTTTGAAGATGTGAATGACTTGTGTTTGAATATTTGAAGATGTGAAGAGAAGTTATGTTGAAGATGTGAAGAGTTGGTGTTTGAAGGTTTGAAGATGTGAATGATTTTGTGTTTGAAGATTTGAAGATATGAATGAATTTTAGAGAGAGGTTAGAGAGAAGTTGGAGAAAAGGCTTGAGAGATGAAGGTGTTGGATGAAAAATGAAATTTTGGTATCATTTTTGGCCTAATGGCCGTCCACCATGGTAGAGAGGGGATAAATTGTTTGATTAATTTGTGTCTTGCAAATTGTCTCTTGCATGGGGACAATTAGACTAGTCAAAGTATGGGCAAGGTATGGAAAGAGAAGGAATGTTGGGAAGACTCCAACATGTTGGGAAAAATAGTATTAAAGAATTAATGTATGAGATGATGTGTATAATGTTTGAATTAATGGTATAATTATACACAAGATGACTAATATAAGGTGTAGGTGTACAAGAGTTGGATGATATTTTTACTCCAAAAATATCATCATGGCCGTCCATACTAGGGGCTTTATGGTAATTCCATATTTTTTTGTCCCAAATTTGATGATAATAGATGAAATATATCAATCTCCAAAATAATTAGTGATTTCCTTGATCTCTTATAAGTCTCATGATCATTTAATCTAAATCAAAATCTTAATTCTATAAGGTAAAAGTCTCTAAAATAAATAGTCTCTTAAAATTCTAAGGTGACTAATAAATACAAAAATAGTAATAATGATCAATCAAGTGATCATAAATGAGAAATAGAATTAATAAAGATCATGATCACAAGTAATTAAATAAAATGAAATAAATACAAAATATATATATTATTAATAATTACCCGTCAAAGTGACGCGGTAAAATAGTCGATCAAATACATATGCGACAATAAGAATCAATTACAAGCTCGGAAAAATCGGGGCTCACATCCTCCCCTCCTTAAAATAATTTGGTCCCCAAATTCTCTTGAGAATAGTTCGGATATTGATTCTCATGTCCTCTTCCATCTCCCACATTGCGTCTTCGTCTTGGTTGTGGTTCCGCCTTAAAATTCTAAGGTGGCTAATAAATACAAAAATAGTAATAATGATCAATCAAGTGATCATAAATGTGAAATATAATTAATAATGATCATGATCACAAGTAATAGATAAAAATGAAATTAAATGCAAAAAAAAAATATTTATTATTAATATTTACCGTCAAAGTGACGCGGTAAAATAGTCGATAAAATACATAGACAATAAAAGATCAATTATACGCTCAAAAAATCGGGGCTTCACATGCAATAAAACAAGATAAATTGCCACACTTGTCCCACTTACGGGAAAAAAAAAAATGCCACCGCATTTACGCTTCATTCACTTATGTACGCTTTCGGTTGATTGTTTTATCTTTGTTTACACTCTGCATATTTTTTGGATATTTCTATGCTTTTTTCGATTTTTTTGTTCAAAGATTACTTTATATGTTATTCATTTTATTTCGATGTTTTATATTTTTTTTTCTTGTTTGTTTCTATGTTTCAATACAACTTTTACACCTATTTTTAAGTTTTTTTTTGTTCATGTGTTTTATATATTATTTTTATTGCTTATAGGTTGTTCTGTAACGTTTTTAATGTTGTTCTGATTTGTTTTTGATGTCCCCATGTAGTTTTCAATGTTTCAATCTGATTTTTTACCTATTTTTAAGCTATTATTATTCATGTAGTATTTTCTATATTGTTTACGTGTTCCTGGATTGTTTCTATTTTGTTTTTAATGTTGTTTTAATGTTTCATTGTTGTTTCCATGTAGATTTGATATTTCAATGCAATTTTTATCTATTTTTAAGCTTATTTTGTTCATATGGTATTTTCTATATTGTTTCTGAGTCGTTTCTATATAACTTTTAACATTGTATTATTGTTTCTTGATTGTTTTCATGTTTTTGACGTTTTCAATGCATCAGATCAAAATTGGGTTGTAGTTTTTTATTCATGTATTGTTTCTGTATTATTTTTAATTTGTTTGATTTTAATATGTGTTGTTTTATGCATATATTTCTTGATTTTTATAAGATTTTGAGGATAAAGTTGATTATTTAATGGGAGCATAAATTATTTTTCACATAAATTTTATTAGATGAAATATGTTCAAAATAATTTTGATACAATAACGTCGAAAAATCCGAAAAAATTGGCAGGAGTGTAAAAATATCCAAAAAAAAAGTGCAGTAGCGTAAAAAAATTTAGAAAAAGACAGGGAACATAAAAATATGTCATTTTTTCGGGAATGTGGGGCAGATGTGTCTATAAGCCATAAATGTCAAATAAGTCATATTTTTGTTATTCTTTTAATTTATTTATATTTAAATAATTTTCTATATTGATGCCTAAAAATTCATAATTTGAATATAACTCAAGATAATTTTTAAATAATCAAATAATAATTTATCTACGTAACAAAATTCGTCCTTAAAGTTCGTGAGTAATTCAAAACTATTTTGATATAAAATACTAAATTTTTTTATCAAGAAAATAGATTTATGTCTCAAAATTTTCAATAGGAATGAAGCCCATATCATTTCGTTGCTGTATAAGTGGGCTTGTATCAGACCCAATATGAATGAAGAGCCCAAGTACTTGTTCTAGGGTTTGTGGTATCAATATTTATTCGTCTCACCTCACTCCCACAAACCCTAATCTCTGGTTTTGTCTGTCAGGTGAGTACTCCCTCTGCGGCCCTTCCTCTACTTCTCTTTATTGTAGATTTGTATATGTATGTATATGTATGTTCATCCCCATCTTGCATTTTGATGCATTTTCCGCATTTGTTTTTTCATTGAAGCAGATTCGAGTCCGGGAGGGAAGAAGACTTGAACCATGAGGTATGTTTAATCGAATTATAAAACTTCCGATTGCCGTTTTTGCTCCGATAGTTTGTACTAGTGTTTTGGCCGCTTGAATTTGTTCATTCTACCCCCCACTACTTTTATTACTCTTATTTTCGCGATTCTATTCGTAATAATTGGATTATGACTGATATCGATGAGATTAAATGAATGTTTTGTGGAAATTTTAGGTATATGGCTTGTAAGATATGATCTGCATTCTCTGTTTGCATCTCTTTGTGTTTTTATACTCTAATAAGAAGAAATGCATATTGCTGGGCCTTGGGTGTGTTTTTGAGAACTTAATTTGCATCTCTCCTCTTTACTCAGCTCTGTTTTTGTTATTGGAAGAGATACAGCTGATTGTTCAATCTGCATTACTTTACTCAAAAACCTCTGTTGCATTGTCTAATTATAATCCTTCTACAGTAAGCTTCAGAGTGAGGCCCTGAGGGAAGCCATCTCCCAGATTACTGCAGACTGCAAGGAAAAGAAGCGCAACTTCACTGAAACTATTGAGCTTCAAATTGGACTCAAGAACTATGATCCCCAAAAGGACAAGCGTTTCAGTGGGTCTGTTAAGTTGCCCCACATTCCTAGACCGAAAATGAAGATCTGCATGCTTGGTGATGCTCAGCATGTTGAAGAGGTATGGTACTCAGTCCCTATTAGTAGCATAAAATCGTCAAAAGGATTAATATAAGTTGTCAAAGATGGTGTTTTGACGTCATGCCGTATAATATTTGACTTCACCACTGAAAAAAGCAGTATTATTACTATTAATTAAACCATTTAATTTGCAAGAACATTAGATACAATATTCTTACCCTTATCGATAATTTGTGTAGTAGTATTCTGGGTTCAGTGCATTTTCTGTGATGTTCACATGAAAGCTGTTGAAATACTTGCTACTCGTGTTATTTTGTTAAATTGGAATTTTTGGAGTTCCCAACACAATGAATTTCGTGTGGTTGGTTGATTAAATTGCAAATTTTGATAATTAATACTATTTTTCATGTGATTTGCAATTATTTCTACAGGCAGAAAAGATTGGCCTCGAGTCCATGGACGTTGAGGCTCTTAAGAAGTTGAACAAGAACAAGAAATTGGTGAAAAGCTTTGCAAAGAAGTATCATGCTTTCTTAGCCTCAGAAGCAGTTATCAAGCAGATTCCCGTCTCTTAGGGCCTGGTCTTAACAAGGCAGGCAAGTATTTGGCTAATGGAAATTAAGAATATTTCATCTTGTCTTGTATCTAGGGTTGTATTGTAAAGAATAATTAGCTATGTATCTTCCTATTGAAATTATAATTTATTAATTTTTATGCACATCATGTATGTTTGATTGAATGTTCAAAGTGCTGGTAGACCGAAAACACATGGTTAATTCATCTTAAGATTGATTCGTGTTATTTTATTATAGAGGATTGTTTGGTAAACATTATCACAGTTTTGATTTCAATTGAGAAGTTACAAGTTTGATTTTCACCCTCGTGTATTTGACTTATCAATTCAATTTCTTGATCAAGTGAAGTTAAAGATTGTTGAAATACTTGAGTTCAGTAAAGACTTTTGGATAGGAAACTGGGATCAACAGAGTTCCATTGTTGAGCCTACTGGTGTCTTGTATTTTTATAGATATCAAAATTACGTATCCGAGTGCACCTGCGACTTTTAGTCTGATTTGTACTTTCCAGTTTACTGTTGAAAGGTCATAGAAAGTGTTAATACGCGACATATATGTTCTTATTATACTGTATAATTTGTAAAATGGTAATGACATTGAGATAAATTGAATTAATTCAATGAATTTGTTGTTTTTGCTTATTTTCTTTATTGTGATGCAGGTAAGTTCCCCACTCTTGTGACTCACCAGGAATCACTTGAATCCAAGGTGAATGAGACCAAAGCTACTATTAAGTTCCAATTGAAAAAGGTACTTTGCATGGGTGTTGCTGTTGGAAACCTTGACATGGAAGAGAAGCAAATCTTCCAAAACGTTCAAATGAGCATCAACTTCCTAGTTTCCCTTTTGAAGAAGAATTGGCAGAACGTAAGACCATTTTACATTTTCATTTACATTTTGGAACAATCAATGAAGTGGTGTTTAATGCCACTAGTTTGCATAGACCTTATTTCTTTTTATTGACTTCATTTGCTCTATTTTATGAGGTTGCTTACTGTATTTTCTTTCTGTTGGTACCAGGTGAGGTGCTTGTACTTGAAGAGTACAATGGGGAAGCCACAACGCATCTTTTAAGGAGTTGTTTGTTTTTTGTTTGATGAATAGTTCTAAGAGAGCAAAAACAATTGAATATTTCCCAGAAATGGGAAATTTTTGTTTTTCTTTTATTGTGATAGTGCTCAGAGATCGACTTTGGATATTATCTTTTATTTCATCTATATTCGGATGCTTGACTATAATTTTGTGTTACATCCAGGACCAGGATCTCGATGCCTGTATCTGGGATATTGCTGTTTATTAGTTTCTATTTTCGAGCTTTTTCAGTAGTATCAATGCGACAACATTTTTCCTGTGGGAAAATTACAAAATTGGTCCTATAACTATAGACAGTTTGCAATTTCGGTCCTATAAGTATTGAATTTGCAAAATTGGTCCTGTAAGTTTGATTGTTTTTGCAAAATTGGTCCTATATGTTTTATATCTAAGCAGTTTCGGTACTATAAGTTTCAAGTTGTTGCAAAATTGGTCCCCTCGGTTTATTTAATATTTTCAAAATACCAAGAATACCCTTATACACATCAATGGCTTATTTGACTAAGTGTTTTGCTCAAAATGGTATCAGAGCCTAGGTTTATTAAGAACTTTTAGTTATATTTATTATATTTATATAATTAACAATTGGTGAGGAGAATTTTCTCCGAGAAAATGGATCTGGACAATTGTCCAAGATGTCTATCTTATAGGATACATCGGCAGATCTATGTACAAAATTGGGAGATTTGTACCCCCAAACTGAAAAATTCAACTATTTTTTAGTAAAGAAAAATTAATAATAAATTTGTACCCTATTTTTACAAAAAGTAAAAAAATTAGAAAATTTAAATAAACAATACAAATTCACACAATAAACTATAAAAAATTAAAAGATTGACTTAGCAACTTGAATAAATAAACCATGGCAAAAGTCAAAACCTACAAAAGTAAAAATATAAAAAAAAACAAAAATCTAATAATATGAATAATGTTACCAAAATTGTGTTTTGTTGTATCTTGTTATTATTCTAATTATTTCTTTTATATATATGTATTAATTTTTCATGTACGGTTACATAATCAATTTTTACAAAATTTTAAAAAGCATTTTGTACTATGACTTAAAATAATTAACAATATTTATATGCACATTTTTTTAAAAATCTATCGTACCCCAATTTCAAAAATCATGTGGATCCGCCACTGATAGGACATATCGTCAAATTTTGACGATGTATGTACAAGAACACCAGAACAAGATAACATATTGGAACAATCATATTAAAACCCCTGAATGGAGACTGGATCTAAGTAGGTGTAAGTGTAACAATGCCTCAAAGAAAATAGGTGTCAAAAAATGTGAATCTTTTATTCTATAAAATCTGGGTTTATCTAGATAAATTAGCTATGATGTGTTAAGGACTAAAAGCTGTTAATGCTCGAAAGTAATAGGACTAAATTGCTACTATTAGAAAGATAAAATACCAAAAATGTTATTTAGCCTATAAGGGCAAAATTGTCCAGGACAAAAATGCAAGTTTAAAAGATAAAGGACTAAAATTGCAACTACCCCAAAATTATAGGACTAAAACTGCAATTTACCCTTTTTCCTGTCACCTTCTATTAGATTTGTGAGAAAATTGATGCTCCTGAGGCTCGTTTGGTTCGGGTTAATTGGCTGTATATGAATTGTTATCATTCTATAGCCCATTAGTTTGCTTCACATGGGCCCAGTACAACCGTAAGCCCAGCATTTGTTCAGCTAACCAACTCCTTTAGGCATGATTTGCCATCCAACCCATTTTGTAAATTCACCTTAATGAACTTTGCTGGTATTTTCCCAGTTTTACCAATAATTACCTAGTCCATTGTATCACATCGCTAATTCTTCAAAACCAAATAGGTTTATGAGCTTAGAAACCAAATAGGTTAATGGGCTTATTGGTCAAACTAATTCAACCAACCCAGAAAGCGATCAAACGGGCCTTGTTTTTGAGCTATTGCAATTTAATATTGTATGACCAGATATTGACAAGAGACAAAGTGAATCAAACTTTTTGTCCCGTTTTTGGCTCTTACCCGAAAATAGTTTTAATATGCATATGAAAGAGACGTAGCAACAGTGAGATGTTTAGTCATATATGACTTCCTCAATTAAGACATTCAAGTTTAAGGAGAAAAATAACCAGTCACACGGATTTTTATATTTCCAATAAGGTTTTCCAGTTTTTTCAGAATTATATTATATTCCTTTCTCATAGTAAGCTTTGATATTGTTTAGACTTTAGATCAGGATGTTTTTATTATTTGATTGAAAACTCGACTCTCTTAGTGTTAAATAAATTTAATAAAATATGATGTTTATTGAGTGTAATGCGTACTTTCATTATATTTATTTTATCTGAAAAAGGAGTAATTTAGAAAAAATATATTAAAAATGTAATAGTTTTATACGATGTAAATAGTACGATATTGTGTTATTTTTCAGATGATTGGATTTGATAAGTGGAGGATGGATTTGAGGATTGAGGGCGAAACAATGAACCTATTTTTGAAGACAATTATAAGAATTTTTTCAAGTTTTTGGAGCAAGCTGTATTTATTCCTTTAACGTATACATAGATATAGACTTATATTAACTAAATTAAGGAAGAAAAGAAAAGGAATTTGGAGAATTATGGGGGCAACAATCCCCACTTGCCCCTAGATCCGCTAATTGATGTGATTGAGAAAAGTAAAAATTTGTTAATAGTATATTTTGCATCATGAAATTGTAAATCCAATCGTAGTATTATTATTTTAGCATTGTTCTAAAAATCTATGTCTAGCTCTAATTAGTCTTCATCTAGGCGTTAGACTTATTTTGTCTGCCTACGTTTTTTTTTTCTAATTAGACATTCTTTAACCCTACATAACTTTGTCCATGCCCGCCTAGGTTCCAGTTTGCCGCATGCCTGATGCGTAACGCCTTTTAGAGTACAGTCTTTTAGTCAATGATTATTTGAAGCAATGTTAGTAAAAAAAAATAAGAATGAATAAAAATGTAATTTATCAAAAACAACTAAAAAGATCACAAACACTCAGAGGAAATTACACTTTTGGTCCCATAAGAAAATGGGTCAAGCATTTTTAGTCCCACAATTTGTATTTTTGGTCCCACACGATTTTTTTCAGCACATTTAGTCCCATATGATTCAAAAGTTGCAATTTTAGTCCCAAAACTAACGGAAAACTTAACTGGCCGTTAACTCTATTCTTACGGGACTAAAAGTGCATTTATCCAGAAATTAATAAAAAAATAGAAAATTTATTTGAAAAATCTGAAAAATGTCTAACAAATTTGAGAAATATTTCAATAAAATTTAAAATTATTTGCAATTTATTTAAAAAGCCATAAAAAATTCAAAATATATTTTAAAATCTGAAAATATGATAATTTGTTTAAAAAACAAAAAATAGTAAGAAAATGGAAATTATTTTAAAATCTAAAAATTATGAAAATAAAATATAGAAATTGTTCAAAATAATTACAAATCATTTTTTTTAAAAAAAATGACATTTACTTTAAATTTTTAATATATTTTAAATTCCCAAATAAAAAAATCAAAACACTTTTTAAAATTTCAAAAAATATTTTAAAAAAATCTGGAAGTTTTTTTAAAAATTATCAGATTTTAATATCCCAATTTTGGAATAATGTTAAGACTTTTAAACAAATTTTGGATTTTTTTAAAATAAATTTCAGTATTTTCGTGAATTTTTATATTTTTTTTAAATAATTTTATAAGTTTTGTAAAAAAATCAATGTTTTTACCCTTCTTGGAATTTTTAAAACAATCAGATTTTTTGGTTAATAATTTCAAAATCTTCCAGTTTTCAGTTTTTAATCCTTTTTTTTTCCAGATTTTTAGAATATTTTCTAGGTTTTTCATTTTATATTGAAAATAATATTGAGTTTTTTTAATTTAGAATTTTAAAATATTTTAAATACATTTCAGAAATTTAAACAAATGTAAACTTTTTTTTAACAATTTTCAAATTTCTTGTTTTTGCAATTTTCAGGATTTGAAAATAACTTCAATTTTTTAAACAAATCATCATATTTTTATATTTTAATTTTTAGATTTAAACTTTTTTGGAGCTTTTTTATATCTTTTTTAATAAATTGAAAGTAATTTTAAATTCATTGAAATAATTTTTAAAATTGTTTGATAATTTTTCAGATTTTTTTTTCTTTTTTTAATTAATTTTCTGATAAAATGCATTTTTGGTCCCGTAAAGTAAGAATAGAGTTAACGGCCGATTCGTTTTTCGTTAGTGTTGGGACTAAAATCGCAACTTTTGAATCATATGAAACTAAATGTGTTTAAAAAATCGTTTAGGACTAAAAAATTGACCCATTTTCTTGGGACCAAAAGTGCAATTTCCTAACACTCACATATCATTTCTCATAATAATGACTTAAAAATTGGGTAAGATAATTAATATATTGGCTCGGGGACAACGAGCTTAAAATATTTTCCATAAACAAAACGAGGACCAAACCAAGGGGCGGCTGCAAGCAGGTTGACAGCCGTATTAGGGTATCTCTCTTCTTTCTCTGATCATTCACGCTTAAATATTTTATTGTGCAGAAGCCTCTGCCCACACTCTCAAAGGGCTCTACGGCTATCAGTCTTTCCCAAAAGTCGTTTCTATTGCTTATAAAATTTAGGTACTTTCTTCTTATGATTTACTATTCTCTTTTTTGGTTCAGTCATTCTCTCGATATCACCGTCTGATTTCTTTTTGTTCGAACCCTTTTGGATCAGGGCCAGATCTTGAGATTCCGTGAGGCTTCATTTTATTTTCTCTGTTTTTCTTGAAATAATATCATGTTTGTTTCTTGGTTTTTGCTTCTTTGTGTTTGTGTAATTTTTTTATTTTTATTTTTCACTTGACTGGTTTTACAAAGGTTGGTTTGTGTAAAATGAGATTTATTTTTGGTTTCCTTTTCATGATCTGGGTTGTGTCTCTTTTTTAGTTCTTTAAAATAAAAGATAGTTGTTTTTAAGAAGGTAAAAGTGCAAATCTTGGTTGATTATTTAGTGCTGGTACAATGAATAGCATATTCTGATGTGTGCAAGGAATTTTTAGAACATGTGGTGCTTGTTTATACATATGACCAATGCTTGTGTTTGCATGATCTTGATCTAGAATTTGTCCTTTGACTCCGGGCTTTCTAAATATTTTGAAAGGCCAATTACATGAATGTGATTTTTTTCAACTGTGATTTCTGGATTTAAGCTGAATGATGCTTGATTAGTTAGTTTGAACAATTGTTTAAGAAAAATACAATATGGACTTTTACTTGAAGAGCATTATGTCATACTATTTCAGAGGTGTTTTGACTCTGTTCTTTCTTTTTGAGCGCATGTTTTTTGGTGAAGTCTTGTAAAAATTTGCTTGAGCTTTATCTGCAATTTTGTCTTCGTAGCTGAAGTTAAAAATTTATGCCAATATCTTTTTGATCTTTTCTTTTTCCCTTAGGAAGACTAATATTGATTCTTCTTATGTAACAAACCTGAGCAAATGTTGTGTGAACTTTCTGTTATGGAGCTTCGAGTGAAGGGCACGGTGCTACATGCTTGCTCTTCTCATAATGCTCCAAACATTTGTTGCTTCGTTGCTACGGAAATGGTTGACAATTACGCTTCAATCATTGTGGCCATTTGTAACAGGCATAAATAACATTTATTTTGATGAAAAAAGGCTAACATTATAGTACTTTGTATAGTTGCACAGAATTTTCTGTTTTCAAGGCTGTTAAATTAAATCACTTTCTGCTTTCCTGATTGCTGTTGTTCTTGTTATTGTTGAGACATAATTTCTGTCTGATAATGTTGTATTATGGTGTCATGACTAATTTGTTAGGATAACTACAAATTGCCTACCTAGTTATCTTTTAAAATTACAAATACTTCGTTAAAGTTTCTATTTGTTTTACAAATTACCCATCGAAAGGCAAAATATAAACATATATCGAGGGATATTTGTAATTTTGAAAGATAGCTGATTTGTTTTTTTTTTGGTAATTAAACTAGACCTCAAGTGTAGTATTTGTAATTATCCCAATTTGTTATATGAACAAGGTTAATTCTTTTTGGCTATGAAATGTTAACTATTGCAGAACCCCTCCCCCCTCTCGTATACATTCCTCATATTCGATGCAACATCTGCTGTGTTTGGACTTCCGTTTTTCCCATTTACTTTTCTCTTCATACACACACGGCACACCAAGATCCATGTAACACATTTTTTGTGGGGTTGAATTGTCATCAACATGCTGAAAACATCTTTTTTTTCAGGAGAACATGGCAGCTGCAGGACTTCCCACCATTTGCATGTTCGGAAATGCTCCACAAAGACAAACCACAACCGCCTTTGTTAAAACCCCGTCCTCCTTAGGTTCCGTAAAGAGCATCACTAAAACCTTTGGTCTGAAACTTAAGCCCAGTTTCAGAGCGTCTGCCATGGCCACCACATACAAGGTGAAATTGGTCGGACCGGACGGTGAGGAGTCCGAGTTTGATGCACCTGACGACGCTTACATCCTCGACTCGGCCGAGGACGCCGGAGTTGAACTTCCGTATTCCTGTAGGGCTGGAGCATGCTCCACCTGTGCTGGGAAATTAGTCTCGGGCACTGTCGACCAATCCGATGGCTCGTTTCTTGATGATAACCAAATGAAGGAGGGTTACTTGCTGACGTGTGTTTCGTACCCGACTTCGGATTGTGTGATTCACACACACAAGGAGAGTGATCTGTATTGAGAATCTCTTGTCATTTCTTGATTTGCTGGATCGTTAGAACGAAAACGTTGTTTGTCTGTTTAGTTCAAGTTGTAAACGCCTTTATGGTTGGCGTTGAACATTGGTCGTGCTTTTCTAATGCAACGTTGTTTAGTATGTCTTGGTCTTATGTTTAGTATTTGTTCTCTTTATGTTAGAAGAGATTTTTCAGACTTAGTGTTTATGCTCTTCAAAACATTTTATAACGTCTTTGTTTTTATTGAGTGCTTAAAAACTCTTTAAAAGCATTTGGTAAAACTTTTTAAAAAATAACTTATAAACTCCTAAAATAAAATAAGGTGTTGACTTATAAACAGTTTTTTAAGAAAAAGGTGGAGAATCCCATCTAATTTTTAAATTAAAACCTTATTTTCACAACTTCCTTTAACTTTAATCATTACTAACATCTTATAAATTGTTCCATCTTATTTCATTCAAACACTTCAATATCTTATTTTCAAAAAGTTTATTGTGCTCTATTTGCAGGCTGCAGCATCTTTTATTTTCCATGCCCATTTGCCTAACTATTTTTGTAATTCAAATTATTTATATGATTAGTTCAATGCTTAATGATGTGATGCTAGGATAATAGGTGTGTTGATTGACTTTTTGAGGGTTAATTGAGATTAATAAAAATATGTATCAATAATATAGGGTATAATCATGATCTTGAAAATTTACTTACACAACTTTAATGTTTAAACGGTGAAAGATATTTTTTTTTATAATTATAGAGTAATATTTGTCAAAATAAAACGAGATATATTATCTGTATTGCTAACCCAGAAATGCAACTTTTGGTAAAGTGTTTTAAATATGTATGATATGAACGTCATGACTATTTCTTTTATTATTCTTGTATATTTATGAGATGTGTATATTTTGCACATTTTATTAATTTGGCATAACCCTAAACAAATTCAATGAAATTGGCGTGGAACTAAAGAATCATTGTGAATGTTGGGAAAATCAAAGAAATCCATGTGGAAGTATCTTTTTATTTATTTATTATTATTATTTTTGTTGAGAAAACATGTGGAAGTAACTTACAAGTCAGTCCATAGATTTATTGGTAGTTGTGTATGTTTGACTTTGTAAGTGGGGATGACAGTTTCAGTTGTCGGGTTGTATCCGCATTCAACTTAGGTCATTTCGGGTTATTTTCAAAATACATCAAATTTAAGTAAAATATAACATAAATATGTTTTAAGGTAAATGGTAACATCATGTCAGATTCATGTTTGTCGTATTTGGATTCGGGTTTTCCGTGTTCATGTTCTGATTTCTCTCAGTAACTTAGGATCAGTTTTATGTCTTATTATGCCAATGATTGCACCCCTATTTGTAAGTTTAAAATAATAGTTGCCCAAAATTTAAATGCACACAAGTGATGTGAAACTATGTTCTTGTTGGGCTTGAGCCTTTCATTTCCGAATTCAGCTTGGGCCCAAATATTGGCCCAAGAAAGAAAGGAAAAAAAAAAGAGTAGGCCAGTTGACGGAGTTCAGCAACATCTGATAAGAAAAAGAAAAAGAACAAAACACATACTCAATCAAAATAAACAAAAAACAATTAAAAGTGCGAAATTGTTTTTCATATCTTCAGCTTTTGAAAAGGGATTAAAGGCGTCCTTTTTGAAAAAAGTTCAAATAATAGATACGCTCATGGGCCCCCATACCGTGGAAAACAAACTGGGGCAGGCCCAGAGAACAATGGCGATGCTTTGATAGGAGGCGGAGGAATAAGAATAAAGGCCATCATTTCCGGCCCACCAGAAAAAAGTTTTCCTTATTTGCAATGTTTTTTGCCTTTCTTTTATCTTTGAATATAATGATGTGGGAGAATGGACTTTTGAGGTGTGGGGGTGTAGGGCTTTTATGCACTGAGGATTTTATTGCCCATAAATCCTCATCAGCATCTGTATGGGGCCCTTTTTAGGAAATAAAGATATAGTTCCCCTTAACTATGAATATAATCTTGCTAGAACAAAATGTAACCCCACCATAAGACTTAATTGCAAAATATGCCCCCTAAGCCATGACTGGTGGCATTTTAGGACCATAACTATGCGAAATAAGACCATAATTTCTAAAATCTTGCACACTAAGGTCATTTTTCGCCGGAAACCTCAATTTTTTGGTCGGATTTCACATGTGATGTGGCCCATGTGATCATATTAAAAACTAATATGGTCACTTGGGGCTGCACGTGATGAAATCCAGCCGAAATTGAGGTTTCCGGTGACAATTGGCCTCAATGTGCCAAATTTTGGAAACTATGGTCTTATTTTGCCAACTCAATTAGTTATGGTCCTAAAATACCACCAGGCTATATATAGTCGCGAGGCATATTTTGCAATTAAGCCCCCACCATAATAATGAGTGGTTGTTGCTTCACAATATTAATTTGGACTTCTAACCTCTTTAAGACAAAATATGAGCTTGGCAACAATATTTATGAATGAGACAATATTTGCTATTAAGTCAGAATTTATAAGTGAAATCTTATCTACTTGCCTTTTTCCTGAGTCATGACAACTATTTTGAAGGTGATCCATGCAATGATCTTTTCTTGAAAAAAAAAATGAAGGTTTGCTTTTTGATGAGACATAAATAAAAAGTAATAAACTTATTAATATACAAATAATTCAATTATTTTTAGGTGCGTTCTATTTTCCTTTTCGTAGTCGATGAGTCCAAATTCTATCTCATACCCTAAAATGGGACCTAACACAATCTATTACTTTAAAAACAAAGGTTTTATTTTCTCCTTTACGATCATATTAAAACTTTACGATTCAAAAATATTATCGGAATCAAATTTCGTGGAGGTGTAAAATAGAGATATTGGCTCGGTTGATAACACTAAAGTTCAATTAAGCCAAACTTTGTTTTTCTATACTATGATACGAATGCTACTAATAGACATCTTTTCTGGACCTTATTTTCCCTTTATTTCACAAAAAATCATCAAATTACTTTATATAAGCTGGTGAAACTTTAAACTAGCTTCGCGATATAGGAAAAATGACACGAAACCTTTTTATGTTCCATGCATTATTCTAAGTTTCTTAGATGAAAAAGAATCCATCAATTATTTGTTTAAGTGATGATTTACTTTTTTGTTAATTTTGTCAAACTAAGACTTGAAAGATGTATAGGAACGGGAAGACAAAAAAAAAAAAAAAAAAAAGAGTAATGAATAGAAGAAATATAGGAGAGAGCCACACATTTTAATCATTAAAACTCCTCATGAACAATATATGTCCTCTAATCGTAATCTTGATTTAGTTTTATACCCAAAAAACCATGGAAAAATCAATATGAACATGGATATCAATACCTCTCGAACATATGATCATGATGTGCATGAGGGCCAAACCAAGTCAGACGTACAAACCATGAGCAAATGAGAGGAGTTCCGGCCAGTTAAGAAAGGGGAGTATTTCTCCGTGACTATGGATGAAGAGTTATACCAACAACGGATAGCAGAGTTACATAACTCGTCGATCGGGCACATTCTTTTCCCTAAAGGTGCAAAACCCTATTCTTTTGAAGATCTCAAGCAAAAATTAAGTTCTATTTGGAAAATTACAACATCATGGAGGTTGGTCACATTGGGTAGAGGATATTACAATAATATACAATTTGATAATTTGGATGAACGGAACAGGGTTTTTTTCGAAAGTTAAGAAAGAGGAGTATTTCTCCGTGACTATGGATGAGGAGTTATACCAACAACGGATGGCAGAGTTACATAACTCGTCGATCGGGCGCATTCTTTTCCCTAAAGGTGCAAAAATTCTTTTGAAGATCTCAAGCAAAAATTAAGTTCTATTTGGAAAATTACAACATCATGGAGGTTGGTCACAAGATATTTAATATACAATTTGATAATTTGGATGAACGGAACAGGGTTTTTTTCGAAAGAAACATGGCAATTACAACCAGGGACGATCCGTCTTATGAACTGGATCTCGGACTTTAATCCTTACAAGATTAATACTTCAGTGGCCTAGGTTTGGGTTCGAATCTATGAATTAAGTTACGAATATTGACACAATTCTTTGATTCATAAGATTGCAAGTTCTTTTGGTACTCCGATTCATATAGATACTCGATATTTGTCCGGCGAAGTGGGTCATTTTGTCCGGGTTTTGGTGGAGATGGATTTAAATAAGCCGATTCAGGAGTTTATTATGGTGGAACGAGTGAGCCATTACTCATTTGTTCCCTTAGCTATGAGAATTTGCAAGACTTTTGTGTTCATTGTCGGATCGTCGGACATAATATAAATCATTGTCGTTAGGTGAAACCACAAGAAGTTCAGAAAAATAATGAAAGCGGGACTAATGACGTTAGTCCGAGTCAGGGTAGATCGGCGGTTCGAGGAAAAGCCCCTATTAATAAAGGAAGAACGGTGGATACAGAAACTTGATGCAAGTTAAAAGGCGGCCCGGACGTCATACGGAGGGAGATAAGTCTTCTATGGACAATGTTGTAATAAGCGCTAGGCGCTAGCTAGGCGGCAGGCTGGGGCCTAGCGCCTAGGCAGAACCTGAGCAGGGTTAGGCGGGCCTAATCGAAAAAAAAAATCATAGGCGGACAAGAGAGGCGTAGTGCCTAGGCGGGGATTAATCGAGGTTAGGCGGAGATTTTTACAACAAGTCTACGAATGTTCAAACCAAAAATCCGTTTGAGATTTTACGAGACGATGAGAATGATATGGATATAACAGTATTGGGTACCAAAAATTCGAAGGACACTGAAAGCAATGTTTCGAAAGTTCATGAACCAATGGACAATGCTAATCAAGATAGGAGATTGATTACTTACACTCCAGGAGGCCCGATTTCGAATACCGATGACAATGTTATGGCATCTAACGAACATGATATGGCAAATTTGAAACGGGCCATTGATGAGGTTTCAAATAGTATGCCCGTTACCGATTATGTCCTTAATAATGAACAATCTGTCAATTTTCGGACTATGGCGGCTGCAACTAGGAAAAGGTGGTCAGACATGGAAGAAGAAAAAAACCAAGCAGCACAAATTTTAATCATTACAATTCATCAAAAATAATTATTTATATTTTTTCTGAAGGCAAGCAAATAAATTGGAAGTTGAAATTTACTCTATCTCAATTCCTCTTTTTTTCTTTTTTTTTTAAAAAAAAAAACAATGTTGAAGACATTATATTTGGATGAAATTAATTAATATTTTGATGAAATTAATTTTGTAAAGGACAATGATTTAGTAGAAACACAAATTCATTCGGGCTTAGAGCATCTCCAATGGTTTTCATTATTTTTGTGTGGATTTACATTATTTTAGAGGAAAATTTAGAGGAACTAAAGATTCAACTTCAATAGTCAACTCTATATTTCTTTCTAAAATAAAATATTCTATCTTTATTCTTTATTATATTGAATTAATATTTTTTAATCAATTTATAGCATATACAATTTTACATATTCTTATATTTATGTTTAATATGATTATATATAAATATAGTCTGCATTAATATAATTAATATATTATGTGTTTGATATTTTATGTCTATTTAGATTATTTTATATAGTATAACAATTATTTTTTAAATTCTCTCATACTTTAAGTAATTATATATAACAAATGTAAAAATAACAATTATTTTTATGTTATTTTTACATTTGTTATATATGTGAAATTAAAAATAAAATATAATAATTAAATAAAATATTAATTTATAAAAAGTATCACGTGATAATTAGGAACATAATATATTAATTTATTATTACTAAATAAGAAATAAAAGAGTTCATAAAAGAAATAAGAAAGAAGAGAGAAAACAAATAATTTAAAGAAATCAAAATATAAAAAAATGAAAAAAAAAACTATTACCGTTTGAACAGTTCCCGCTACATTTACATCCCTCAAATTACAGTGGCGTTTGTTGGACTTGTTGGAGAGATTTTCTCCACTAAAATAATGGATTCTCCTATTTTACAATACCATTGGAGATGCTTTTAACTCGTAACTATTGCCTATTGGTAAACTGTAAAGGTAATCAATCAGTTCGATTAGTTACAACCATTTGTTTTTTCCAATTTGAGTTTTAGTTGATAAATATTTTATCAAAAAATAAGAATTAAAAGACAAAAATAAATAGTAATATTATAGATATGAAGAAGTCTTTCCTTTCTGGGGTGTAGCCTCTCCTACATATGGAGAATTGGAGAAGTATCCAGGGTGGTGCCCTTTTGCCTGACAGTCGGAGATCTTATTGATTTCTTCTCTATTACACTGCCCGACTTGTACACAAATTCTCAGTATTTATAATTAACCAAATCTATATATTATTTATTCCCTAAAATAATCTATATATTATTTACACATATACTACACCAAATGAGATTTGTTATTTAACGTCGAATTTTGTACGATCCACGTGTTAAACAAAGAAACGAGTCTTGAGTTAACAATCTAAGCAGAAAATGTATTGAAATGCGAAGAACACTCAAATTGGGAGAAATCCCTTAATTGGTCGACATGACATGTCAGGCTATTTTTCCGATTTTTATATTTAGTCATGCAGTAAATACTCTCAAGTGACTGAATTACAAAGTTGCTATACCTTTTTCTCAGCATTAAATGAGGTATTTATAATGGATGAATTATCTTTTAACCTATGTGCAAATGGTGCTAGTAAACACATATATAATTATTGACTGTAGGCTAGGTCGACTGACACCCGAGAATTAGGGTGACTGTGTATAAAGCGGTGAAGTGACTGAATAACTTAATTGGACGAGTCACATTCACAACCTGAAATTCATTGGTTCTTGAGCTTATCTTCTGATGGGCAATCCCATAATTCTGGGCAGGTCGACAATCTCGAATCTACTTACCATAGATTTTGCAGGACGACCTGTTTGGCCAAGTCAGTCCACAACCAGGTCAGAAGTCTTTGAGCTGGTTCGTCTTTGTTCTTTATTGCATGCCATGCATCACGATCAGATCGGCTTCCAGGCCAACTTGTCCAACTTTCACTAAATGGACCATTGGTTCGTTGTGGACCTCTGTATATTAGTACACGTCAGACTGAGTATAACAATTATAAATTTTATAGTTTTTAAAATTGAGAATTGATTATATATAGTTTTAGTAAAGATATATCATGCATCTTCAACAAAGTGAAAAAAGAAAGAAAAAGAAAGAAGATACAAAACAATTGATGTCAAAACTTTGTTATAGTATTTTACATGGTAATACATTTTTTTTCCAACACAAACCTACTCTTTCTTTTTTTCCTCTTTTTTTCTTTTTTTGGATAATTAACCAAGAACATATTGATTAAGTGATAAATAATTCAAGAGGTGAAATCTACCACGTGACTTTGTACCAAAAGAAACAAAAAGGCTACAACGAAAAAGTTTAAACTTTTTTACATAAATCAGTTGTTGCCTCTTCGATTAGCCACAAACTTCCTTAACTTATTTTCTAGAACTTTTTGCATAAATTGGAAAAAGTAGTACGGATATATCTACTTTAAAAAAAAATTAGAAAAGAGAAAAATAAATAGACAAAAAACAAAAAGTGAACTGCTTTTTGCTGAGTAACGAAGTCGAGTTCAATTTTTTTCTTTACTTTTTAACAAACATAGAAATAAAAAAAAAACATAGAAATAACATGTACAACTTAGTATAAGCATATACTAATTGGCTAATTTTATAGGGAAAAAAATATCTTGAAATTTGTAGTACAAATTAATTAAGAAAAAAATAAAAAATTAATATTCATTCTCTCCAATAGTTACAAAAATATGGGGTTTTGTCAACAATAATAGAGAAAAGAAAAAAGATCTTTCATTTCATAAACATCTCTGCAAAATGTGTGGTATCTCGTCCTTGACCAAATTACAGAAGAATCTTGTCTTCCACTATAAATCTCTCTAGTCACCACATATTCTAAAGGTCCAATCTTTATAAGGGACCAAATTGAAAAATAAAATAAAAAATATTCTCCCATATTCAAAATAAGTGACGATTTGACACATAATTTTTTTTTTCCAAAAAGAATGACACTTTGACATTTCAAGGCTGGTGTTTTTTTACCCAATCATTTTCCAACTAACATTAATGCATAAATTTATTTTGTTCCAAAACAACATTTATGATCAATTAAAGATATATAATGAGTATTTGAACACCATCCTTAATATGTATATTTTTTCCTAAAAAATCACTTATTTGAATAGGATGGAATAATAATAATAATGAAGTGGATTCTTGATGTCATTGTGGGAATACACAAGGATATTTCTGGAAATACACATAGCATGCCTGTAATTTACTCTTTCCTAACTGGTGAATACTCATTTTCCCTCTCATCATTCAATTCTTGATTAAGACCATTAAAAAGTTGACAATAAAAAAAGGATCAAATTACAAAACAGAGAGGCAATAGTTATTATGATTATGTGGAATTAAACAAGTGGAAAAACAAATAAAGAAAAATCTCGGGCCGCTACCAGACAATGGCCGCTTTATTTTAATTTTCCATTAAAAAAGAAAGATTGCAGCAACTTCATTTTCACATTGGACCTTACCCAACTGTGAATTTATTATTAAAAAAAAAGGGTTTGTTTTAAAAGAGTATTAAATGGCTACCTATATATACAGACATTCAACAATAAAGAGCCTTCGTGGCTGAGTTTTTAACAGAGTTGGCATATAGCTATGGCCACCCTTTTCCGGGTTCTTCTTCTCCTCCTCGTCTTTTCAGGTTTTTCTTCTTTTTTCCTTATACTTTATCTTGTAGTATTTTTCATTTCAATTTCAAGAAAAAGATTGTTTTTTTTTAGTTCCCCTGTGTTGAAAGTTTGAGTATGTGTGTTTTGCATGTGAAGGGTTTTGTTCTTTTATTTCTATTGCTGATGATATTTCACATTGAAGATCAGGGCAGGAAGAAAAAGAAGTGGGTTCTTGGATTTTTAGTTATTATGAAAGTTATTACCTTTTTTTTTTGTTTATATATGTGAAGTGATCTGCTGTGTTTTAAAAGGATTTATTTTGTTTTCTTCTTTGTTTGATTTCGGTTGCAGTAAATGGGCGACATGGAATTTATATTTTCCGGGTTCAGAATCTTTGTTCTTCAGTTTGTTCATTTAGGGAGTGTTTGTAAACTCTAAAAAAAACTGATTCCCAGCTTCTATCTGAAAAAAATAGTTATATTTTTCAGGTAGAAGCTGAGAATCACTTTTGTGTTTTTTATTTTTAGAGTTTGCAAACACTTAATCTGTAAAAAGTATGATCCTTTTGTGGAATTCTTTGATATAGCAAGTGATTTTGTGTAAAATGAATGTAGTGAGAATGATTCTTTAATTGGTACAAAAAAGAACAGGAATTATTTGCTTACCTCCATGATTTGTTTTCTCAGATTTTTACCCATTGATATGGTGCAGCTTTTTAGTATTGATTTCTCAATTTCAGTAGATTTCTGTTTTCTGTATGAGTTTCTGATTTACTGTAAGTAAATTGAGTCTACTTGAAATTTTAATGAACTGATAAAAACTTGCCAAATTTAGCTAGATAATCCCGTAAATTCGACATGTTCGGTTTAGCCGTTTTTCCCGTTATCGAGATACAATACTCATTTAACTCTCTTACCATGTTCAGATTCATTTATTAGCATCCGAGGTGTCGGATTAGGGATTAATTATGGCCAGATTGCCAACAATCTCCCGTCACCGTCACGTGTCGCATATCTCCTCGGATCTCTCAACATAAGCCGAGTTAAACTCTACGACGCCGATCCAAATGTCCTAACCTCATTCGCCAACACTAATATCGAATTTGTTATTGGACTTGGAAACGAGTATTTGCAAACAATGACCGATCCGATGCAAGCTCAAACATGGATCCAACAGCATGTGCGCCCTTACATATCTCAAACCAAGATCAAATGCATCACCATTGGAAACGAAGTTCTCACGGGAAATAACACTCAATTGATGTCATTTTTGCTCCCCGCAATGCAGAATATGAATCAGGCACTTTCGAATCTTGGTTTAAGCAAACAGATATACATAACGACAGCTCATTCGTTCGGAATCTTGAGTAACTCATTTCCACCTTCTGCGGGTGCGTTCAGACAAGATCTTACAGAGTATATGCAGAGTATTCTAAATTTCCATTCACAAACAGGCTCGCCGTTTCTTATTAACGCTTATCCGTTTTTCGCGTATAAGGATAATCCACAGCAGGTGACGTTGAGTTATGTTCTTTTCCAGCCTAATGCTGGTTTAACAGATCCTGCTACGGGTTTGCATTATGATAACATGTTGTACGCACAAATCGATGCCGTTTATTCAGCGATCAAAGCATTGGGCCATTCGGATATACCAGTTAAAGTTTCGAGACAGGTTGGCCGTCAAAAGGGGATCCGAATGAAGTTGGGGCAACGCCGAAAATGCTAGGTTATATAATGGTAATTTGTTGAGACGAATAGAGCAAAACCAAGGGACTCCTTGAAACCGTCGGTGCCGATTGATATCTATGTTTTCGCTTTTTAACGAGGATTTAAAACCGGTCCGGTTTCTGAGAGGAATTATGGATTGTATTATCCGGATGGTACTCCGTGTATAATATTGGTTTACAAGGTTATATTCGCGCATGGATTATTCGTCCTCAAAGAAAAATGTAAGAGGATGTTTATGCTTACTTGAGTTGCTCTGCTTTTTGTCAAAACTGTTCAAGCTTATATTTTTCACTCTGCACATCAATCTAATGTTGTTCTTTTTCTTACTTTTCAGGTGATTTGTTTCTTGAATCTCCTCCTCGTCGTAGCTTTATTGATATGTTCTTTGTAGCTAGGATTACAATAGGGAAAAGGATGGAGAAAAATGTGTCTCCTTGAAATTCCTCAAAGTTCTACCCCGGTTATTTCTGGGGGAAGATTTGGAGGTAAGGAGTTTTACATCTTTCGATTCATTTTGATTTATACATCCCGCGATTTAATGAAGAGATACCATCAAATTACTTGCAAATTCCTTACCCTAGTTGGAATTTTGAATGCCTTGTGAAAGAACGGTTGATGAATCCTTCATATGATCATTGTTTTCAGATTCTATTTAATGAGCATCTAAAAAAGTTCGAGGATCACATTTGAAATTCCTTACATTCAGTTATTGCCATTATTTGAAATGTTTGTATCCATGTTTAAATAACCGGACTAGGCCTGCCGGTTCAACCGGGAACCGGTGGTCAGACCGATACGGTTAGGCCCCAAAAACCGTTTTTACAGTTGAAACTGGCTAAAGTCCGGTTGAATAGGCCAGAACCGGTTTTTCATTTATTGTTTAAATTTTTTTTAACTCTTTGTAGAAACATAGAGTTTTAAATTTGGTATTTGTGTTTTATTTATATAATTATTTGAATTTTGGACTATGTTTAGATATTTTTGGGTACTTATTTATATATTTTCATTTTAAAAATCTATTACATATTAATTAAAAAAAATTAAGACATTACATTATTATTTTATACAACATAACAAAAAAAAAGTTCAATCAATTTATATTAAACCGGTTGGACCGGCGGTTGAACCGCGAAGCGGGAGCTTGACCGGTTTGCTGACGTGTCCGGTTTTTAAAATATGGCCATCATCTGTATACCTAATGCATTTGATTACAGATGATAACCAACCAACTGATTAACCACTGAAATGTTAGGATACAATCTGTCATTGTTTGGTGGAGAATGGTAAAAGGTCTCCATCATTCTAGTTTCTACTTGCAATAATGCATTTGAATCTTACTGTGACTGGATTCCTATCTTCTTCAACACAAAAGTCCATTTAACCTTGCATCAAACAAAGAAGCCTACCATCACAGACCAAAATCCACTATACTTGTGTTTTTTCTAATAACCTGCCAAACATGAAACCCAATCTTTTTTTGGCTATAGTCATGAGGCCCCCACTTGAGATGACATTTTGTGTCTTTATTTCTTTTTTACTTTTAATGGAACATATTGCATCATTTGTGGGGAATATCTTTTTAGTGTCATATTCACATCTTTATCAGATTAGAAATGATTTTGATTCTTCAAGCTTCGAAATGCTACTTTTCATTACCTCGGCTTATGACCAGTGTTGTAAAAACCGGCCTAGGCGATTATGTCCAAATCAGTGGAAACATTGGGCCCAAAAATTGGCCAGGAGTAGATTTAAAGAAAAGAAAATAGTACTGTTTCTAGGCGCTAGGGGTCGGGCTGCCGCCTAGCGACTACCAATATCTGCAACCTTGCTTATGTTTAAATGTTGAAGTTCTCTTGAATTTTGATGTGTTGAATTAGATTTTCTTGAAGTTACTTTTTGAAAAAGTTTTAGTTGCCAGTTATGAAGATGTTTCAGCAATGTGTGTATGATGCCTAAACGAGTAGCTGGTGGCCTTCAACATCATGGAGCCCATTTAGTTTTCTTTTTTTCCAGTAAATATTACATCAGGGTTTTAATAGGATAAGATTGTAGGACAATCCATTTTGATGACTTCACAATGTGGCTGGTACAGCTACTAACCTAAATCAAACTTAGGCACGATAGAAAATACCCAAGTTCCCCCTCATGGGTTGACTCAGTGGTAAAAGGTTGATTTAATTTTAAAGACAAATATCTTGAGTTTTCAAATTTCTATTTTTGCATCACTTAGTTAACCTTACACCGCAAAGGGTTTGCCTAGTGCACTGACATGGTTAACAGGCTATTGCGTTAAGTCTGGAGTTAAACCAACATCCACCCAAGGGTATAGTAGCTGCCGAGCCCGAGGGATAGGGTTTGCTGGATGTTGCGTCAAACCCGAGAGTTAACCCATCACCCACTCAAGGGTAGTCGTTATGGGCCAAGAGGGGTAGTGGCTGCGGTTGCGGGTTTCCCTTTTACCCGAAAAAAATAATAAAAAAAAAAAAAACATTTCATGACCCACAACTTATATTAAACCCTGGTATGACGTACAAGTTACGACTTACAACACACAAAATGATGAAACTCTGCCCCATGATGCTTCATATGAACATGGTTTAGCCCATCATCAAATAAAATATCATTCCGTGTGAACATGAGGACTAAGGATATATGCACAGAGATTGCCTTGTTTGGAAGGCAATCACTTTAATTGTTAATTAAATTATTTTATGGGTGCCTTTGCATATAATAATTGTTAAAAAGGATAGTGATTTTGTCTTTTCTGTACAAGATTAAGCCAATATCCTCAACTAAACATCTATATTTGAATATCGTTTTAATAATTGACGGTCTCAAATAATAACATGATCAGTCTTTTTTTTTCTTTTGTATTTTGTAGGTGAAGCTACCAACTTATTGATCATGAGCGATGAAGAATTTTTTCCATACAACCCATTTATAGTAAACAGAAGAATTTGTATACTTAGTGATTCAGATACATTTTCATTGAATATTTCAATTCATTCAGAGAAACTGAAAATAAAAAGTCTTTAATTTGTAGCCAACTGGTGATTCTCACCTGGACAGAAATCTTACAGAGTTTAAATTTTAGAATGCGATTTTAGTTTATGACTGAATTTCGATTAGGCACATCAACACTATGCTCTAGTCATTTTATTATTATTAGGGGTAATTACGAAAATTAGTCCTGATGTTCAGCCTAATTACAAAAAAAAAAAAAAAACTCAGCTATATTTCAAATTTACAAATACATCATTGACATTAATTTCTATTTTTCAAATTACACGAAAGAGGGATATTTGTTAGTTAAATACAAACGCTGTTTTTTAACCTCCACCGCCATTTATACAGACGCTACATGGCCAAGAGGTGCCTAAGGAGAATTTAGAATGGATCAATTAGATTTACCATCATTGTGCAAGGGAATAAGTTGACATTGTTTTTGTTGGGGTGACAACTCGGGTCATCGGGTCGATTTATGTTTGGTTTCGAGGTTGATTTGAGATATGCTCAAAAAACATTAAAAATAAGTTACACTATAAAATAACTACGCTTTAGGCAAATTAGTAACATCGTGTTAGATTCGTGTTAGTTGTGTCCGTGTTTTTCTTAGTAACTTCTCGGTGTCCGAGATTGTAAGTCATTTGCAATCACAATCTAGCATGCTTAGGTTAATAATTTTTTATTCAATATCTCTTGATGTAATCCTTGTATAACACATGGTAAAAGTTTCATAATCTTGTAATTCACATGTTGGGGATATAGCCTTAATATCCTTCACCCACCAATGGGAGTTTAATGAGAAAAAAAAAAAAAAGAAAACCGCAATTGGAGTATTTGCAATTAGGCTAAACCTTAGTGATGAATTTGTAATTATCCATTATTATTGTCATTGAATCTAGTCCCTATGGTGTTTCAATTCACTTTTACATTGATAATTCTATATAGTCGATATAATAATAAAAGAAGTAGAAAATTCGAACTGAAACTACCTTTAGACACTAATTTATTTGTTTTATCTCCTATCGACATCAAATATTCGTTGATCTCAGCACAACATTTGACTTAGAGATTTATTTTGGCTGCGAAGTAGCAAAATCCTCAACGTTTCATCTTCTTCACACTGAGTACTCTTAGCAGGAATAATTCTAGTTTGAGCACGCAATCTTTCTATGTTCTTTCTATTTATAAAATGCAATGTATAAGATGGGTATTGACAAAATTGAATATTTCGTCATGCCGCCATGGACATGTGTTTCACATATTCGATCTTTCAGACGAGGCAACAAATAAATAAGGATGCAATAATATTAATAAAGTTGAAAAAGTCTGAAAAGTAGGCACTTCGCCACCAATTTGCGTGATTAGTTTTTTCTTGGCTACTAGAATTTCTTGACCAAGATATATTACAGTTTGGTTTGTGTTGGTAGCCAAAGAGAACTAGCAAATTTTGGGCCTACTTGAGCCCAGCTGGACAGTGAATTGCCACCTCAGGTGACTGACTAGAAATGAATCAAAAACCAAACCAACCCGAATTACTCGGCCGGAACATAAGCCTTGTTGAAAGGAGTTAATGGCCGGGAAACGTGCAACCCATGCAGGACCAGAAAGGGACACGTGTCTCATTCAACTTTAAAGAAATAATTGCTCTCCCACAAATTATAATAGTATAAAGAGAACTCGTTTAGGAAAAAGACTTTTGGAACTTGTAATAAATGCTTTGTAATAAATCCATTCCAACATAGCAATCGACAAGAGTTCTAGCTCGGTTATTTTCAGTAAAGTATATTGAATCATTTACTTTAGTCTTTTCGCGATTTTCAACTAATTTCTAGCATGCAAAGTGTGTCGTTGACCAAAAAGCCAGTCAACAATTTGAATGTGTACCTTAGTGTTAGTGGTTCCTTCTTTTCTTTTTCTACTACTACTTATTATTATTATTATTATTATTATTATTATTATTATTATTTGTGTAAAAATATTTGTAAACAAATTAAATTTGCACCAATTAAAGGGTGATACATGTGAAATTTTATATTAATATCAATTTTATAATTTCTATTTATATTTAGAAATTTAATTAAATTTAATCCTAATTTAAATAGTTAATTAATTGATATTTTAATATAAATTTTATTGGTCAATCAAATATTGCCAAATGTCAAATTCTTATAAATCAAGATTTATTTTGATAAATTATTATCTCTTTTGATAATTATCACAATTTATGATTAAAGAGATAATATTAAATCTTGAAGGATCAATTAAATTAGAGTCTTCATCATTGAGTTATCCAAGAACTCCTCTCCAACAAGTATAAATAGGGTCATTCTCAAAGAATTAAAATACAATTCAAAGAGAAGAAATCCAAGCAAGAAGACGGTGGAGGAAATTCTCTCAAGTCAAGAAGAACACATTCAAGGAGATCCACGGTGTTCAAGGCGTTCATCGCGGAGTCCACTCAAATCACGCGTTTGATTCGGGAATAAACTTTCAAGCCCTTGAGTTAACATTATTGAAGTCAAATCAATCTTGGAGGAAGATCGAAGAGTCAAATCCACCAAGGTCTCAAGTTAAGTCAAATATTATTGAATATTCCACGTTTGGTTCGAGATTAAGCTTTCAAACACTCGAATAACGTTATTGAAATTCAAATTCAAGTTTGAGAAGATCAAATCAAGAGTTCAACTCCAAATTCTAAATTTCGGATGTTTTATTCTTGAAGAAAAGAATCGGAGGAGAAATAGAGTCGTAACCTATATTTTTCATTTTGATTTATATAAATTTAATTTGTACGCATTTTTTTGTTTGTTTATTCAGACAATAAAAATTTGTGTTACAAATTTTGGGCACAGGTGGGACCATCTCTACCTCTCATCTCTTCTCTTCAAATCAAGTTCAAATATCAAGTAAGATGACCAACCATTCTAAGTCCACAAATATTGACCTTTCAATGTCAAACTAAGAAGCCACTGCTCCAAAATACAAGCATAAGGGAGCAAGGAAAGATGGCGATTCATCGAACCACAAAGTTACTTCTCCAACAAACGAGGGGACAAGGAAACAAGGTGGAATATATGGAGCGCAAATAAGGAATCGATGAACTAGCTCGACATGCATGCACCTTCGACAAACTTAAGCTTTGAAATCGTAGCGATCATGGTGATCCAAACTACTTCGCTCGCAGAGCAAATTGCAAATTTGATGAAGGTCGTTAAAGGACTTACAAAGCGCATTAAAGAGCAAGACTCTCAAATCATGAAGCTGGCAGACAAAATGGATAACATTGATTCAAGTCACATGATGGACAAACAAGTTGCAGCTTAAGATGAGGTTCAAACATCCACAAAGTAACAACCAAATGAAAAGAGAAGATTCGCAACGGAGTTGCAAATCTCATTTGATGGGCTAATTCCAGTTGACCAACTTAAGGAGTTCATCATGGGGACTATAAAAGATAAGATTGATGGAATTTCCAAATCGTCTTTGACCTACGGCAAGCCGGACACTCAGAGAATTGACAACTTGAAGATGTCTGCTGGTTATCAACCCCCTAAGTTTCAACAATTTGATGGCAGTGGCAATCCAAAGCAACATGTGGCTCACTTCATTGAAACATTCAATGATACTGGGACTTATGGAGATCACTTAGTGAAGCAATTCGTCCGATCCTTGAAGGGAAGTGCGTTTGATTGGTACACCGACTTGGGGGCTAATTCAATTGACAGTTGGGAGAAGTTGGAACAAGAATTTTTCAATCATTTCTATAGCACACGAGGAACTGTTAGCATGACTGAGCTTACAAATTCACGCTAGTGGGGGGATGGAAGAGTCTGCCATTGACTACATCAATCGTTGGAGGGACTTAAGCCTCAACTGCAAAGGTCAATTGTCAGAGGCCATAACAATTGAAATGTGCATCCAAGGAATGGATTGGAGCATATGCTACATACCTCAAGGAATAAAACCAAAAGCTTTTGAAGAGTTAGCAACTCAAGCACATACCATTGAGATAAGTTTGAACTTTGACCAACAAGAAGGCCCAAGTGATATCAGTGATGATGATAATGATGATGATGATGATTAAATGAAGCCATCTTCAACTTCTCAACGCTCTTAGATGCGAGCATAAACCATCTGAAATTGTCAATAAAAAATATGCCCAAATGCTCCTTGATACGAGCTTAACTATCAACCACACTCCTTGACATGAGTGTAAAAGGTCTATATCCCAAATCCAAATAAAAGCTCATTGCTACGAGTATAAACTATCAATATGTCTCAAATTCAAATGATGGCTCCTTGATACGAGTATAAACTATCAATAAATCTCAAGTTTAAATGAAGACTGCTTGATACGAGTATAAACTATCAACATGTCTCAAAACTAAATAAAGACTCATTGATACGAGTATAAACTATCAACATATCTCAAATCAATAGAACACTCAATGATACGAGTATAAACTATCAAAATATCATCAAATAAATACTCATGGGCCACATGAGTATAAACTATGTATGGTACTTTGGGGAAAAAAGAGTATGTTCTTTGAACTACGTTTTGACTTGATCCCTTTATTAGGGTATATTTGCAACTTATAATTTTCTAAGTTGGTCATAAGTTTGTGATGAATTGTGTTCATTGCGAGAAAAGAAATTGAATTAGAAACAAACCTCTTCAATAATATTTTCGGCTTGTGGTGTGCAACATCATCAATATTGGTTACTCGTGGCTCCGGAGATTTGAGATTCCTTTTAATCTCTTACAATGACGGTTCACAGCTGCTACAACTTTGCTAGTAAAAGAGAAATGGGGGCATCTTTTCTCTCACTCGCTTAACATTTAGTGATACAATGGTCTTGATATAGACAATGAAGTAGGCCCATTCAATTAATGGAGACGAGCTGCTAGCCAAATCCACACTTTTAATGCCTTCTTTTTACTTGGCGAGCGTATCGATGGTGTATCCCCGTTTGGCGAGTCTATCATTGGCAACGAGTTACTTGCTAACTCCACACCCTTGATGATGTCTTATTGCTTGGCGAGTCTGTCATGTGCGACAAGTTGCTTGCTAACTCCACACCCTTGATGACGTCTCCTTGCTTGGAGAGTCTATTTCTGGCAACGAGTTGCACACCCTAGATGACATCTCCCCGCTTGGCAAGTCTATTATTGATGGCCAGTTGTTTGATGATGTTTCCCCACTTGACAAGTTTGTTATTGGTAACGAATTGCTTGTGATATCTCCATGTCATCTCTCCACTTAGATTGATCTCGAATGATGTCGGTGGTTGCGAAATCCACGTCCTTGTTGGCTTTCTCCCGCCTGGCGGGTCTGTCGATGGCGACAAGTTATTTGCAAAATCCGCATCCTTGATGGCGTTTCTCCACTTAGCGAGTTCGTCGATGGCGGCGAGTTATTTGCAAAATCCACATCCTTGATGGTGGCAAGTTATTTACAAAATCCACATCCTTGATGGCGTTTCTCCACTGGCGAGTCCATCGATGGCGACAAGTTATAAGCAATGTCATGGCTTGAATATTTAAATTCACAAGCTGCTGTGATTATTAAAAACAAACAAGAAGAAAAAGATGGAGTTAGATAAAGTGTTAATTCAGAAATCACAAATATGAACATGTGCTTGATTAAGATGATAAAGCAAAAGACATAAAACTTGAAAGAGAAAGAAACGCAGCAAAGGATGATGTTGCCCGTCTGAGATGTGTTTGAAAAAAAAGCACCAAGGTCCCTTTTTATAGATGCTATGAACACCCATGATTGGCTTAATACGAGAGTTCTCTGTTATCCAAACTTCTGGGTAGGAGATGAAATCCAATTAGGACTGTATTTCCAACTAGAAACTGAAGTTAATCTGCCCAAGATTCCTTAGGCGAAGGGACATTGAAGTGTATTCTCAAAAGAATTTTACTTCAGGTTATTTACATTCACATGGGACGAGTTGTAATTTGATTTGAAGAAAGATTCTAGTAGTTGTTGCGGGTTTTTAGAAATACAAAAACTTATATGAGACCATCTCACGGATCTAGATCCATGAGACAGGGATCCAAACCAGTACCAGAAACCCGCTACCCATGGACCGAACTACCCAACCCCAACCCGCCCCTATTTTCTCTCTCTATCATAATTTCTCTTTTTATTCTCTCTCTCTCTATTTGAAATCTCTCTCTCTTTCTTCGAACCCTGCAAACAGTCGCTCACGTCTCCTAAAGCTGACATTAACTGATTAACTGTCAAACCGGTCCGTTCTCTCGCTATTCTTATGATCTCCGTGCGCATGTGTTGATATTGAGCATAGTGATTCGAAGTTTGAAGGCAGAACCAGATATTCCTTCAATTTCTGGAGTTTTTTCATTCGATTATTTTTTGGTTCTCTTCGATTCTTTTTTTTTTCGAAAGTTATTTCATGGAATTTTTGGTTCTCTAAACCGTGTTAATTTCTGTATGTTAGGGTTTAAAGTTTGTATGGTATGGTTTAAATTTTAGTTTGTATTTTGTTAGGGTTTCTTTTGAGCATGTATTTTTCAACTGAAGTGTATACTATGGGTTTAATTCTAACATGTGTTTTAGATGTATTTTAGGTTTGCGTAGTTCGAATACGAAATACCATTGTGTCTATGAAGTTCTTATGTAAATGTATAATATCAGTTTTGACCTTACAAGTATTACTTTTGGTCATGTTGTAAACAAAATATTACATGTGTTTTACATGTATTTCAGGGTTATGTATTTTGTATGTAAATTTTATAGTATCACTTTAGCCCTTACAAGTATTACTTTTGGTCGTAAAAATATCATTTATTGTAAACAAAGTATTACATGTATATTTTATAATGCTTTTTACATAATTTTTGTAATACTATGAAAAATATCACTTTTTATATAACAAGTATTACTTTTTATATAAAAAGTATCATCATGTATGTAAAAAGTATCATGAGTTTTTGTAATGATATAGTGTTCCATATGTTTTTGTAGGGAATTACAATGGCTGATGAATCAGCAATAGTTCCTGTTACGGAGAAGGGAGTAAAACAGAAAGTAGAAAGAAAAAAAGGGTATTACAAAGTGAAAGCCTGAAAGTCTGGAGATGAAAAAAAGCAGGGACAGAGAAAGGGAAAAGTGTTGCTGGGAAAAAGAAAGTTGATAAGGATGTAAAACCGAAGAAAGAAGAAATTGACGAGGAGGATAAAAATATTGGAAAGAAGATGAGAATTTCTGAAAACAATGAAGAAAGATATGATCAAGAAAGGTAATATATAGTGTTTTTAGTAATAATTTTTTTGTCATGTTTTTTGTTAATATTGTTTTTTTTTTTTTTGCGTGAAGACAAAAAAATTGTAGTAGACGAGGAGGAAAATGGCAAGAAAAAGAAGAAAGCGAGGTAAAAATGTATTTTCTACTATTAATATACTTTTTCCGTGGACAATGATTTTCTTTGTTAATTATAAGAAGTTTTTCGAGAAATATGTCATATTTAAGTGCGTAAATTTCATTTCCAGTGTAAACCCTCGAGTTATTTGAGGTTATACGTAGTTTGGTGATAGACGAAGAAAAGACGAGAAAACATAGGATTTGAGGGTTTGTTGAAATTTTCCATTCGAGTCATCATTCCCTATGGATATGGTGAAAAGTAAAAACATTTAACGACGGTCGAATGTTGAGATTTGATAACATGGCTCTTGCCAAGTTCTCGACGATATTCAGGATGTCTTTTTTGGTACCTAGGGAAAGGGTCGATCTGTTGTGAACTTAAGCGGGGGAGTTCGTTGTTATTATGGATCGATTAGAGAATTATGGCAATGACGGTGATAGGTTAGTTCCTAGTTTGAAAAATATTAAAAGTATGTTATTGGATGGGGTAGATGGTTTTAAGAGATTGTTGTTATTTTTGTTTGTCCATGTTTTTGACACCAAGCGGCAAAGAACATGAAGGTGGATTTGAATTGTATAAAATGTTTGGTAGATTTTAATTGGATAGGAGAGAGTACGACCGGTGTTCGTACATTTTGAAAAAGTTGTGTGTGGGAGTGAACAAGTATAACGAGAATCTGAGTGCAAGATATGTTAGTGGTTGCATTATCGTGTTACTGATTCTATATTTTCATATAATGATATGGCAAGGCAATGTTGAACCAACCAATCTACCTCTGATTTCTCATTGTGATGCTAAGAAATTGAAAAAAAGGATCAAGGAAGAAAATTCGGTGGGTGGGTTGGGTCGGGGTGAATGGATTACTGATACATACCCCTGTTAGTTCAAAAGGACATTTACTCCGAGAAAAAGCATGATGAGAAAGAGCATGATGAAGAAACTGAGAAAGAGCAACATGATGATGGTGTTCAGAATCCATCAAATTACATAAATCTGAAGCTACCCAGAGGTGATGAGCTTTCGGATGATGAGGTGCACATAATGACTAGAGATGTAAGTTTGTAGCTTCTTCAGTGATTTTCTCAAGTATTAAGTATCACTTTTAACCTCAATAGTATGACTTTTATGTCTAAAAGTATCAGTTTTATTACTATAAGTATACTATATATGAATATGCTTTTTGGTGATATTTCTCTAGTATAGAGTATCAATTTTACCACTAAAAGTATTACTTTTAGCTCATAAATTATCACTTTTAGGGATAAAAGTATTACATGCATGAGTGTTGTCTGTCAAGCATTGTAGTATCACTATATGCCTAAAATTTCTGGTTTCGTCACTAACCGCAATGATCTTTGATAAAGAAGATTTTGCATTAAAAAAAAAGAAATAACTCCAAATATTAAGTATTATGGTGCACAAGGGCCCGGAGGGTGGGGAGGATGAGAGTGTTGTCCCCCCACCACCATTGGGTTTAGCTCATTAGCTGCAAACGTAATTCAATATTTATGACGTCAGTTGACCACTCCATTTATGTATAGGAAACAAACCGACCATCGAAATTTAATCGACAGTCGTTCTCTTGGCGGATATCCGGGACGAGTTGTTGTATCGAGCACTAGATAAGGTAGACTTATTAAAGACACCGGCTCGACTCGCTCTAGATCCAAACCCATTTACACTATTAAAAATCGCTCCAAATAAGCCGATCCAAGTTTTACCGAACCATTGGCATCATTGTGCACTAGTCTAAGCCACATATTTTTTTGACAATTCGACGAATACCTATAAGTTTACGGATCAAGTTCATCAAGCAAATGTGAGTAGAGAGAGCCATGCACCAAAACAATCCACGCTTAACAAAAAACACGAACAAAGAATCTCCACAACACGCTTTTAACACGACATATCTGATTTTGGTGATTTGTTGACCCATGCCATAACACAACATTGATGTACAATTTTAATAGATGGTCATGGGTTGAAAGTGAAGGACACTAATGATGGTGGACTCAAACCATGAAACAAATATTAATACAACACACAACATGCTCCTTTTTTTTTTTTTTTTTTTTTTTTCTTCTTTTACATGTACACACGAGTTTGCAAAACGAAATCCACTTGGTGAACTATATATATAATCGAGATGCTAATCAAACAAGGAAAGGAATGATCATTGACATGAATGTGTCGTAAGATAGTGTTCTTTGAACCCGTAACGCGCGATCCTTCTCCTTGAATTTTTCTCGTCAAACCCCGAAAATGCGTAGGAATATAGAGTAAATGCACAAAACAAAATTGAGAAAGGCCTATTGTATGCTTGATTGAAGTAGAGATCCTAATGAATATGTCAAAATCTACTAGTAAACCTTTAGTCTATGACATCTACTAGTAAACCTTTAGTCTAATATAAATGAACGAGGGATCCGTTAGGTATCACGGGATCATTATGAAACTAAATGGATGAATTTGAGAGAAAAATACGATTCTATTTCACACAAGAATAGATTTACGAGGAGATTTACAAACTCACAAAAACTCTCAAAACTCACTCAATCTCTCAAGGATTGATTTTGATCACTCTCAAGGATCTCTCTACTCTGTGATATTCACTCACAAGGGATGATTACAATCGAAGAATGAAGCACCTATTTATAGATGGATGTGGGAGGGTAGGTGGTTGAAGCTTCAACAATGGTGGGCTTGTTGGGAAGCTTCCTACTTTCCTTGTCAAACTTGATCACCAACTCTTCAAATATGGATGGCTTTTAGATGGAGGATGTGGTGGAAACCTAAATTGAATTCTTCAATTCTCCTCCGGCCATATCCGGAATCAACATCCCGCTATGTCTCTCGCATAACTCAAGCTTTTCTCGTGTAACCACCTTCACAATACGCCGATGGATTCTCCCTTTGTGTGGATCTTAACGAGTTTCAATCGTTGTCGTTCTATCGTCTCGCGTATCCAATGATATCGAATGTCAATATGTTTTGTACGGGAATGGTACATGGAGTTCTTGCTCAAGTCCGAGCACTGATCATGTCACAATGTACCTTGTAATCTTTTTGCTTAATTCCAAGTTCTTGGAGATAACGCTTTAGCCACAACATTTCTTTACCAAGCAAAGAATATACTCGCTTCACATTGTGGATAAAGCAACACACTTCTCAGATCTTGATCGCCATGAAACACTCCCCCTGCGAAAGTGTAGAGAAATCCTGAAGTTGATTTTCTCTTGTCAAGATCTCTGCCATATCGCAGATCTCAGTATAGCCCTCCAAGATCGGATCGGCCGTAACAAAGACATATTTTCGGACGTACCCTTCAAGTACACGAGAATCCATTTTCACCGCCTCCCAATGCTCCTTTCAGGGGTTAGAGAGAAAACGACTCATTTGTTCCCTTTGCGTGAGCAATATCTCGGTCTTGTACACACCATTGCATACATCGACTTCCAATCATTTGAAGAATATGGCACCGATGACATTTCCCGATCTCTTCCTTGGATGAGGGACATGCACTCTTGCTCAACTTGAAATGATTGGCTAATGGAATGCTTCTTTGGTTTGGCGTTGTTCATATTTAACCTCTCGAGCACTCGTTCAATATACTTCTCCCGAGATAGCCATAACCTTCGGTTCTTTCTGTCTCGAACTATCCGCATTCCCAAAATCTGTTGAGCTAGGTCCTAAGTCTTTCATGTCAAAAGACTTGGCGATTCTTTCTTGGTGACTAATCTTTGTTGCATCTTTTCCCACGATCAAAATATCGTCTACGTATAGTAGAAGAGCAACGAAATTTCCATCTGCAAATTTATGAATATAAACACATTCATCTGCATTAGTCTTCTTGTAGCCTTGACTCACCATACACGAGTCAAATTTTGTGTACCACCGCTTGGTGCTCGCTTGGACCATACAAGCTCTTCTTGAGCTTGCAAACGAGATTATCACCGAAATCTCAAAACCTTTCGTCGCTCCATGTAGATCTCTTCTTTGAGATCTCCGTGAAGAAATGCTGTCTTCACATCCATCTGTTCAAGCTCCAAGTTCATACTTGCTACTAAACCAAGAATAACTCTAATTGATGTCATCTTGACTACTGGTGAAAAAATCTCATCAAAGTCGATTCCTTTTTTCTGTTGGAATCCCTTGACTACCAAGCGAGCTTTGTGTTTCACCACTTTTCCGCTACCATCTTTCTTCAGCTTGAACACCCATTTGTTTCTTAGTGCCTTCTTCCCTTTCGGAAGTTCTACGATCTCATAAGTGGAATTCTTCTGCAGAGATTCCATTTCATCTTGCATTGCTTTGCGGCCATTTTTCTTTGTCCTTATGAGATACTACTTCTTGAAACTCTCCGGTTCTCCATCTTGATGCGAGAAGGTAATCGGATTCGAATATCTTCTAGATGGAATCCGCCCTCGTTCGACCTACGAAACTCGGAACAATCGAGGAGATCCACCACCATCCTGGCTTTTCGATGGTATAGGAACATTTGGTAGAGCGGGTTGTGGCTCCCCCCGCTCAACACCTTCTTCTATCTCTTCATATTCTCGCTTTCCGGTATATCTTCCGGCACTACGTCACCGTCTCTCACGAACGGTTAAGTGCCGCATCGATATTTGAGCACCACTATTTGACTTCCGAGACATTGTGGGCTTTTCAATGTCTTCCATTGTCTTACTTTCATGGAACACTACGTCCCTACTTCGATCACCTTCTTCTCCTTTGGATCCCATAACCTCGTATCCAAACTCTTCATCTCCATAGCCAATGAAAATGCATGGAGTGGTCCTTGCATCAAGCTTCGCCCGAGCTCTTTGGATACATGTGCATATGCTAAACATCCAAATACTCTCAAGTGAGAGTATGACGGATCCTTCCTGCACCATAGTTTCTCCAGGAACTTCAAAATTGATGCATGCGATGGTGATCTGTTGATCGGGTAGCAAGCAACTCGATCGCTTCTCCCGAGAATGGCTTTGGCGGCTTAGCCATATCGAGCATGCTCGAACACGTTCCATGATTGTCCGGTTCATTCTTTTCGACACCAGATTATGTTGAGGGTGTGTGGGATCGTTTTTCTCATGTCGAATGCCATATGTTTTGCAATAGGCATCGAACGCTCTAGAAGTGTATTTGCCTCCATTATCTCGATCGAAGACACTTGACTTGTTTCCGTTTCACGTTCTACCATGACATGAAATAATTTGAAATATTCAAACACACGATCTTTTGTCTTGAAATACACCCACAACTTTCGAGAAGCATCGTCAATAAATGTCGAAAGTATTTGTTACCGCCTAGTGATTCAACCTCCGGGGACCGCAAACATCGAGTGCACCAAACCGAGCAACTCGATCTTTCGTTAAAGAGGAACTAAACGAGACTCTTTGTTGCTTACCAAATAGACAATGATTGCAAGGATCCGGGCGCGGCTTCCTTGTCAACATTGATAAGCTCCTTCTTTATCGGGGTAGACAACCCTTTCTCACTCATGTGACCGAGTCTCCGTGCCACAAATTTTGAGAAGCCTCTTTCTCGGCAATGTTGAGGCTATCGTACATATTTTCACATGAGTCTTGTACAACGTGCCACAAATGTGTCCTCGAGCAACTACCATAGTGCCTCTTGACAACTTCCACGTGCCTTTGGTGAAATGATTATCATAGCCCTGTTTGTCCAGGGCAATCCCGAAAGTAGATCGGTAGAAGATCGGGCACATGTCCGACATCCTTCAAAGTGATTGTACTCCGACATTTGTCTTTATCTCGTATATCACCAATTCCTACAATTCCGAGAAATCGGAATTTCCCATCTTCACTGCTCCAAAGTCACACTTTGTATGTTGTGAAGTAGTCCTTATGAGGAGTTACGTGGTAAGATCGCAGTATCTACCACCCATTCTCAGTATCTTCTCTTGAGATATGAAGGCATGCCTCATCATGGGTTGAACAAAGCGCTACATCTCCCGGGAATGATAGCTAGCGTTTCTCCACCCTTATTTTTACCGAACCGCTCGACCTTGCTCCTCTAGCCATTTATAGCGATTCTTCTTCATATGACCCTCTATTCCACAGTGATGACATTTATATGTTGGTTTTACGCCATCGGTGGATCTTCCCCTACTTTTGCCTCTCCCTTTGCCTCTACTACTTCGTTGTTGCTTCCCATGTCATCTTTGTCTCCTCGATTTTCCGTCACAAGGGCATGGGTCCGACCGTGCCCATGTCTTTTCTTTTTCCGGCCTCCTCATTGAATATGGCATCCTTAACCATGACATGGTAAGTTTGCTTTTTCGGGGCCGAATTCTTTGAAACAACAACTAGTGTTCCCACCTATCGGGAAGTGAACTGAGAAGTAGGAGAGCCTCGCATTTCATCTCCAAGTGGCATCCCTACTGCTGGCGATAATTGGTTTACAAGCTCAAACTCACTAGTATGCTCAGAATCAAGTTCCATTTTTCAACTTCATGTTGACTAAGCGCCTCATCAACAGGGCCTTATTCCGAGCGGTCTTATTACGCAGGAGGGCATATCGTCTCTCTCTGTGCGACATGGTGAAAGACACTATGGTCAATCCATTGCCGGATCGACCAATAGATTTTTTATTCGACTTCTTCCACTGTTGACTTGGAAGATCGGGATTAACACCTTTAGCTCTCTATGGGGTCGAACAAATCTTTCTGATTGAGTAGATCTTCCATCCGGGGTTTCCATAACGTGTAATTGGTAGCATTGAGCATAATCATAGCTCCGAAGATGATGTTGACTCATCGTGGCCATTTTCACCTTCCAACAATTAGTTCACAAAGATAGAGATTGAATCTCACGAAACGGAGTATATCGTCACGTCCGGAATGGTCAAAAATGGTGGAATAGACACTGGGTTAAAATTTAAATTTCTGAAAAATTTGGGATTGATCCGCAATTTTGAAAATATAGGGACCAAACTGAAATATCAAGAAGTTCAGGGGCCAATCTGTAATTTTTGAAAGTTCAGGGACCGTAATGAAATTTCAGAAAATCTTGGGATCAAAATGAAATTTCCAGAAAGTTTAGGGGTCAAAAATGAAAAATATAAAACTCAAGGACTGATTTGTAATTAACCGGAAATTTGCATGCAGAGATTACTGTTCATTGTCTTCTCCGAAATTCGAAGCTAAATGCGGCCGTCCGTCGTCCGTTTCGATCCGAAACACGCGTGCACAGATTTCGATCGGCGAGAGGAATCTAATGGAATGCTGAAAATTGAGTTTTAACAAACTTTGTAAAACTCGAAATTTCAGACCTCTGCAACTTGCGAGCACTCCGACGAGGCTCGATACCACTTGTTAGGTATCACAGGATCATTATGAAACTAAATGGATGAATTTGAGAGAAAAATACCAATTCTATTTCACACAAGAATAGATTTACAGGAGATTTACAAACTCACAAAAACTCTCAAAACTCACTCAATCTCTCAAGGATTGATTTTGATCACTCTCAAGGATCTCTCTACTGTGATATTCACTCACAAGGGATGATTACAATGAAGAATGAAGCACCTATTTATAGATGGATGTGGGGGGGGTAGGTGGTTGAAGCTTCAACAATGGTGGGCTTGTTGGGAAGCTTCCTACTTTCCTTGTCAAACTTGATCACCAACTCTTCAAATATGGATGGCTTCTAGATGGAGGATGTGGTGGAAACCTAAATTGAATTCTTCAGGATCGAACCACCACCCCACAATAAAAAAAAATACAAAATAAAAATAAAAAATCAAATCTTTTGGTACCCATTTTTTCTTTTCAAGTCCCTTCCATGTTTCAATAGGAAATTACATGGGTATGCACCGTATGCTTTAATAAGACAACTTCAATTGAGCCATAGCAGATAATAGAGAAAAGTGCAAAGATTCCGGATAGGCAATAAGAAATGCAATAAGAGTTGAAGGTCATAATTTCATAAATTGTTGCTCACCTTCACAATCATCCCACACCTGAATAAAAAAGAAAAAAACCATTAATTAAAGATACAGCTGGGAAAAGAACCAAAAGCAATCACATCCCGTATATAAGAAAAGGAGCTTACTCAACAAAACTGTCAAAACTCAGCTCCACCCGACGTCCACTGCCATCATCGTATCTGGAAATCAAGACTTGCAGAAGAGATGGTGGTAATGCATATCCAAGACTATATAGGGCGTCCCTCAATTCCACAGCATCAATTTTCCCACTCCGGTCTCTATCAAATCTTTCAAATATTGCCTAAAATAAATGAAAAGTCAATAAAATTGGATTACATGACACAGTCCCCCATCCGAACCAGTGCGGGCTTACCAGCCAAACATAGTCCCATAATGTTGAACATCTTTGACATGTAAGACTTAACAGTTACGTACACAATGCAAAACGATAAACACGTCTTGACAAGAGAGTAACGTTTTTTTAGATTCAAAAGGCTTGTGCAAACTGTATTTCACTATAGCAAAATATTAGACAAAAATACGCTCAGGTTCGAGAGATCTCATATTTCATAATTCTTCTCATTTTTGTCATCTGTTCTCCTAGATACTTTCTAGTGAATATTTCATCAAAATGTTTAAAATCTGAATACCACTATTTTAAAAATTCCTTGAGTTAACAATGATGTATGCGCCATGCACCAGTTCTTACCATTATTCCAGTTCTACTGGCACAAAACCTTTTTCGAACCAGATTCTTAGAAAATAGAGGATATCAAATTAAACTCAGAACTAATTACAAACAAGCACATATTCCTCTTTATTTCTTCAAACTCTAGCTTAAGAGTAAATAGGATGGAATCATTTCCAACCCCAATGTTACCCTGCCAGTAGCGAGAAGTTTACTTTCCTTAGCTCTAAAACGAGCTCATCAAAGTTGAATCAAGCCAGATATTCTTAAACCATTAAGAGCTGTGGCCAATAATCTCCACTGAGTTCAATCAGAAAATATATTGGGCACATTACTGCAAATTCTTCACCTCGAAATACTATGTAATTATGTAAAGGGCAAGTTAGTTCTGATAGAAAGAGAAACGATCCATCACATCATGCCCACAACTTTTGCCAAATTTCTATTTCATTTTCATTTCTTCATCATCCATCCCAGAACTAAGCAGCTATAATCAGCGAGAAATATGTAGTCAAATTTCACCAGTGCTTATATTTTGTTCAACTTTTTTTCATCTATACTCTGTTCCTATTTCTTTGTAAGTGTGTATTAGGTGCTTCCCTTCTGATATATCAGTCCCATAACCTTTTAATTTTCACTTTTATTCTTCACATATATCCCTCAGCTTTTTTGTGTGTATTTAGATAGTCCATTTAGTTTTGGGATAATTACAAAAAGTACCCATGAGGTTTGACCTAATTACAAAAAAACCCAGCTAACTTTAAAACTTACAAAAAGTACCCCTGAGGTTTGAAATATATTTCAAAATTCCCCTTCATATTTGTAAAATCATTGCAGATTACCCCTTAATTTTAACACTAAATCAAACCTCAGGGTACTTTTTGTAAGTTTTAAAGTTAGCTGGGTTTTTTTTTGTAATTAGGTCAAACCTCAGGGGTACTTTTTGTAATTATCCCTTTCGTTTTTTTTGCCAGTCTAATCATTTCCACTTGTTTGACGCCACCCGCATATCAGCTAGTATTTAAGATGCAACCTCAATTTTTTTCCCAAAATTTTTAATCCTTTGCAAAAAGACATTATAATTCTATAAAATTGACAAAGCTACTAAATCTGGAAACCCCAATACAAAGGAAAGTCCATACAAAACATCAATCATCGGAGATCTAAATTTCAAGTTTGTGCATGGATATAGGAGCTGGAGCACGAGAGTCACCATAATATGCACTTTGGAGAAAGAGATTTCTCAAGAATGTCTATGTTAGAGATCAAATTAGAAACAGATACAATAAGTAATATTTTCAAGGATACTGGACCAAATACAGGCTACACGCAGATATATTTTCTATTGGGATCTATAATTATGAACCTTGTTGTTTGACTTGGAAATGTCTATATATTTTCGTGAAATGAAGTTTACACATCAACCTCGTAAATGTATGAGACATGATGCAACATTTGATTATGCATAGCATGCCCCAACCATATCATAAGGAATCTGCTTTCAGTAGATCCTAAAGATATTGTTTCTGTCACCAGTTGTAAGCAAAAATAGAACATAAACAAAAGATTACTTCCTTTACTCACCCGCCACTGGCCAAGGCAACTCCATACCTCCGCAAACTCTTTTGGACCTACAAGTTTTATCAAGAATTGGGAAATGTTGAAAAGTTAATATCAGTGAATCACAATGCCAAACAAGATAAAACAAGCTCCATAGCATCATTCACAAACTAACAGCTAACAAAGACTCACCCAAGAGAGCCAAAATTGTAAATAACAAAAATTCAAAGTACCAACATAACTGAAAGAAAAATGCACTCAAATCCCACTTTCACTTGCAACCAGACTCTTCATGTAGGCAAATTATGTATTAACCAATAAAAGTAACTTTTGCCTCACGAGAAGAAAAAGATAGAAAAGAGAGAACCCCAAACACCCCAAAAAAAACCAAAGCAAAAAAAAAGGGCAAAAGGTCATTCTATTTCTTCGAATATGATGAATACCAGCAATTCAATGAAAAGCAGATTACAGCACACGATTTAATGAAGTAACTTTATATAAGAGAAGGCACGCGAAAGAGAAACGACTTTGACACCTTTACGATAAAGAAAAATTCACGAAACAGAAAGTGAAAAATTGAAAAAAAAAAAAAATCCCAGAAATTACAGTAAAAGAACAGACCAATTCTAGAAGAAGATTCGTGGGAATTCCTGAACAGAAATATGAGCAAGCGCAAAGTCCCACGGCCGAACTTTTGGTAATTCCAAGCCAGCGCCTCTTGGAGCTCGTTTTCTTCAATGTACCCGTTTTGGTTCCTGTCCACCATCTGGAAACTCCTGATCACATCCGGGTGTGTACCCGGTGGAAACGAACTATACACGTTCTGCTGCTGCGGCTGATGGTGGTATGGGTAGTACCCGTATCCTTGAGGCGGCGGATTCGGACCCGACCCGAACGAGCTGGTGCTGCTGCTCTGGGTGTGGGTGATTGGGGCATAGGGTAAGGAGGGTCTGGGTTGAGGTGGAGAGGGCTGGTATGGGTAGGCGACCTGGGGTTGCTTCGGGTCGGGTGCGGGTGGGGCTGATGGGGAGTATGGTTGGGTGCCGCCGGTGTGATAAGCCATTTCTCTGGAAACTTAGCTAAAATCTTTCCGATAATCTATATCTATATATATATAAAAGCAAGATAGTGTTCCTAAATGGAAAAATCCCGCCAAAAATTTGGTTACCAAATATGGAAAGTTCAAGTTTTGTTTGGAGTTTATTAAAATAATAACTAAAGCAGGCTTGACTATGGCCACTCTTGGAAAGGCAAAAAAAAAAAAAGAACCCACATCATCTTTTAATTATATTAAATTATTTTTTTGTATCGAGAATTGGAACACATCATTTTATTGATTATAAATTTGTCTTGGCCTCTTTGGACCGGCACCGAATTCAAATTTGAAACCTGGTCTACCAAATTGCCTATAAATTATTCATTTTATTAATTGTACCAATTGTTTGTCTTGGGAACGAAAAAATGGAATTCAAATTTTAAAATTTGTCTGGCGGTATCAAATATCAATAATAAAAACAATTCAATGGTGTAACTAATATAAAAAGTTAATTTAACTTGATTAATTCTGTTTTATATTAATTTAACTTGATTAATTCTGCCAGTTGTTTTCCTCGAGCACCGAAAAAGTATAAATCAAAACATGAAATTAGTCAGTGTACTACAACTATTTATATGAAAATACAATTCTACATCACAAAACACAATGCATATACATGTAAAGGAACATGGAAACCTGGAGCAGCTGAAAAGTTTTACAATTTTCTTCCCGTCACCCACAAACTTCACTATAAATATGTTACCATCAGATTCAAAAACACTCTTCCGGAGGAATATAAGACAAAGATTTCTGCAGAATGGCTTCATTGTTTACATGGGTTAAGGACCTTAGTCCTATGAATATGTAATGGGCATTGACAATGCCATTGGTCCGCCGCATATACATCACCCGCATATGGCGATTTCATCCGAATTTTTCGATTCGAATGATTCTTTCATGACATCAAGGTATGATTTCATTTATCTTTTTAATCCCCGATTTCATTTATTTTTTTAATCCCCTGTATTTCCCACGTTTTGACTTAAAACAACAATTAGTTCCTACCATGTTTCATTCATCAAAGACAAAAAGACAAATGTTTCATACATACCTTTACCATCCAAAGAACATATACATTCTCATCAACATAACAGGCAACTTTTACATACAAGATCCGAATGAAACAAAGGTATGAATGTAAGTCAAGCGGCTACGATAATCTAGAGGGGGTGAATAGATTATCTCCATCTTTTCAATTTCGCCCTCTTTTAACAATCGAATGCTCAAACAAAATAATGAAGGTGCGGAATGTAAACAACACACGTCGATTTAAAGAGGTTCAACCCCTAGGGCCTAATCCTCTACCACCCGGTATATCAGGGATGGATTTGAAAAGAAAAAGAATTTTATTAATTACCAAAATTAATACAAATTCAACTTACAACACCTTGAAGAGCACCACACTCTTCTTCAACACCACCTTTGAGATTACCACAATCTCTTCTTGAAGATTACCACAATCTCCAACGGCACCTTGTGAAGATTACCACAATCTTCAACCTTGAAGAATACCAAATTCTTCAACACCTCAACAAGAAGATTACCACAATCTTCTTACACCTAACACCTAGATCACCCAAGTGTGTTCTTACCCAAGAACACTCACAAGGATATCTTGTGTTTGAATGACGACCACAAATTCAAGATTACAACTCGATAATTGATAATACAATAGAGTGCAAGTGTAATCAAGAATAGCCTAGACCTCAAAGATGTGAAAGTGATAAGCTAGGCAATTTTACAACAAGAATAATGACAATGAAAGACCAAGTGTTTGCTTGAAGTGTATCTTGTTGTGTTGTATCTCAATTGTTATGTTGGTTGCTCCAAAACTTCCTCTATTTATAGGAGATGATTGATCAAGCATAGGCTCCTCTTGGGGATTGAAAATCTGAGAAAAATACAATTAAAATCAAGAATATAGCTGTTAGAAATCAATCCCACAATTTAAGGAAAGTTTGTCTCATTGTCAAACGGTCGAAATTCTTTGTCAAAACATAGGGCGACCGGTCGCACAGAAATAGACGTTGGAAAAAGTACACAGCAAAATAACACAGGGCGACCGGTCGACGTCTACCTCGACCGGTCGACCATCACCCCAACCGGTCCCCCTCATGGATTTTGCAAGGATAAAACGTTCTGTTTCAAAAACGAAACTTGCAGGTACCGGTCGACCACTGGGCGACCGGTCGACCACGTATTTAAATGTTGTCCAATTTTTGTCGAAAATAAAACTCAAGAAATACTCCGAAAATATAGTAAAAACATTTTAAACCGATCGGAAGTATTAGGACAACATTTAGAAACATCGTTTGAGAGTGAAAACCCAATAACGTAAAATCATTAAAAGCGTTGTCCAATTTAGACGAAAATAAACTTTGAGAAAATACTCCGGAAAATATTAAAATCATTTTAAATCATTTAGGAGTATTTGGACAACCCTTTAAAAACATTGTTTTGGTGATAAAATAAAATCATCAAAATTAAGATAAAAACATGTATCAAACAATCTCCCTTTTTGATGATTACAAACCAAAACAATTTTATCCCAAACTAAGAGAGCAATTTTAGAAATGATTTTCCGGTAAAAACATTTGACCGTTTGGAAGCAACCAAAATTTCCAAAAATATTAAAGCAACCAAGTAGGGAGTAAATATTTTCAAAAATAAGCTCAAGCTCCCCCTATCCACAAGCACATCAAGAATAATGTAAAAGCAATTATCCATAAGCTAAAAACTTAAGCTTTTACAATTTGCTTAGGAGCTTATAAGCTCCCCCTGTCACAAAACAACATTAAACAATAATATAGGTCCATCAAGCAACAAATGGACTAACAATAAATCACAACTTATGGCTTTTATGAGCCATAGCTTATAGCTTTTATGACAAGCTTTAATTAGCTTCTTTGAGCTAACGAGCCAATTTCTGTTTCTCCCCTTTGGAATCATCAAAAGAATGTTAGTATGATAGAAACATCATAGAAGTATATCAAAGTGCACAAAGAAATGGTTTATCAACCATTGAGCAATTTAGCTTAAAAACCAAGGAAAATGGGAGAAATGTATCATGAAAAGTTCATACGCTCGTTTTGTTTCTCAAAACATGATCTCAATGAGTATTGGGGACTTTTTGAAGCGAGAGAATCATGTAGAAGTTGAAATTTTCATTGCGACATTTTAACAAACACCTTGTGTGTGTGAAAAATAGAAGAGGTTGTATATAACCTTTGTAAATGGTTCAAGCCAAAAAAATTTCATATCATTAATCAACCTCATTTCAAAGCTCAATCATATGCACCATATGCAATAAATTGTTCATCAATAAAGAAGCTCAAAGTAGATTCTCAAGGGTTCAACCCAATTGAGATAAGCTAAGAATGATCAAGGCATTACAAATGCCAAAAATTAGAGCAACCATCAAGTAATAAGTCATGCTTTCAACAATACATGTATCAAAAGTCCCAACATATTCAACTAAGCATAATAAAGCAATAAAAGAAGCACTTTTACCATCAAGTACTTCATACCAATGATCAAACAATGCTTTATTATTTTTACCATCAAATACTCCATCAAAAATCATGATCATCCACAAGTCATTATCAACTTGCAATATTAACCCTTTTAAGAAAAACAAGCAAATATCATTAGTACAAATGAGTTTTACAAAAATTCATCAAAATACAAAACATCATTAATGAAAATGCTAGAAAGTAAAGGGGTGGGGGTAACATCATTCCTCATCCGAGGAGAAGCAAGATCCGGAATAAAGTCCTTGATGAATTTCTTTAACTTGCCGATAGACTTTTGCATTTTAGAGGTCTTTTGCTCCAAAGCCTCATACCTCGTCTCATGAAAAGCCCTCATCTCATCAAATTCGGCTTGAGTATACCTCCTAGGTGGTTGAGCACCGGTATTACCCTCCGGATTGCTCGGTTCGCCTTCTTCCACCAATCTTGCGGCCCGGCGTCATCAAAGATGTCATTAGGATCGGAGACTCTTGACCTCTTCCTCTTGCCATTTTGGTTGGTCGGATGTCCATATTCTTGCGCATCGTGACTATTTGGGAGATATTGTCAATGTCGAAGTCATTTTGAAAAACTTCCGAGTTAAACTCCGACGAAGGAGTCGATTGAATAAGAAGTTTACAAATCCAATTTCCCATAACCAACTTCTTATTACCTTGAGTAATGGACTCGATTAGACATTGAATGAGTATGGCACCAAAGTTAAGTGGTTCCTCCTAGCAATCTTATAAGTCAAAAAGTAATCCATATTGCTAGGCATCTTTCCCGACTTACCACAAATGCAATATGCGACAATGACCGATAAAATGCGATGCTCAAGTGTCATTGCCAACAAAGAATACTTAGGCCATACTCCCAAATACGTCTTGACTTCTTTCATTGATACCCCCAACATTTCATCATTCCAAGTCCCAAGAGAAATAATCCCAACCACCTTCTCTAACATGTAAAAGCCGGCAAATATCATTGGGAGTCCATCTAAAATGACGACCACTTTATAAGTGAATTAACGGCAATCGGCTTTTCTATCATTATCAAATTGCACCCACATATTAGCAAAAAAATGTTGGATAATATCATCATCATACAACACATAAGCATGCTCCCATAAATACATCCAACCTTGCTCCTCAAAAAAAAACCTCTAATCGTAGGATACTCATTCGCAAAAAGAACTAAAAAACGACACATTTTAGTCCTCGCAATAGATTTACCTTTCATCCCCGTATCCTCATAGTACCATTCCGCATACTTATTGATGAAATTAATAGCATTGCGGGAATTAGAGCTTGAGTAACAAAAGATTTTTACCTTTCGCCAACGGCAATTTTCGAGCGAAATTGTTCGCTGAGTTTCGGTGATTTGGGCCCGAGAGAGAATGGGATTTTGAACATCATCTTCTTGAGCCACGTTTCTTTGAGCGCTCGAATATCCCTTTGTTCGGCTTCTTCTTGCCGAGGTTTTTCTTGTGAACCCTCTCCGTCCTTCTACGCTTGGAGATGGGATTTCGACCAGTGGAATTCTTTGGAGGTGCCATATGTGAAAGATTCTTGAGAAAATAAGAAGATTAGCAACAAGAATCGTGAAAAATGATGAAGAATTGAAGATTGTAGGAGAAAGGGGATGTTAGCGCGCAAGGGTTTGGGGATTTTTTTGTGTTCTGTTTTGAAACGAAGAGAAAGTTATAACCTGAAAAATTGGCCAGGCGACCGGTCGAAGTAGGGCGCGACCGGTCGAGGTGCGGCGGCCGGTCGCCCTGGCCGTGACCGTCCCAGGTGATTTTTCTTTCTCCCAGTTTTCCAAAATTCGATTTTCCACCCCAAAAGTTTTAAAACATTGCAAAAATATAATTATGGACTATGTCCAACAAATATGGGTTTTGGGAAAAACATATAAATGATAAAATCGAGACTAAACACGTAGTGCCTTTTAAGAGAAAATATTTGCAAGATCAATTAGGGGCACTAAAGGGGTCAAAATGAAATATCTTGAAAGATATGTGCATAAGCATAAAATCGAGTTTATAAGAGTAAGAATAACACAAGTAAACGTACCTCGATAATTTATGCCTTTCTTGACAAATAATGACATAAATGGCCATTTGTGAAAATATGTAAATCATACACAATTCTTAAAACATATCTAGCACAAATTTTAATGATAAAAGTGTAGGCTAAGAGATATCACATGTAAGCTCATGCCATAAAAATCCATAAAGGATGATAACACACTATAGTCAAAAAAATGCACAAGAGTTTTAAAAAGATCATATAAGGTCTTCTTTTTTAAAAAATTTTAAAAGCACAAGTATATATTGAAGACCTTAATTAAAAAATAAATATTTGAAAACTCATTTTGCAATTAAGACACAAATAAGAGCATGCATAATAACAAAATAAAATGCATATTTAAATAGGGAGATACGAGTTACCAATTACGCCATTTCCATGGGTTGTGTCTTTCCCATTGTTGATGATGATATCTTCCCATTTGGAAGTCACTTTGTTGATGATGACTTCCTTGATTACTCCATTTCCAAGGTTTGTTACCTTCCATGGTTGATGGTTTCTTCTTCTTTGAAAATCATCTTGTTGATGATGTCTTTGCCATTTCAAGGATTGTGTTCTTCCCATTTTTGATTATACGCTCTTCTTGGAAATTTGCTTTGTTGAGAGTAGTTCTTCTTTGATCAAATGAAACGTTCATTTGATGTTTTCTTAGTGGCATGAATTTTCTCCGATTTTTGTTTTGCCGGGTACCTAATAACACATTATTTTGTGGTACCCTCATGTGTTTGGGTCCTTTAAGATTAGCTTTGAGACTTTTAGGTCTCCAACAATATTTAGAGCTATTTCTAGCCCGACAAGAATAAGTCGTATGGCCCTTTTTACCGCAATAAAAGCATGTAATAATTCTAGGAGCATAATGACCAATATGCATAGTGACTTGATCCTTTTTCATATGATTAACAATTTTAGGCTTATGATCAAGTTCTTTATCACAATTATTAATATCAACAATATTGGACATTTCATTGGTACTCAAGTTGGATTTTAATAAATCCTTTTTCATGCAATCAATATTCTCAACAAGAGTACTATTTTCTTTTTCAAGGTTTCTAACCTTGTCAAGTGTGGTGGTGTGAGCACATGATAGTGATTCATAGGAAGTAAATAAACTATCCTTATCATTTTTCAAAACAATGAATTCCTTTTTCAAATTTTTGTATTTAACAAGTAAGTTTTGGAATTCATCTTGTAGTTCATCAAAATCATTTTGCAAATCACTATAATCATTTTGAATAACAATATCATAAGAAGTAGAGGGTTTAAGACATACCTCATTTTCTTCATTGATGCCCATAAAACAATATTCAACTTCTTCATAATTGGAAGTTGTAGGAGGCTTATTCCTTAAATTTGAGCTTGTATGATCTTGAGAAGTAGATGCTTTTGTTTGACTCCTTTCATTTGCAAATACTCCATAGATGGCTTCTAATTTTTGCCATACTCCATGTGCCGACTTTATTCCTACAATATGTTCATATTCTAAATTAGTAAATGAACAATATAAAATATTTAAAGCCTTACCGTTTAAGGAGATGATTTTCTTTTCTTCATCATTGAGCTTTTTGAAGCCTTTTGAGGTGTATAGTGTATCTTTCGTCGGAATGGATTCTCCATTAATGACGGTGTTCCAAATGTCGAACCCGCAACCTTGTAGATAGCATTCCATTCTTTCTTTCCAAAAATTAAAATTCTTGGAATCAAATAGTGGTGGCTTGGTGGTGGAAGTGCGGATAGATGATCTTCGTTCAGTAGCCGTTGATCGTTTTCTCTTCACTCGCGATGTGAAACGAGCTTGCCAAAGAGTTTGGCTTTGATACCACTTGTAAGTCCAAGCGGCTACGATAATCTAGAGGGGGTGAATAGATTATCTCCATCTTTTCAATTTCACCGCCCTCTTTTAACAATCGAATGCTCAAACAAAATAATGAAGGTGCGGAATGTAAACAACACACGTCGATTTAAAGAGGTTCAACCCACCTAGGGCCTAATCCTCTACCACCCCAAAAGGTATATAGGGATGGATTTCGAAAAGAAAAGAATTTTATTAATTACCAAAATTAATACAAATTCAACTTACAACACCTTGGAAGAGCACCACACTCTTCTTCAACACCACCTTTGAGATTACCACAATCTCTTCTTGAAGATTACCACAATCTCCAACGGCACCTTGTGAAGATTACCACAATCTTCAACCTTGAAGAATACCAAATTCTTCAACACCTCAACAAGAAGATTACCACAATCTTCTTACACCTAACACCTAGATCACCCAAGTGTGTTCTTACCACAAGAACACTCACAAGGATATCTTGTGTTTGAATGACGACCACAAATTCAAGATTACAACTCGATAATTGATAATACAATAGAGTGCAAGTGTAATCAAGAATAGCCTAGACCTCAAAGATGTGAAAGTGATAAGCTAGGCAATTTTACAACAAGAATAATGACAATGAAAGACCAAGTGTTTGCTTGAAGTGTATCTTGTTGTGTTGTATCTCAATTGTTATGTTGGTTGCTCCAAAACTTCCTCTATTTATAGGAGATGATTGATCAAGCATAGGCTCTCTTGGGGATTGAAAATCTACAGAAAAATACAATTAAAATCAAGAATATAGCTGTTGAAATCAATCCCACAATTTAAGGAAAGTTTGTTCATTGTCAAACGGTCGAAAAATTTGTCAAAACATGGGGGCGACGTGCCGCACGTAAATAGACGTTGGAAAAAGTACACAGCAAAATAACACAGGCGGTCGACGCGTCTACCTCGGCCGACCATCACCCCAACCGGTCCCCTCATGGATTTTGCAAGGATAAAACGTTCGTTTCAAAAACGAAACTTGCAGTACCGTCGACCAGGCGGCCGGTCGACCACGAGACGTAAATGTTGTCCAATTTTTGTCGAAAATAAAACTCAAGAAATACTCCGAAAATATAGTAAAAACATTTTAAACCGATCGGAAGTATTAGGACAACATTTAGAAACATCGTTTGAGAGTGAAAACCCAATAACGTAAAATCATTAAAAGCGTTGTCCAATTTAGACGAAAATAAACTTTGAGAAAATACTCGGGAAAATATTAAAATCATTTTAAATCATTTAGGAGTATTTGGACAACCTTTAAAAACATTGTTTTGGTGATAAAATAAAATCATCAAAATTAAGATAAAAACATGTATCAAACATGAACACTGTTCTTTTTTCATCTTCTTCTCGATATATAACGATATTACATTTTGTGTGTAAACTCCTTTTCTTTCTTTTGATTCAAGAACAAGAATTAATGCTACGAGATCTCTCTATTTTCAATCAGTTTTGCGGGAGAATCATTTGTATTCATCACTACTATCAAGATCACACTTTATATGATCTACTTCAAACAGGCACAACATCAACGATTGCTTCATCAAAAGTCGTTACTATATTTATTATGTTGTATTGTTTTATAAAGCATGATAAAACAGTCTCATATGAGAAATGGAATGGATAGTTATAATACTTAGATTCGTCTTTTTATCTATATGTGAACACACAATAGATTAGTTTTGCTTATAAGATGCGCCTATAACAAACTGAAAGCAAGATAGCGATTCAAATTTTTTTGTTTCAAACTGAAAAAAGGAAACAAAAAATCAGGTATGTGACGTACTCTTTCAAAATCTTGCCGACTGCCTTGATTTTCTTTCATTGTCATATCCATATTCTTTCTATCTGTCTGATTATAACATTGTGCCATTTTTAATTTCTATCAAAAACAACAAAAAACATTAAAAACACATAAATCTTAAAGAAAATGAACTTTCAAAAAACAGAAAAATACTTATCTGCAAAGGGTCTATTATAGACGATAATGTTGCCATCTTTTTCGCAATGATAAATTCATGAATAAATTATTCCATGTAATTTAAGATTTTGGGCCGACAAAATAATTGCAATTAAAAAATGATTCATTTTAGAATCATTTCATCAAGAATAGGTCCATATTAATATACCTACAGAGATAATGTCAAAGAACTATTAAAAGTATATTAAATTTCGATACGTAACAATTGCTAAATTTATCAAATTATTTATATTGCCAACACTTAGTACATAATGCAAGTAATTAAATTGTCAAGAAATAGCATTAAATTCCTTTGTAAACAGGATATAAAGCATTAAATAATATTTTTAGATAAAAGGACCTAAAAGTGAAAATACCAACAAGAACTTATTCAAAAAATGAGATAAACCAAGTGGACCAATCACTGTACATATAATTTGTGGGCTAAAATTATTATATAATGCAGCCCAAAATCAAGCAATTAAAACGCAAAACCAAAAGACTGACCAACAACACATTATTAACTATATAAAAAGAAAAATATCAGACCTTAACCATAAACATGCAAACACATATTCCCACTAAAAAGATTTAGACTATAGTTATACCTTTTCAATATGCAAACAATAAAAATGTAAATTATTGATGTATCAAATCACAACAAAATTGATTGCTTCTTTAGACACTAAAAACAGTACAAATATATGATATGTAATTTCCGGATATATTACTTACTTGAGTAGCATATATTTTTTAATCATATTAACTTAGTTTCTTCTTACCATAATTTCTAGATAAGGAAGCTATTGTCTATGCTTCAAATCAATAACATAAAAGAAGTAAAAAAAATTACCTTCTTATCAGTCTCTAAAGGAATTTGTGTCCGATACCTTCTTATTAGTCTCTAAAGGAATTTGTGTCTGATATTTCATCCACTCTTATCTTTAGCTGAAATAGAAAATATGAAAATTGTTAAACAATTACTTTTGAATAAATAAATTCAGATATGTATCCGTTTGATGCACATATTTAAAAAGATTGAGTAGATCTTACCAGGAAATATTGTAAATATATCATATTGGGCACATATTGAAATAAAATGGGTTTTAAACTCAATTGAGTTAAAAAGAAAGTATAGAAATTACACAAACATATAAAAATATTGAAAAAAAAACTATAGATCCGAAATTTTCATTTTTGAAAATGCTCTAAAAACCAAAATAAAACAGAGCTGTTAGAAATGTGTGTATATATATTATGAAATTTTATCCGGAAAACGCCCTAGAATTAAAATAAAAAAAGAACTACTAGAAAAATGAAATGTTTGAATATAACATCTCTTTTTGAAAAAAATTCATATAGTTGCTGCAAATATGAACCTATAGTAAAACATCTTGATCAAATATTAAAATCTAAGAAAACGAATAACAAGTCTTTCAAAATCAACTTAGATTTTCATATTTGATAAACAAAATATTTCATTCTAAATAAAAATATATACATATATATACAACTCCAACATAGTATGTAGATCCCAAGTATTTTGAATATAAAAAAATAGATTAAAAAAATAATTCAGTTTGTTTCCAGTGTTCAGTATATATATTATGTTATTCCTATGAAAATGGAAACAAAAAAAATTACCCATTCGAAAAAATGTGCAGATCTATACTAGAAAAACATAGACATCGACATTTCATCACAATTACACATTCAAAAAGTAAAATACAAATAAAATCAATTTACGTCATTCAAACATGATTTTTCATATCTGTAATAAAAAATAGTAGATCCGAAAAAATCGGGACATGTCACATGAGTATAAATCAGGGTAAAAATCAGGGTTTGCATTATAGACCAAGGCTTGAAAAACCAGGGTTTCAAATCAGAGTTAAATTTTTCAGATTTGTAATAAAATTTTGTCTATCTGAAAAATCAGGGTTTGAAAACATAAAATAATGATTTTTTGAATGTTTTTGTCAAGAATCTCGAAAGATAGATACACATAATATTTCTAATCGATTTCCCTGAGAACTTTTTAAGAATATAATAAATGGTAAAAATTCGGAGAAGAATCATAAAAAATAATCTGAAGAATTTTGCAGCACCCGGAAAAAAAACCTGTATCTTGATAGAGAAATTTTTGACAGTGAAAGTTCAAGGTTAGAAATGCTATCAAATGTAGTCACCGCTTGCTTGAGAAAAAAAAATGTAGTCAATTTGCTAGATTTTGTAGTGTTAAATTATTAAACTTCTGTTTGCACGTTGTTTGGGCCAATTACGGTTGGGCCATATACTACTTTGTTTAATCTCTTGACATAATTGTTATTAAACCCATTATCATTCTACCCAAATAAGAGTTTTTTTGAGGGGGACCCAAATAAGAGTTGGTTTAACCTTTACCATAATTTGAGGCATTAATTAATTACCATTGTTGTTTTTCTTTTTCCGAAATTAGTTGGGCAGTTTCATTGGCCTATAACTAATAGACATTTTGGTATAATTATAATAAATTTTTAATAATTTAATGATTTAAATATTATAATTAAACTTTATCAAGTAGGCTAAATTATATCTTTGTCGATTACCTTTCATTGCAATTAATAGGTTGTGCTTTTATTGGGGCAATATCATACCTTTTCTTATTATCAATTTGTACATTTATTTGTTATTTCTTTAAGTACAACTTTTTTTTATGTTTCAAAGTAATGATGGACTCCTCTAAAAAAAACATATCTTTGTTCCATTGTAATTTGTATGTTGCAATTTCTAGAATTATGAATCCAAAAAGACTTAAAGTTTTGATATGCGATAGTGATAATAAATGAATTGGTTCAAGAAACAATATTGTATTTTTATATATTGAATAATATTTGTATATCATTTATTGTTTGGTAATATAACCCATACATATTATTGTTTATCCATATTTACCATTTAGTTGTTTATTGAAATAAGACATTCGACAATCACCAAAATTAAATTATTTTTTAATCTACGCTCCGTGCATCGCACAGTGGAATACTAGTTACATATATGATGACGATGCGGAAGAAGATATATGTAAAGTAATAACGATGTTCGGCGAGGATATTTTTGTAATTCGAATGATTACTAAATTTCGTTAACGAAGTTGTTACGTCTGCCTTCCACTCATAATTTCTTGATGTAAATTTTATTATATATTGAAATGCCACAAATTTTTGCTTTAGAATTAGGTTTTACTTTCAATTTGTCTACTTCAAAATTTAATTTTGCAGAAGAAATATACTTTTGAATATTTCTTGTTTGTCTATTTGCAATAATTATTTTTTCATCAATTTTTCTATGATATTTATATGAATATATTGTATCTTTAGTTAATTAAAATAATAGATTTAATTAATATAATATACTTGAATATGAGAATAAATTAAATAATAATGCCACGTAAACAAACTATACAATTAATAACAAAACTTTAATTCTTTTAATTATTAGAATTTTTTCTTGAATGTTTAACACTAAAAAAAAACTTCCATTTTACCGATATAAATAATTTTGTCACTAAATTTTACAATTACCTATTGAATACCATACTAACAGAATAAAAAGTTTGTTTTTTCCTAAAATATACCAACCAATTAACGACAAATCACCAACATGTTTTAAATTTATCGACAATAATGTTGTTAGTATTTACCAGTAGTTTTTATTTTGTTACTATATATTTACCAATGATTTTAACTATATCTTACAGATGTCTTAATAAAAATATGTAGGTAAATTAGTTTTTTCTTGTAATATAATGTTAAACATAAACAATATAAATATTTTTTAATAAATATGTAATGCATTTTTTTAATAAATATGTAACTTCCAAAATACAATCCAAAAGGTGAGGAGGCTTGAAATCAGTAACAAAGCAAGAAAACACCAGAAAAATCTATTGAAGACACGATCCTCCAAGTGAGGGGCTATTTCACTCTCTAACCTCTAATTTTTTGATTGTTTTGATTGTGCTACTTGAGAATTATGTGCATAATGATTTGTTGATGTTGTCTCATGTATTTCTCTACATGAATTCATACTAGGATTGGTGCAAATTCGTAGAATAATATGATGCCAAAAACTTTCAAGAGTCTCTTCGGAGAACTGATTCTCAATGCGGTCCACAAATGGTGATAATTATCCCCATAGGTAGCTAATGCAATTTGCATCATGATATTTTATCTATTTTGAGATATTGTGACAGAACTTTGATGGCTGATACGCTTCACTTACGTATCTAAAAAACAAAATAGTGCTCACTGGTTAAAAGATCATGCTGCTCATACATGTTAATTAACTTGGGGGTTACCAATAATTCATGGTGCTTGCCATGTCAGTAAACTGGTAGTAATTAGTGCATGGAGAAAATGCTTTTGAAATTTCATGGGCATGAACATCATAAGCATAAGTATTCATTAAATTCTCTTGTGTAAACATGATTTTAGTAGGCTGCAGGTTGCTCATAAGACAAGTCTTGGTTTTCATTTAGCTTAATTTGATTGATTATTTTGCTGCTAATCCCTCTGTTATTGGTGGAAATATGAGATCGAGGGTGTAAAGAGAAAATTCAATTCAAATATTGATTGGTAAATTTATGTTGCTTTTGACATTATCTGTATGAGTTTCTTTGTGATGTAAATTACATGCTTGAAGCTTGTAAAGTTGCATCCTCACTAGATGAGATAATGATTGGCTAGTTATATTTAACTTGTTGTGACATTCAATTGGATGAAAATCCAATTTGGATATTGATGGTAAATTTTTTGTGATTAACACTATGCATGTAACAACATGAATTCATGATAATACGTATGTTTATACTTACGAATATTGTGTTATTTCTTGTGGCAGATTTTCATTTGAAAGCAAATGTATTATGTTAAAATTTAATCTTGTTTGAGAGCATAGTGCTTCCCTATTGTTGATGTACATTCACAATGAAGATTTTCTCAAGTGGATGGATTATGAGGTAAGTCATGTTTAAATGGTGAAGAAAAGTTATGAAAAGGAATGTCAAGTGTTTGATATTTTGCCTAAGTGAAAAAAAAATACAACGCCTAAGATATGCTTGATGTTTTTTGCAAGAGATAAAGTATTTGAAATTTTGTACAAGTAATATGGATGTGTAGTGCCCCTGAGGTATGTGATATTATGTCTGAGTAAGACAAATGGCTGGTGATATACAAAGCCCCAAACTCCCACAGGGGCACACCTCCCCTCTAGACCCCTCGGCTTGTTTACCGGCCAGCGAGATCCACCTATTTGACCATAAATACCTTTGATCCTCATTAACTAAAGGAAGTGACCAACAAGAATGGTATTCAACATGAGTACTACTATTAGAGTGATATCACACCACCATTATCGAGATATGGAGTCACCAATATCAAAGATAAATTATCTGTTTTTATTATGTAGTTATGGATATGATAATATATTTTTATTCATTTTCCTTTGATTAAGTGGTACTCCTCATCAAAGATAAAGAATCTTTCTTTTGAATTTCTATTTATTTTGTTGTACGAATATTGCTAGCTCAAGAACCATCATGTAGAAATCTTGCAAGCCTAAAGTTGACTTCTGTTGGTCCAATTCAACACTGAATAAAGGAATATCATTTGGAATCTATTCAATGGCAGGAGAACAAGGATTGTTTACAGCTATTTAACTACTCATTGTTTGAAGAATAATTATATCCCACATACTAATGTTTTATTCATAAGGAAACGACTCATTTTTTGCATTCTTTAAAAATAATTCCGCTTCAATGTTTCATATGAGAAATCATTGTAGAATTATTATAGCTGACATACATGAGAGTATCGATTCTTGATTTTTGTAATAATTTTCTGATGATGTGAAACTTATTCAGGAAAAGCATATTGAAGTTTCACTATAGAAACACAAGAACTTGAAGGCTATTAATACTTTTTTGGACAAGAATCACAGTGACACCTTACAAAGCAGCAATGGTGGCATATCAAAAAGACTTAATAATTCTATAACTATGTTGGCTCTTGCAGATGAAAAGCTCTGAGACCAATTCTGTATGAATCCCTCGAGTTCTGTAGCTTTTGCCGAAATATGGATTGCCCACTGAAATCATATGACATTAAAAGAAGAAACCATAATTAGCAAAAAAACAAAGAGAGTTCCGTAAAAACACTAAATATGTAAAGAAATATAAGATATCATTAAAGCAACAAGAGCAGTTGGATATTCCTTCCACTGATGAAAGATCATTGGATGACTCCTGTGACACCCCGAATTTTAGCGACGTGAGATTCGATGTTGTGTAGTAATTTATTTATTTGGTTAAATAACACGAACCCATCATTAATGAACCGTGACCCGACTTTTATTTATTTCTTTCAACGTCAATTACGCCTTCCTCGTTTTCGAGCCTAACGATTTTATATTCTTCTCTAGTATTATTACTTGATCGGTTAACTACGACTTTAGAAATATTTAACCGTCGAAAATTTAGGAGTATATTCCAATCCTTATTCAAATATTTCTTCTTATTCCATAATTTATCCCAACCAACTTCCAATTTATTTTTGGAATACACATTTCTTATTTCACATCTTTATTTTAAATTTCTAAATATTTAATTATGGATATTTATACATTTTATTTTCCTCAATTTTATAAAGAAAAGAAACCAAATATTTTTTTTTCTTTTTTCCCCTAAATTTCGAAATTACCACTTTAAATGGGGAAATCACTCAATTTTTCTTTTACCACTTTTTTTTTTTTTATCATTTTTAATCTCCCAACTAGTTAATTATTGGAAAAAAAATAAATAAATAAAATTTTGATAATTTCCTCCCCAAAAATCGGTCACAAGATGAATTAGGGGGGAATTAATTCATTTTCTTCTCTTCCAAGCCTACAAGTAAAAATTTCTCTACAATTCCCACTACAAATTGGTCAAAGACAACAAATTTTAAATTCCCCCCTAAAACCTAGCTTTTGGCCAATTGTCCCTAAGAAAAGAGACTAGATAATTCTTTTGATTTCTTAAATCCTCAATTATTTCCCACTAACTTATTCTTTAACCAAAAAAAAAAAAAAACAAAAATCTCCTCCAATTTCCCCCCCATAATTCGGTCCATACTAGTGAGGGAGGAGACCAATTTCATTTTCATCTTGCAAACATCCACTTTGTTCTCCCAACACTTAGACTCAATCCTTCCTAAAACAAAACATCAAAAACTTCCCCATCTTGAAGCATTAGACCAAAAATTCCAAGAAGAAAGGTGATTAATTTTTACTTCTTTCAACACCATTTTCTTCTTAAACTTCAAGCCTATTCCTTCATCTTCTAACTTGATTAATCCTTCTTGTTGAAGTACTCCTAGAGGAATTTTCTTGAAGAATTAAGAGACTTAGACTTGACTACAAGCTTGAAGAGGAAATTCAAGACTACACATTTTAAGGTGAGAAAATTATGACCTTGTATGGTTATGTTTCCATGGACTATTTCTACTTTCTAGTGTTGGAAAATGAATTTTCAGAATTTATTGGTTTTCGTGTGAAAACTGGAATTATGTTTGGATGAGTGAATGAGAATGAGTTTTATGTAGGTTTGGAAATGAGATTATGTTTAGTTAAATAGTATTGAAATAGTATTTTATGTATATAATAATTTGAAAAGTTGATAGTGGTTGAATATTTTAATTGAATATATAATATTATATTTGTAAGATTGTAGGCTAGTGGGTCCCATTAGATATATATAGTAATATTTTAAGTAGATAAAGTTAGTAATGGAGGGTCCCACATATATAATTGGATTAAAAAATAAGAATAGTTATTGATAAGTGATGTAGGGTAGTGTATAGGGTTAAGAATTGAAATTGTAGGTTTGAGATGATGTTTTATGTGAAAAGTGGAAAGTGGAAATAATGATTTCCATTGAAAATTTTAGAAACAAACATGATTCTATTTCTATGAATAGTTGGAAATTGGAAATGGGTATTGGAAACATAAACAAACAAGGCCTATGGTTTTAGTATTTTCCTCTTGACAACATAAAGAATTAATTTTTGACTCAAGGATATAAATTTTGGAGCTTAGGGGCTGACCTACACCATCTCAAGTTGAAGTTAGAAGCTTGAAGGAACATTTCCAATTTTAGAGACTACTTGAAGACATTAAGGTAAATAGTAGACATTTGGTCCTAATATATTTTCTTTAGACTTGAGACTTTAATTTTAACACCAAAATATGGTTTGGATACCATTTAGGGGCTGACCTTCAAGAGCTTGAGTTAAGAAGTTGATACAAGGAAGAAGACTTCATTTTAAATCAACCCGAGAAAGACTACTACGAGGTGGGTGAAAAATATTTCTACAAAAATGCATCATTCTTTCTACTATGCATAAAAATGCATGTTCATGTAAAAATATGATATTTTATGAATTTTATCAAGTAATTATGAGATTTATGTTTTAATGAAATTTTGAGAAAATAAAAAGATAAGTATGATATTTTTCTTGCATAAAATATTAAAATATTGATAAAATTGCTCATCATTATGCTTTATGATTTATGATGCTATGAATGTTCAAATATATTTTAGAAATATTTAAAATGAGTTTTTATATATTATTGCAATTCTGGACCTGTAACTTGTGCAAGAAAAATCAAAGCTTGGGTTATTTTTGCAATTATTATGAAATATTGGGCCAAAAGTGTAAATATGAAAAACTCTGAAGGCCACCTCTGAAAATTCGAAATATTGGACCCAATAATCTGTAAATTTCATATATGAAGTGACTTGAAAGATTGAGACTCCTTCCGGACAAGAAAATACAATAAGGAACAAGTTTGATATCAAAATATAAAATTGTAAAACTTACAGGACCAAAACTGTAATTTTTGAAACTGGGGCAGTCAAGGTATCTCGAAAATTTGCAGATTTATTTATTATAATATTTTAAACCTTTAGTTCAAATTTCATAACCATCCGACTTGAAACGAGCCTTTAACGACAAAAAATCGCTTTTGGGCCAAAATTATAATTTGTGAAAATGAGGTACCTAACTTTCGAAATTTCAAAACTGTTTTAACCACAACTTATTAATGCCCAAAGAAGTATTCTAAAATTAGAATCACCTCAAAATCCTTCCCGGTTTAAGATTTACCTAATTTTAAAATATCAAATCAAAAATCGAAATTTTTGGAAACTTGAGGGCGAATATGCAAATTTTATAAAATCTTTCTTGAGCCTCTAAAAAATATAACCCTCTGGAAATTTGGAAATTTTTGGAACTGACTTTATCCTTTCCCAAGTACGGAATTGAAACTTATTGAATTTTAAAACTCGACAAGAGAATATTCTCCTTAGTAAAAATGATTTTTATTTTTGAAATTGCTAAGGACATTGAAATTGAGATTTTCTAACTCAGTTGCCTTATAAATATTTTAAGAGATATTTCTTACTTATCTAATAAAAATATCGAGCTTGAACATAATGTCCGAACCGAATATTAAAACCGGCTAGATTATCCGCCCGATAACTAGACCGCGAGTTTTGTTTTGAAATAAATATCGGATATCGTGTGGCCAAGATCACTTCGGACTTGCTAACTGATTTTATCAAATTTTTCGAACGAGTAAGATAGTACTTGGAAGAGAAATCTTGAAGTGAAGAATTAAGTGAAACGTAAAGTGGAAGTGAAATGTAAAACGAAGTAAAATTTGAAGTGAAATGTGAAGTGGAGTGAAATTTAGAGTGAAATATGAAATGAAATGTGAAGTGAAATCATAAGTGGAAGTGAAGTTAAGAATGAAAGTGAAAAGGAAAGTGAAAATTTAAAGTGGGATAATTTGCTTCTGCTTTATCCAAGTGATGTGGGATAATTTGCTTCGGCTTTATCCAAGTGATGTGAGATAATTTGCTTCGGCTTTATCCAAGTGATGTGGGATAATTTGCTTCGGCTTTATCCAAGTGAAGTGGGATAATTGCTTCGGCTTTATCCAAGTGAAGTGGGATAATTTGCTTCGGCTTTATCCAGTGATGTGGGATAATTTGCTTCGGCTTTATCCAAGTGATGTGGGATAATTTGTGGCTTTATCCAATTGAAAGTGGAAGTAAATTTAATAAGACAATAATAATGCTTGACTAATTTGACAATTCTAACATAATGGTTAATGGAAATCTTTATATAAACAACAAGACAAAGTCATACGCACTTCATGCATTGATTTCCATGAAACTAAAACAAGTCATAAAACAAGTCGCAAACCTAAGACCCACCCACCGAGAATTTTTATCTCACTCCCACCTTTTTCAACGGCGAGTTGATGATCCACCATATTATGAAGAGCGTCAACGAAGACGACCAAGTGACGGATTAATCCCTAGACTTAGTTTGTCGATCTACCCTTAAATTTTGTTTATGAACAATTGCTATGTTGGATGTAATAGAGGGGCGTAAGACCTCTTTCGCTTAGACAAATGGATTGTAATAATATTTCCGCTGCGACTATTAACTCTGTTTCCGAGAGGTTATGAAGAACTATGTCTATTTGAGAATTAATATTTCTCAAATATTTGGTGGATTGTATTCTCAAATGGGAGAACTGGCGTGAATTACCATTGGGTAGCGGCTCCAAATTTATGGGGCGTTACAACTCCTGGTGAGCATGTATATTAAGAACCTGGAAGTGGGGCAACCATTATATGATAAAAGATAATTGATTTAATGACTCATACGTCAAAGAAATAAATGACTGGAGATAAATTCCATTTCTAATTCAGCATTCAAATATACCAATATTCTACATGAATGTATACTTACTGGATATCTCTATTTGATTATGTTTAAAATTCAAAGTGTATGTGATATACTTTTACACTGAAGAATGCATATGACACTAAGTGATACCTGATTGATGTTTATTATCTTTGATTATATTACTCTACTTGTATAAAGAGGTGCCACCTTGGTATATTTGTTCTACTTGTACATATTTAAATTTTTTTCTCTAACCAAACTAAAACATGAGCTGAAATTATAATGCCAAGGAACCTTAGTAGGAATCACAATTTATTTTAGAGACATATAGAAGACAGATAATTTTTTCATAGAAAATATACATTCGCATGCGATAAAATTTATTTCTTCTTGAGAAGGGTATTTGAATTGATTTGAGTCTTGTTTTAATTCATTATTGGATTATGATTATCTTCTTTGGTGCAATGCTTGTGCTAGTATGACTAGAAATTGTTAAGTTTTACATAATTGATGTCACCTTTTAAGGTGTATGAAGGAATCCATATATCAAGGAAAACTTATTTAAATCATCTCCACCTAATAGAAATAAAGCCACGTTTGATAGATTAAGATAGAGATGCATTACATGAGATTTATCGTAATGAAGTTGAGATTATCGATGGAGTTGCACATAAAAATCTTACTTGCTGGCTAATTCATTTCAAAAATCTATGTTGCCTTTGGGAATACCACAATCAAAAGGTTGATTTTCTTATGACGACATGGTATTGAGAATTTTAGAATGCACCTTATTGGATATGCTAAGATAAACAAAGGTTTCTATTATAAATATCCTGGTCAACCAAGTATTGATGTGATTCATGTTTGATAAATACATGTGAGGTATTGCTATGGTTCATGTTTGAAAAGAGCATGTGAGGTATTGATATGTTTAAATTAATTAAAATATTGATTACGACTAGATTATTTTTGAAGAGATCGTCAATTATTATTTAATATAACTCGTACATTTATTATTTATTGGAGCTCTTGTAAGCAACTATTCTGTGAGCCCATTGGCGGGGGTGTATTTCTGGACAATACTTGAAGCAGATATGATAATACTGATCATGACTTGGATTCTTGATTCTATTAAGAGCCACTACTATCTATGAGCATCACTGGTCACTTGACAAATTTATTATGAGCATGTTTTTCAACCATTTGATTGGTGGATTCCTTACAAATTTGTGATTGAACAACTATTATAAATAAGATATTATTCCGAGTTGATTTCTTGAATTGTTCATTGATTATAAACATATATTATTTTTCTAGCCCATTATGATTTGGATTTCGTGAAGAACATTCCATTATTTATTTGCCCTTTATGATGAGTTGGACTTCTTGACAAAGTTATTTATTATGAGCAAATACTATTTATGAGCATGCTGGAGATACAATGGATTTCTTGATGAGCTCGTTGATCGAGTTAGGTTTCTTGACACATTCATGATTGGAGCAAATGTCACTTATTGATAATGATTTGGATTTTTTTAGTCTATTATGGATAATATTTATGAGCTTATGAAGATGAATGGGATTTTTTTACAAACTTATGAACACGATCGGTATTTATAATCCTATGGATTTCTTGAAGACCTTGTTGATTACGAGCAAATGTCATTTTTTAATACCATATGGATTGCTTGATTTATTAGCCTGATTATGACATGGATTTCTTGAATCTTATAAAAGACAAGTTTGTTGGATTTCTTTATATATTTACAATAATGATAAAGATTATCTATAAGTTCATTGAACATTTCTTGGACCTCTTTACATTGATATGGTCATATATCACATATATGCTTATGGATTTTTTGAAGAACTCGTTTGGTTTGAACGGCTTCGAAACTGGGCCAGACGAGCCATTACCTGGTTTGAACAACTTCTGAGTTGGGCTAGATGAACTCATTTACGGGCAATCGGCCTGTTCCAAAGTCGTCTGGTTTGAACGGTTTCGAAGCTGGGTCAGACGAGCTATTTTCTAGTTTGAGCAACTTCCGAGCTGGGCCGATGAACTTATTTACAAGCGATGGAACTGTTCCGAAGTCGTCTAGTTTGAACGGCTTCGAAGCTGGGCCAAATGAGCCATTTCCTAATTTGAACTGCTTCGAAGCTAGGCCAAACGAGCCATTCCTGGTTTGAACGGCTTCCAAGCTGGGCTAGACGAGCCATTTTCTGGTTTGAACGGCTTCGAAGTTGGGCCAGTCGAGCCATTTTCTGGTTTGAACAACTTCTGTACTACGCTAGATGAACTTATTTACGGGCGATGGAACTGTCGCGAAGTTTTTTAGTTTGAATGGCTTTGAAGTTGGGCCAGACGAGCCATTTCCTGGTTTGAACGGCTTCGAAGTTGGGCCAGACGATCCATTTCCTAGTTTGAACGACTTCTAAGCTGGGCCATATGAACTTATCTATGGGCGATGGAACTGTCCCAAAAGTCGTCTGGTTTGAAAGGCTTTAAAGTTGGGCCAGATGAGCTATTTCCTAGTTTGAATAGCTTCTTAGCTGGACTAGATGAACTTTGATGGTGGCTGCCCTTGACAAGAAGTGCTCAGCTCGGGCCAACCTTCAAACATGATGGACATATGCCATTGATTAATTTTATGGGCGGTTGCCCTTGACGAATTTGATGACAGATGATTGCTTATTAACCAACCTTTCGATGTTAGGAACTTCAATCGAGATAGGTCATGATTTGACAAAGATGAGAATGACTCTACTCTTACAGTTCATGACATGATGAACTACAAGAGTAAGGGGAATAATTGATATGGCCTAGATTTGCAATATTAAATTGGATCAATATAATTCGGGCCTCAATATTAGAAAAGAGCCCAAATATGGACTCTATTATGGCCATAATTGATAATATTTTATATTAAAGAATAGATGATAAATACACCAAATATATCTAATTGGATGGCCAAATGATGTTTATTGGTCGCCAAAAACTTGTTTGGATCTCTATACAGCAAATGTATAATGTAGTTTATAGGATAATGACAAGCAAGGTCGTATTCCTTGGGGATTGACTACGAAACACTTAGGCTATAATAACATTGCATTCTAAATTTATTGAAGCAACCGAATATCTAGAGTTTTCTAAAAATTGAAAATTAAAAATAAAAAGAAATAAATTTCGAACCCCACAAGTATTTTCAACGAAATACGAAAGCAACCCAAGGCACATAATCTCAACATGCTTCTTCAATATTAAATTCAATTAGTGTTTAACAAAATTAATTCATGCGTTTCTATGAGTTCAATTCCTAAATTATTCTATTCCTCCTCCCGGGCGGCGCATAAATAGTAGATTAATAATAATTGTAGATCTCCCGATACATTACAACTATTATTAACTCACAAAATATCTATGAATTGAATGACTCCTCACAAACAGTTGTAGGTCTCTCGACTCATTACACCCATTTATATCTGCATTTGATTTTCATCTTTGTTAGAACTCCTCTCCCGAATTTTGCACTTACAAATATGAAATGCTAATTATTTATCAGATAATAAGCAATTCAGAATAAGCTCTCAAATTCATAAAATAGAACATATGAAAAGATTTCACATGAATCCACAATTCATAGGCAAACTTAAAAGTAGCATTGTGGTATTGTTTAAGTACAAACAAGAGATCTAAACTAAGAAAGAAAACCCCTTTTGGTCAGGGTGGATCATGCTTCCAAGCTTTCGAAGCTCTTGTGTTTCCGTAGATGTGAAATGCCTTGTGGTGTTCTTCGTAACCTAACCCTCCTCTCTCAAAAGACTTTTGATTTGTGAAATCATGTGTATTTTGGTGTGTTGCATGTTGTATGAATGAATGAATTTTCGTGCAGCCATTGGTCCCTTTATATAGGTGCTTGGAAAAATCACTTGTAGAATTCTGGTAGGAAAAGGACACAAAAATCCGCTACAGACAGCTCGCACGGGCCGTTTGGTTTCACACAGTCACACCCCACGGTCGTGTGGTCCTACACGGCCAGACGTGCGGCTTGGTTTTTCCCCTGTTTTCTCTCGAACACTTCACAATTCATAATCAAGAAGTCATCAATCATAAGTTCGGCATAATAAATACTCTTTCGAGTACTTGACATCTCGACTCACAAGTAAGTAGTGTATCACTCAACTCTCAAAATGTATGGTAAGATTTTACGCTCAAAATCAATTCTATGAATGTAGAACTACCATAGGCTTGCAAATCGTCTAACATCTCTACCACTTTTGTGTGCACAATTTAAGAATCAAAAAGGGCTTTCATTTAGTTGTAATTTAGGCTCTTTGGTAAGGGTAGAAAAAATTTGGATTAAGTGATTTGACTTGAGCAAATAGAATTTAAGCACACAGTCTTGCAACTCACCAATCCAAAAAAAAATCATTCTTTCAAGATATTTTCTTTTTCAACTCAACTCCACCATTTTTCTCCTTTTTCATTCTTAGGCCTTTTTGCCTTTTTTTTTTTTATTTAGCCTCAAGCTCTCAATTTTTCGAATTTTTTAGAATTTTTCTCTCTTTTTCAGAGTTTTTTCTTTATTTTTCGAGCTTTAGTGTTCTTTCATTTACCTAAGCACTGCTCATCCCTTATTCTTTTGCCAACTTTCTCTCATTTTGTTTTCTCCATAATTTTCACCACATCTACTCCAAACTTGTTTATTTTTTATAGGCTCAAATAATTTTAGGGATAAAATTGTTTTTTTTTCAATTTAAAGATTAAAAAATGTGGCTAACAATAAAAAGTTAAGGCTCAAAAGTGGCTAACTAGGGAATCATGAGTTCATAGGTGGACTCTTTAGGCTAAAACAGAAATGGCCTTAAATTATTTTTAAATATTGCACACACACATGGTTTCAATGAAGATACTAGAGCAAGTTCTAAAATTCTAGCAATCATGAATGACACACTCAAGAAAAAAATAAGACTGCATAAGATAAAGCAGTTAAAGGCACAAAAGCTCACAGGCTTATTTTTCGTAACATGCTCAAATACCCAATTTTCTTAACTAATGCCAAATAAATAAAAGACATCTCATCAACTATTTATCGCATTATTCATAAAAAAATGTCATCTCATAAAATCAAATGCTCATAGTAAAAATCATACGGAAGTTTTGCACTCTTTCAAAGTCTTGATTAAAATCACACATAAAAGCAATTAAACATGCTAAAGCAATAAATGTGCTAAAAATAAAATAAAAATTGAAATTTGTTAAAAAATTTAATGCACTTTTATGCTCTACATGCAATCCTAAATGCAATGCAAAATCCTAAAAATTTGTTAATAATACTAATTTACGCATTCTTGACAATCCCCTATACTTAAATTATGCTTCGTCCCGGACATATGAGGAAATTATCAAAAGTAAAGAGAAATGCGTAAATAATACTTACGGAATCACTATGGTGGTGGAGGTGGAGGGTAGTGGCCCTGTGAGATGTGCCACTGATCCATACGAGACATCATCTTGTACATGCATTGATGTTGTTGGGTGATAGTTTCGAACCTTTGTAAGTATTTAGTGTGGTACTTATCAAGCTGTGGCCGACCAGCGATAAGTATTTTCTACTAATTTGCCCACATCGGCTTTCACCCTTTCAAGCCTCACTCATGCTCCATGGCGGTTACCCCTTGTCTAGAGGATTCCGACACATCCTTTTCTTTGCATAGGCTCATCTTGCTCTTCCCGAGCACTAATCCTCTGTTCATCTCTCATTAACCAATTACCCCTATTTCTTATAGAAGTAGCTTTTGGGTTTGGGAGCCTAACTCTTGTTCTATCCGCAAGATATAACCAGTAATTGCGCCCATCGAATTGAATTATTTTCATAGCAGATAAAACAGTCATATCAATTAGTTTTGCCCCACTGGCCTCCGCATATCCCTTAAAGCTAACATTAAAGTCTTCAGCTATAAGAGTAATCAGCCCACCTATAAAAATTCCTCCCCTTTCTTGTTCTCACTTTGTCAAATTGTCGGGCTATCATAACCTTGACATTTGGCACAACTTCTAAAGTTCTTTGAACATAGCAAAATACGGGGTTCCGAAGCTTTCAAAGTACCCAGATCGTATAAATCTGTTTACCCGTAATCTCCCTCCAAAACCTATCCGTTCAAAATCCTCATGTTTTTCTACCCCATAATCCGGAGTTATACCACATCTAAATCATCAATTGACAACTCCCTCGGCTCATTTGCTAACCGGAACCTAATCCCCATCAAATTTCATTTTTGGACTACTAATTCAAAACTACTTGATAATTCAATCATATAAATTGAATATGTAGCCCAATGGCCGTTCAAAATTTCATGCCAATCTACTCGACCACACATAGCCCTAAAATCCTCTAATAAATCCAAACTAGTAAGAATAGGTTCATCGGGATACTTTTGTAAGTCCAAATGGCTATGATAATCTAGAGGGGAGTGAATAGATTATTCCCATTTTCGCGATTATGCCCTCTTTTTCGAATCAAACAAGCCAAGACAAGAATAGAAGTGCGGGAAGTAAACAACACGCGTCGATATAAAGAGGTTCAACCCACCTAGGGCCTAATCCTCTACCACCCCAGTATCTCCGGGATGGATTTCGAAAAAGAAAAAGAAGTTTTATTAATTACCACAATTAATACAACATCACCTTACAATACCTCTTTGGAGATTACCACAATCTTCTTGCAACGACACCTTGTGAAGATCACCACAATCTTCCGACTTGAAGAATACCAAATTCTTCAACACCTCGAAGAGCATCAAACTCTTCCACAATAAGATTACCACAATCTTCTTACACTAACACCTAAGATCACCCAAGTGGGTTCTTACTTCTTACCACAAGAACACTCACAAGGATATCTTATGTTGAATGATGAACCCAAAAATTCAAGATTACAACTCGATAATGAATAATACAATTTTGAGTGCAAGTGTAATCAAGAAATAAAACCTAGACCTCAAGATGTGAAAGTGTAAGACCTTAGGCTAATACAACAAGAATATTGAAATTGAAGAACAAAAGTGTTTGCTTGAATGTATCTTGTTGTGCTGTAGTATTCTCTCTTATTGTGTTGCTTCAATTCTTCATCTATTATAGAGGATGTCTTGAACTTGATAGGCTCCTCCTAGGAGATTGAAATCCATAAAAAATTGCAAGACAATTGAAGAATATAGCTGTTAGAAATCAATCCCACAAATTAAGGAAAAGTTGTCTGAAAATCCAACGGATAGTTTGCTGTCAAAAGCCTATAGCGACCGGTAGCGCAGAGAGAAGGGTTTGAAAGATTTTCACACGAAAATACATAGGGGGACCGGTCACCATGGGGTTGGACCGGTCGACCCCTATGTTGATCGGTTGCCATCCCAAAAAACTAATAACAGAGAGTTATGTAATCAAGAACAACTCCCAGGCACCGGTCCACGCCACCGGTCGCCCTATAGGGTGATCGGTCCACCTCCATTTTTTCAGCAAATAGGATGTTCTCTGTTTTGTACAACTTTCAGATATGGGTTGCCCTATAGGGCGATCGATTGACCTCAAAACAGAGGAGTTGTCCAATTTTTGTCGAAAATAAACTTCAAGAAATACTCTGAAAAATTTGTAAAAATATTTTATATCGATCGGGAGTATTTGGACAACATTTAGAAACATTATTTTGGTGTAAAACACATTAACACAAAATCATTGAATTTGTATTTTTGGGGTGAGATTTGAAGTGAATTTGGAGGAAATTTGGAGAAGAGATTGAGTGTTTTGGGAGAGAATTTTTGAGTGGTAGGGTTTGGGTAGAAGAAAGTGAGATAAAATTTGAGTTTTGGGTGTTAAAAAGGAAGAAAATCCCATTTGTCTTGTCATCCCACACGGCCCGCCCCACAGGCGCCATTTCTTGCCTCTGTCCACTTCCACACGGGTGTGGTGTCACACCGGGATCACACGACCCTTGTGATGTGGTTCACGGCCGTGTGATGTATTTTTGGCCCTTTTTTCAGAGTCGGAGTTTGCCGTGACACCTCCTACACAACAACTCACAAAACCAAACACAACTAAAAATTAAGTTACACTAAAAAATGAAATTATAATTTTATTTAATTGAAGGCGATCAAAATTAAAAATAAATAGGAAATAATTGGGTTGCCTCCCATAAAGCGCTAAGTTTTACGTCTTGACCCGGACTTGATTTCTAACATCACCGTCATTGAAATGTGTTGGTTGAAATCTGTGAGCCCCGTAATTTGTACCATTCACCAGGCGAATGGCATTGCACTATTCTCTCGATTCGAGTATCACTTTGGAATTTGCCCTTTTGATGTTGGCCTCCCCCAGCTGCGCAGTTGCAAACGGGATACTTGTGTTTCTAGAGATTTCAATCTTGCATTTACGTTTGTGTTCAACTAAGTGACTTGTTTCTTAATAATGTCTATCTTTACTTCATCTTTGTCCAGTCTTGCTCTAGTTTCTCCGATAAACGAGGATAACATCTCTTCTATAGATGCTTTCTTGTCACTTGATTCTGCTCTGCCTTGATTACCCACATTAAATCCCAGAGGTGGTTGCAAAACGTTTTTGTTATTAGCATATGAAAAATTCTTATGGTTTCGCAGACCCGGATGATAGTAATTAGGTGTCTGATTATTTCTATAATTGATGTTGAAGTTTCTTTGTTGTCCCATAAAGTTTGCCTCTTCGTCAATAACCGCATGATCTCTTGGAGTCATTTGCTGCATCGTATCCAGTTTCATGTTTAGCATGGATACCTGTTCTGTGAGCACGACAACTTTCTCATCCTGAACCTCTGTCACACGTCGGACATTGGATCTTTTAGATAGCCACTGGTAACTATTATTTCCCATCTCCTCCAACAGTTCTAGTGCCTCAGATTTTTCCCTAGCAATGCACCCCCAGATGTGATCTCTATAATAGCTCTTGTGTTGCCACTTAAACCATTATAAAAATATTGAATCTGATGGTAATCGGGATATCCATGTTGAGGGAACTTCCTTGGCAATTCTCTGAATCTATCCCATGCCTCATATAACGGCTCTGAATCTATCCCATGCCTCTAAACTCGCTGAATCGATTTAAAGGCGATTTGATTTTGCAACATCTTACTAGGGGGAAATATTTGGCTAAAAACTGTTGAATTAGTTCAGCCCAATCTGCTACGGGTGGTGTTAAAGAGTATAACCATCCCTTAGCCTTATTGCGCAGAGAGAATGCAAAAAGGCGGCATCGAATGATATCCTCAGAAACACCAATCATTTTAACAATATCACATATCTCTAAGAATTGTGCCAGATGCGCATTTGGATCCTCAACGGCTCTTCTCCCAAACTGATTTTGTGAGACCATCTCGATCAATGCAGGTTTTAGTTCAAAATTATTTGCATTGATCGGCAGATGGGCCACACCCCCATAAGTCCGCCTAACTTTTGGCTGGAGGTAGTCCCTACTGCCATTCTCGTGGGCTTTTCCACAACCCGATCCTGTACATCCGCCCCAAGTGGGCGTTCCTCATTGTTCCTGTTATTCCCAACATTCTGATTAGTCACATCCACCATTGCTTTATATCTTTTCCTTAGTTGGTTTGTTGTCTTCTCGATTTCTAAATCAATGTGTATTGGCTGGGTAGATCTAGAATGCATGATCATGCACTATATGCACTTAACAAAAACAATGTTAGAACCGATTAAATAAAATAATTTTACAAAAAAAAAATAAAATCAAAAAATTAAGAAAACTTTTACAAAAAAAAAAAACGAAAAAAGGAAAATAAAAAAAATATTTACAAAAAGCTTCAATTAAGATTGAACTACTTATTACTATATCTAAGTATAATCTTTCAATCCCCGGCAACGACGCCAAAAACTTGTTCGACAAAAATTTGTTTGGATCTGTATACTGCAAGTGTACAATGTAGTTTATAAGATAATGGTAAGCAATGTCGTATTTCTCAGGGATTGACTACGAAACATTTACGCTATAATAACATCGCATTCCAATTTTATTGAAGCAACCGAATATCTAGAGTTTTATAAAATTCAAAAATTAAAAAAAAAAAAAAAATTTCGAACCCCACAAGTATTTTCAACAAATACAAAAGCAACCCTAGGCACATAATCTCAATATGCTTCGTCAATATTAAATCCAATTAATGTTTAACAAAATCAATTCATGCGTTTCTATGGTTCAATTCCTAAATTAGTCTATTCTCCCTCTCGGGTGGCGCATAAATAGTAGATTAATAACAATTATAGATCTCCCAATATGTTACAACTATTATTAACTCCCAAAAGATCTATGAATTGAATGACTCCTCACAAACAGTTGTAGATCTCCCGACTCGTTACACCCGTTTATGTCTAAATTTGATTTCCGTCTTTGTTAAAACTCCTCTCTTGAATTTCACACTAACAAATATAACATGCTAATTATTGATCAGATAATAAGTAATTAAGAATAAGCTATCGAATTCATAAAATAGAACACATGAATCAATTAAGAAAACAATCAATCAAGACTTAACATGAATCCATAATTTTGATTATGCCCTAGGATCCGAAAGATTAGCCAAACATTGATAAAAAATTCATAGATAAACTTAAAATCAACATTGTGACATCGTTTAAGTACAAACAAGAGATCTAAACTAAGAAAGAAAACCTCTTCTTGTCAGTATCGATCCTCCTTCCAAGCTTTCGAAGCTCTTGTGTTTTCGTAGATGTGAAAGTCCTTGTGGTGTTCTTCTTAACTTAGCCCTCCTCACTCAGAAGACCTTTGATTTGTGTAATCCTGTGTATTTTGGTGTGTTGTATGTTGTATGAATGAATGAATTTTCGTGCAGCCATTGGTCCCTTTATATAGGTGCTTGGAGAAATCACTTGTAGAGTGTTGGTAGGAAAAAGACACAAAAATCCACCACGGACAGCTCGCATGGCCGTGTGGTTTCACACCGTCACACCACATGGTCATGTGGTCTTACACGGCCTGACCGTGCGGCTTGATTTCTTCCCTGGTTTCTCCCGAATACTTCACACGAACATGTTGATTCACACGGTTAGGTCACACGGTCGTGTGATACCACACGATCCGACCGTGTGACTGGTTTTTGTTCATTTTCTTCATCTTTTCAATCTTCTCTTTGTACTCGTCGATCTTGCCCGAGCCTTCCAATTAATATTTTTTCATTTAAGCTCCATTTCAGTAAAAAGTTACAAGAATACACGAGATCATGCCCTTCTAAATAAACCAAGTAAAACACACTAAATATGCGTGCAAATGCATCAATAATGTATCAAAATAAATCCTTAAATGCACGTATATTTTACACGTGTCACTTATCCACAAGATGAGGTGGAGTTCTTATCTTAATTACCACTCTTCTTATAAAGATGGCTTTCCATGAAGAGGAAGTATTCTATTTTCCCCTCTTTTACATTATCTCTTCATGAATTATTAATTATTCTCCTTTGATATATTTCTCACTTGAGCGTCGGATATGATACGCCGAAAAAATCCTTCGACTCCCTTCTCATAGTTATTTTGTAGACATCAAAATGGAGCAAGCATCGGAGATGAGATTTTCTCGGTGGGGTAAATTTCTCAGCTCAACATATTTAATAAGGTTAAAGTGAGAATGAGTACTTGGAAGCTCTCGAACGTATTGAGCCTTATGGCCCGACCTATATTTACTCTGTTTATTTTCTTTTCAAAGAGAATCATGGAAAATTATATTTTAGAAAAAGAAGAATGTCTTTTGAAAATCTAATTGAAACGTGAGACGAAAAATGTAATGATACTAGTGAATGTAATAATTTCTTTTGTGGCCATATCAATTTTCTTCTAATTAATTATATTGTCAATTGAACTTGTTGGTTTTGGTGTTAAATAAAAGAAGTGGTTTTTGTCCCATATTGCTTGTGGAACAAAAGGGATGGGAGCCTTAAGGTTATTTAAGCAACCCATGTGGTGTGTTTTCAAGTGGATCACTCAAATACATTTTAACCTTTGTTGTTTGACTCTAGTTAAATTCCTTTCTTATATTCTCTATTATGGAGAGTTTGGTTAGAGATGTGAGTTAGTAAAAGGTTTGTAAGAGTGTGAGGGTCTCTTGGGGTCGGAAGGTAATGTCATGTGATTGTAAAAATATTTAACATATTGGAATTTCTTTCTTTGTAGGCCGTGGTTTTTCTCCATTTTGGAGCTTCCACGTAAATCTTGTGTTATGGATTGTTGTTATTTTTCATTTTATTTCTCGTTTATTTATGCTTGTCCCTAGGGGATGAATGTGAGATCCGATTTTTCCAACAAGTATTATCGAGGCCAGGATTGGGTCTCTTGAAAGTCGAGTATGCTTTGTGGTCGTTAGCGATGTCTGACCTTCCACATCAAAAAGATTTCTTGAGAGGTGTCCGGTGGTCTCTTTCGAGACGGATGTTCATCAGACTAGGGTGGTTCAAATAGTTGAAGAATTTGAGGGAATGATCAAGTTTGACTTATGGAAAATATAAGTCAAGAATGTGTTGGTACAATCCGGATGACATAAGGCTTTGGAGGTGAAATGCCAAAGTGGAGGTGGAGCTAATCTGGCAAATAGCTCCTAATCCGGGCTAACATTGTGACAATGCGGATTTTCTCTGATGAGAAAATGTATGTCCTTTTGACATGTCATCAGTTGCCATGAAAGATGATGTGGTTATGTTAGCGGTCCAGAAATTTGCACACGGGCATTGGCTTGTCATGGATGCAGGGTGTGGTGGAATTTCACACGGGCATTGGCTTGACATGGATGCAGGGTATGTGGTGGAATTTACACATGGGTATCGGTTTAGCATTGATACAAGGTGTGTGTTTATGTCGATAGCTGAAGGAGTTCCATGAAGGCCAAAGTTGGAAGTTGCACTATAAAGTTCGGCGGGTTTGACATGTGCTGAAGGAAATTCTTATAATGGTGTATTCTAAGTGGTCTACTCATATGGTGGAGTAAGGTTCTGCGGTTTGAGAGTCATGATTAGGTGAAGACAATAAAGCTTCTTTTATTTTCCAAGGTGGAGTGTTTTGGTTTTGGTGTCAAATAAAAGAAGTGGGTTTTGTCCCACATTGCTTGTGAAACAAAAGGATGGGAGCCTTAAGGTTATTTAAGCAACCCATGTGGTGTATTTTCAAGTGCATCAATCAAATACAATTGAACTGTGTGATTTTATTCTAGTTAAATTCATTTTCGTATTTTCTAGTATGGAGAGTTGGGAGAGAGATGTGAGTTAGTTAAAGGTTTGTAAGAGTGGGAGTCTTTGGGGTTGGAGAGAGAATGTCCATGTGATTGTAAAAATGTTTCACACGAGTGGAATTTCTTTCTTTGTGGGCCATGTTTTCTCCGTTTTGGAGTTTCCACGTAAATTCTTGTGTTGTGGATTGTTGTTAGTTTTCATTTTATTTCTCGGTTGTTTATGCTTGTCCCTAGAGGATGAATGTGAGATCCGATTTTCCCAACACATGCAATTCTAAAAGTTTTGCTCTAATACATCAAATTATTGAATTATTATGGAGTGTCAAATAATACAATTCCTTTTCTCATTTTCAAAAACTTCTTTTCACCAGTGTTCTCTCATAAAACAGAAATAGAAGGAATGAAAACGTCCTCGACAAGTTTAGTTTCATTTGCATATATTTTATTTAAGGTTGACCTCTTGCACCCCAAGAAATAATCTACTGTTAATCTGTTTGCTGGTACAATATATCATTGATCCCCAAGTTAGAACGATTATTTTAACTTGATCAAACAATTTAATAACCATTTAAGAGAAATAGTTGACAATTTAATATTATTCATGATTGAGGGGCAGTCTCAATTTCCAAAATATACCAACTATAAATAGTCTTTCCATCAACATGAGAAAAAACTTACAATCAAGAGTGTAATATAAAGGAGAAAAATGGAGTTATATTTAGTGGATTCTGATTCTGAAAAGCTGATCAGCAAGAAAAGCACTTTTTGGTACAATATCCTCATTCTCGTGGGCTTGCTTTTAACATTCAATGTGGCAACATATCTGACTGAATTATCACAAGGTATATATATACTGCATACTCTCCCTCATCTTCTCATATTTTAACTAAGATTCATGTCCTAAATTACAAAAAACTATTCACCATATTTAGCCTAAATACGAAAAACTCCGATTATCTTTCAAAATTACAAACACCCCCTTGAGATTTGTATTTACTTAACAAAAACCTCCCTCTTGATGGCGAAACAAATATGAAGGGGGAATCTACAGTTCTGAAAAGTAGTTGAATTTTTTGTAAATAGATGAACCTTAAGGGTGTTTTTTGTAATTAACCCAAACTCATATATATAATGGCAGACTATTTATGTTTATTTAGCAAATCCAAACTGGCTCAAGACTCTCAACAGAATGTGCATATGAGTTTTTGGTGTTTCTTTTATCAGTACTAATACATTTTTGGGTATATGACATTGTGTGCAGATACTGTGAGAAGAAATGTCCATGGATGGCTCATCACTTTGGCAATCAAGTTTCTTAATTTCTGCATTGCCAAATCATTGCAGTTCAGATACATTGCCCCCTTGCAAACCCTGCCATCGTTTTCGTCCACGGTGTTTTGGGTCGCGTTTACTCGATCGATCTCTTCTCTTTATTCTTGATTCTTGATTGCTTGGATACTCTGTTTCTACAGACATGTCAATTGCCTACTCAGCCAAGAAGAAAGATCAGTGTAACGACGTCGAGTTTTCCAAAAATGCTTCTCATCCATTGCCCATCAAACCAGAGATCACAGATAGAAAGTGAACCATTGTTGTATTGTGTATCATGAAAGGCAAAATTGTTCTTTATTTACTTATTTGAGCTAACTACAAAATCTACCCTTGAGGTAGTCTAATTACAAAAAAACTTCAGTTATCTTTCAAACTTACAAAACACCCCCTTCTTGAGGGTGCCATTTGTATAGAGAAACAAATGTCAAAGGGATTTTTCGTAATTTTGCAAAATAACTGGGTACTTTTTGTAATTTAATAACCCGTACTATTTTAGTAAGTTCAGTAAGAAATAAGCATTCTTATGACAACTTTACACAATGTACACACAAGTAATTCAAGCTCAATTGCATTAAAAGTGATTCTGTAGTTTGATTTGAAACTAGAAAAAATATGGTTAACAATGCTCTTGGAGGTTATAAACACCATCTGAACATGGCTGCATGGAATTTTATATAGCTAGAAGCATTTCTTACAGTACATCGTAGGATGAACTTGCTTTCACACAAATGATAAAATGTCACCAAAATTGCCTACACTTAAAAACATGCATATTTGATTAAATCACATAAATAAAGCCTCAATGCCACAAAATATCAAGTGATAACATAGCCCGCCAAAACGAAACTAAACCCCAATCAATGTTCTAGCCAATCTTAATTAATACCAAGATCATCAATAAAGCCCCTCAAATTACCTATTTCTTGGTGACAAAAAACACTGTAATTAAAACAATCTGTCTATCCATACCCCTCATAAGGGTCATGATACCTAACACCCCTTATTGTCACAAGTATTTTCCATCAAATAGAACCCCAGTATATTCCAAATTTGCATTATATTCCAATGGCATCCTCAAGTAATAGGATCTGTTATTCTATTTTTTATTCTTCTAAAGAAGCTGAGGTGTCAAGGCAGTAGAAATAATACATAATTCAATTCTTAAAAGATTAGACAGGGTAACAAAAGATTAGCTGAAAGACAACCCAGATAACCTACTTGAAGAAATCTAAGGAATATAAGTAAATCTGGCAGCCCTTTTGTTTTTAGCAAGAAAAAAGATGGTCAAAATTTGATGGAATTTCATTTTCGAGTATACTGCTTGAAGTCCCTGGGTAGGAAGTTTGCGCTATTGGCACCCCATTTTTTTTTTCTGAGGTGTCAAGGCAGTAGAAATAATACACTCACTTTTAAGACAGGGTAACACCACCCCCTACTGGCAGCCCTTTTGTTTTTTCAAATATGGCACAATTGATGAGTTCACCCCCTTTTTTCCAATTTTATCCTTGGTCTTATTTTTCCCCAAAATACGCCCTCCAACCTTTCACCTCCCCATTTCCTCAATCTAAAACAAAAAAATACACCCACCACCTCAAACTGTTCTATTCGACGGCAAAATGGCTCGTGATATCCAAACATACCGAGAAGAAGGATGGTTCTTCCCGATGATGATGACGACTTCGTGGATGGTGCACCACCATCCACAACAGAGACGCGAGACGCGTCAAGGCAAGGTTCGGTTCGCGAAAGACGATGATGAGGTAATATAACTCCACTTTGGCTTAAAATAACTTGCATTTTTGTAGTTTGGGTGTGCTATTGTTATATATTTAGTAGTATGGGTATGAGTTGGAGATGGGTGTAGTTATGGCGCCATTTCAATCAGTAAAATTTGAAATGTGGAACATTGAAGAAGACGAAATGGCACGATCGATGAAGCCCCAGGTTGCACGATCGATGACGATCGTGCACTTTGTGCACGATGGTAGTTCATCGATCGTGCCTTTTGGCATGATGATGGCTTAGTTCATCGATCGTGCCACTATCGTGCCTATGGGGCACGATGGCTTAGTTCATCGATCGTGCCACCATCGTGCCTTTGGGGTACAATGACTTAATTTGTGGCACGGTCGATGAAATAAGCCATCGTGTCAAGGTAGCTGTCAACCTTTTTTAGATTTTTCTATGTGATTTCTTTGATAGTGGTTGATTGCTAATTGTGATTTTTACTATTTTTCACAGTGGGCTTGGAAGAGGCCGAACTTTATGTCAATAAAGGCGAAGATCAATTTGTATAGTAGGTTGTCGATTCTTGACAACTTAAACATTGAGTTGCGTGATTGCGGGGATTATGTGTACGAGGAGTTTCGTAAACCTGTTTTGGTTTTGTTTTAAGGATGGACAACCGCGTGCGGTTAGTTGTAATGCCGCCCTTCATGCCGTTATTGTGAATAAGGTTGTTAAGAAAACGCGAGGGACGAATTTTGGTTTCGGGTTGGAAACCGTTTGATTGATTCTCCAAATATGAGTACGCTTTGATTATGGGTTATCCTTTGCCCCACCACATTTGATCCCCACACCAAGCACCCCGCCTCCCAATTGGTTGTATGATAGATACTACCGTGGTGTTAAGGTGTCGATGGATGATCTACTAATGCATTTACAGCGGTGCATTCCGTGATGATCCATCCGATGAGTTGAAGGTGGCGAAGTTGTTGGTTGCATACTTTTTGCTATTCGGGTGGGATCCGAGGTCCACGATCATTGAGGATTCGTGGTGGACTTTGGTTGATGACGTTGATCGTGAGAGTCTTTTCCGCTAGGGGAAGTACTCGTTCCGCATTTTATCCCACTACCTTTCACGATTACCCACCGAGCCCAAGAGTAATTTTCGTATTTACGGATTTGTTTGGGCTTTCTTGGTAAGTGATATTAATGTAATTTACATCTTATAATTTACATTTAGTACAAACATACATCTTATAATTTAACTATTTTTATTGCTCTTCTTAGATATGGGCATACGAGGCCATACCCAATCTGGGGGATTCATGTGGGGTTCCATCCTCAGACATTGCTATTCCACGTTGCACATGGTGGAAGTTTTCGAAGTCCTCCGTGAATCTGCATGCTTTCTTGACCGTCAGGTACACAATGTAACTTGTGTTTTTCAAATTTTAACTTATGGTAATAATTAATTAATTACTGATTTTGTTCTTGCAATTTTGTAAATTGATACGCACCGGACCTTGACTACGAGGGACAATGAGCTTCCTTATCTATTGCATGTCAATCTCGAACTCTGATCCGGTGTCATTTATGTTCATCGGGATAACTCGATCAAGAAGAAGAAGTCCACGACGCCTATTACTCCTCAAGCTCCAAAGCGTCGACGCACCACATCTTCAGTCCATGTCACAGATGAGTTGACTTCATTGATGGATGACAATGATCCCCTTGATGCGGATCCACATATTGAGATGGGTGATTATGATCGTCCAGCCCCCGAGGCGTTGTTCCAAATGGTCCTCCACCCACCTCCACACCCTCTCTAGCTGCCGATCGAGCGCTTTTAGAAGAATTGGTGCGGCAGCAGGTGGAAGCCATTGTGCCGACTTTGGTTGAGAGTGTCGTGGAGGCGTTGGTCTCGCGTTTAGTACGGCGGGAGGTCGAGGCGTTGGTTCCGGATTTGGTCCGAACTAGGATGCAGCAGGAGGTTCCTGCAGCGGTGCGGCAGGAGGTTCCACCTGTGCAGCAGATCGTGCCAGATTTGGTCCAGAAGCACGTATTTGCTATGGTACCGCCTATCGTGCAGAAGGAGGTCAAGGTACTTGTATATCAGGCCATTCAGCGTACGGTATCTGCTCAGGTGCGCATTTATTTATTTTTCCCGTTAAACATTTAGAATAAAATATCTTTTGAATTCTGTTATTTAATGAAGTTTCCTTCATTGTACGTGATTCTAGTCCCCCCACGGTGGTGGGCCAGCAGATTACTCCCCCCACAATGGTGGGCCAGCAGACTACTCCTCCTCCACCGTCGGTGCCAACATATGTACGGACACCGACTGCGATTGGTGCAGGCATAGGGTTCACCGCCCACATCTGGAGGGGATGATATGTCCCTTCATGTTGTGAGAGCACGAGTGCCGTCTAGGTACCTTCATAGCCCTTTCACGGCACACGAGCGCCGTAAGGCGGATGCTGTAAGTCCAAGCGGCTACGATAATCTAGAGGAAGGGTGAATAGATTATCTCCATTTTCTCGATTTAGCCCTCTTTTTCGAATCAAACAAGCCAAGACAATAGTAAAGGTGCGGGAAGTAAACAACACGCGTCAATTTATAGAGGTTCAACCCACCTAGGACCTAATCCTCTACCACCCTAGTATATCCGGGATGGATTTCAAAATGAAAAAAAGATTTTATTAATTACCAAAATTAATACAACATCAACTTACAACAACACCTTGAAGAGCACTTGAATGATGACCAAAATCAAGATTACAACTCAATAATGAATGATACAATTTGAGTGCAAGTGTAATCAATAAATAAAGACTAAACTCAAAATGTGAAAGTGATAAGCTAGGCAAATTACAACAAGAATAATAACAATGAAGAGCTAATGTGTTTGCTTGAATGTATCTTGTTGTGTTGTATCTCAATTGTTGTATTGGTTGCTCCAAAACTTCCTCTATTTATAGGAGATGATTGATCATGTATAGGCTCTCTTGGGGATTGAAAATCTACTGTAAAAATACAATTAAAATCAAGAATATAGTTGTTAGAAATCAATCCCACAATTTAAGGAAAATTGGTCTGCTGCACAACGGTCAGAATTTGCTGTCAAAACCTTAGGGTGACCTGTCGCATAGAAATAGACGTTTGAAAATAACACAGTATTTTTACACGGGGTGACCGGTCGACGGGGGTCCAGGCCGTCGACCCTGTGCCCGGCTCAACCGGTCGAGCTATCTCAAAAAACAAGTTGATGCGTTCTGTTTCAAAAACTTATTCCCAGGCATTAATCGGCCGACAAAGGCGACCGGCCGACGCTACTGGTCGACCGGCCGACCTCTTCTTATTTTATTTTCGTTGCGTTTTTCTAATTCAAAACAACTTCAGGCACGGGTTGCCCTATAGCGATCGACGGCCGATTTAAACGGAAGTGTTGTCCAATTTTTATCGAAAATAACTTTGAACAAAATACTCGAAGAAATAGTAAAAACATTTTAAGACAATCATGAGTATTTGGACAACATTTTTAAACATTGTTTTGGTATAAAAACTCTTTAAAACAAAATCATCAAAATCACGATAAAAACATTTATCAAACAATCTCCCCCTTTTTGATGATTACAAACCAAAACATTTTTAAGAAATATTAAGAGGTCGAATTTTTAAAATCAAAAACGATTTTCCGGTAAAAACAGCTAACCGTTAGAAGTGACCAAATTTCCACAATAAAATAGCAACCAAATAAGGGAGTAAATATTTTCCAAATATTAGCACAAGCTCCCCTATCAACATGAACATCGGGGAATAAAATAGATGCAATCAACCAAAAGCTAAAAGCTTAGCTTTTACAAATAGAGCTTAAGAATCAAGAGCTTATAAGCTCCCCTGTCAACAAAAGACCATTAGTCATGAAAATAAGTCCATAATTCAACAAATGACTAAGTGTACTACATGACTTTTGGCTCTAAAGAATCATAGCTTATAGCTTTTTCACGAGCTTATTTTAGCTTTTATGAGCTAATGAGATTATAACCTGTTTCCCCCCTTTGGAATCATCAAAAAGAATGTTAGCACGATAAAAACATCATATACCCATATCAAAATGCTCAATTTAACCGATTTATAAAGCTATTTTCCATCAAGCTTAGAATTCCAAAAGCAAAGGGAAGAGTTGATCAAATGGCTTATAAAAGCTTGTAAAAGCTCATTTGAGTTGCAAAACATGATCTCTATAAAAATATATGACATATGAAAACAAGAGAATCATGTAGGTGATGAATTTTTCTTAGAAACATTTAATCGAACACTTAGCGGGCATCAAGTAAAAAGAAGATATGTAGCCCTTTGAAAAATTTGCCAAGCCAATATATCATCACCAATTTGCACAAAACCTCATTCAACCAATATTGTCCAAAAATATCAAGATAGAAACATATTCTCAAGGGTTCAACCCAATTGAGATAAATCTAACCAAGTAAGCAAGTATGATCAAGGCATTACAAATGCCACCAAACAAGAATAAATAGAAGCACTTTTACCATCAAGTACTTCATACCATTCATCTAAAAAATAAAACAATGCTAATATGCATAAAGAGTATTTTTACCGTCAAATACTCCATCAAGACCATTACCATAAGCAATCAAAAGCTACTAGCATTCTTGCTAGTTCATCCCCTTAAGAACAAAAAAGCAAGCAAATATCATTAGTGCAATAGAGTTACACCAAATAGTTCATACAAATGCATTACATCAAAAACAAGATAAAATAGGCAAAGACAATATGATAAACACGGGATGGGGACATCAATCCTCATCCAGAAGAGAAGTAAGCCGCAGGAGAAGCTCGTTGAAGAATTTCTTAAATTTCCCCATTTTGCTCTTCAATTTTACGTTTTCTTCCTTTACTTCCCGGAGCTCTTTTCTAAGAGATACAACATCTCTAAATGTTTCTCTTTCCACTTTTTCCATTCTCTCTTTGAGGCTCAAATCCTCAACATCCGGTTCGTTTTCATCTTCTCCATCGTCCTCTTCATTATGGTGCTCGTCTTCATTCCCTACATTCTCTTCTTCCCTATCTTCTTGTTCCCCGACATTACCAACAATATTTTCAACTTCATTGTCATTAAAGAAGTCATCCCGAGGTTGTCGCGAATTTCGAGCACGTCCCCTAGCGGCTTTAGTGGGAACCCGTGGTAATGTTCATCGCATTCTTACCATTTGTAGAATGTTGTCATTATCATAATCATTATGACGAATTTCAGTATTCGTCTCATTTTCCAGGTAGCCCGATAGGTATAGAAGTCGACAAATCAAGTTCCCCAATGTATACTTTTTCTTAGTAAGCCTTCTTGATTCGGTCAAATAATACACAAATATAGCCGCATAATTTACCCTTTCATCCCGGATGATTTTATAGGTGAGAAAAAGCTCGAGATTACTCGGAAGTTTCACTTCTTTAACACAAACACAATATGAGCATATAATAGACACAATTCGATAATTCAGCGACATTGCCGAGAAGGTTACTTCCGGAAACACTCCCAAAAATATTTTCACTTCATCTAGTGAAACACCAAAAAGATCATCATTCCAATGAGTGAAATCCACATTAACAACTCCATCATTAGGCACATTGAAATGATCACAAAATGTCGGCAAATGTCCAAGAAAAATGCCTACCATTAACGAAGGTATGAAGTTCTAAAGGATTATCTTCCGTAGCATCAACGATCCACATATTTGCATAAAATAGTTTTCTAATCTCATCATCATAATGCAAACACGGATTATCCCATAACGATACCCAACCTAGAATTTCAAAGTAAGCCCTTATTTTCGGATATTCATCACGAAATGCCAAAAATCGAACCATACGAGTACAAGCAATTTTCTTGTCATTCAATCCAATATTTTTATAATGCTTCTCCGCAAGTTTATTCAAAAATTGAAATCTATTAGCTCTAGAGGGAGGCTCGGAAAGAAGTGACAACTTACTAGAGTCCCAATGAATATTCGATTTTGAAATTCTGGCTCTCAATTCAACAATCTCCTCTTCCGTAAGCATGTTTCGATTATCTCTTTGTGGAACATCATCTTGTTGGGGGTTAGAAGAAGATTCTCCCCTTTGCTTCCTTCTTCTCTTTTGAGGATTTTGTCCGGTCAATTGACGGGGTGCCATTAAAACAGGATGAAATGAGTGATATAAACTCAAAGAATGAACCAATTTGAGAGATAATGAGAGATTTAGTGAAAATTTTGGAGAGAATTGGGGCTAGGGTTCGAAGTTTTAAAAGAAGAAATGAAGAGATGATAGTCCCCTGTTTTTTTAAAAAAAACGTTTTGTCCGTCTGTTCCACCCAGTCGACCCCCTGGTCAACCGGTACCTGCTCTGGGTACCAGTTTTTCTGAGAAAACTTTATCCAAAAATGCAAATCGAACCCTAAAGGTTTTAAAAAAGTGCAAACATGGAATATTTTCAAAGTTTACGGGTCAATAAAAATTAAGAGACTCGATTAAAACAAGATTTCGAAAAGTGCCCCCTCTTTAAAAGAAAATCGGCAAATCCCATTTAATGGCACTTAAGAGAAATGCTTTGAAATGGTTTGAACGATAAGATCATGATTATGTCATGAAGAACATCGAGTTCAAAAAAAATAATACGAGTGAACGTACCTCGATAGTTTAAGTCTCTCTTGTCAAATAATGAGTGGATAACCATTGATGAAGATATATAAATCCTACACAATTCTTAAAACAAATCTTGCACAAAAGAATAATTGAAAGAGTGTAGGCTAGAGCAATAATATATGTCACAAGTATGCTTATGCCATAAAATTCATAAGAGATGATAAAACACTATAGTTTAAACAAATGCACAAGAGTTTTTTTTTATAAGCATCATACACGGTCTCCTTTTTCAAAATATTTTAAAAACACAAATATATATATTGAAGACCTTAATTTTAAAAATATTTGAAAACTCATTTTACAATTAAGACACAAATAAAAACATGCATAATAATAAAATAAAATGTATATTTAAATAGGGAGATACGATTTACCAATTACGCTATTTCCATGGGTTGTGTCTTTCCCATTGTTGATGATATCATCCTCTTTGAAAGTTATCTTGTTGATGATAACTTCTCCAATGATTGTATCCTTCCTTTTGTTGATAATATTTCCTTCTTGGAAATCCATTGTGGTGACGTCTTCTCCTTTGATCAAATGAGACGGTCATTTGATGTCTTCTAGGTGGTATGAATTTTCCTTGATTATTATTTCGCTGGGTACCTAATATGACATTGCTTTGTGGTATCCTCAAATGTTTGGGTCCTTTGGGATTAGCTTTGAGACTTTTAGGTCTCCAATAATAATTAGAGCTATTTCTAGCCCGACAAGTATTAGATGTATGACCCTTTTTACCACAATAAAATCAAGAAATAATTCTAGGAGCATAATGACCATTATGCATAGAGACTTGATTCTTTTTCATATGATTGACAACAATAGGCTTATGATCAAGTTCTAGTTTCGAATTATCACAACTATGAATATCAATAATTTTGGTTATTTTTTCGGTACTCAAGTTGGATTTTAATAAATCCTTTTTCACACAATCAATATTCTCAACAAGAGTACTATTTTCTTTTTCAAGATTTCTAACCTTATTGAGAGTGGTGGTGTGAGCACATGATAGTGATTCATAGGAAGTAAATAAACTATCCTTATCATTCTTCAAGACATTGAATTCCTTTTTCAATTTTTTGTATTTAACAAGCAAGCTTTGGAATTCATTTTGAAGTTCATCATAATCATTGAGCAAATCACTATAATTATTTTGCAATTCATTGTCATAAGAAGTAGACGGTTTAGAGCGTACCTCGTTTTCTTCTTCGATGCCCATGAGGCATTGTTCAACTTCTTCATAGTTGGAAGTTGCAAGAGGCTTGTTCCTTGGATTTGATTTTTTATCCATTTGAGAAGTAGATGCTTTTGAGTTGCTCCTTTCATTTGCATATACTTCATAGATGGCTTCTAATTTTTGCCATACTTCATGTGCCGAATGAATTCCTACAGCATGATCATGTTCCGAAATGGTAAGTGAACAATACAAAATATTAAGAGCTTTACCATTTAATGAGATGATTTTCTTCTCTTCATCATTGAGCACTTTGAAGCCTTTGGAGATGTGAGGTGTGTCATTCGTCGGAATATATTCTCCATTGACGACCCTGTTCCAAATGTCGAACCCGCAACCTTGTAGATTGCATTCCATTCTTTCTTTCCAAAATGTATAATTTTTGGAATCAAATAGTGGTGGCTTGGTGGTGGAGGCGCTGGTAAGGTAGACTTAATTCGTAGCCGATGATCGTTCCTATTTACTCGCGATGTGGAACGAGCTTGCCAAAGAGTTTGGCTCTGATACCACTTGTAAGTCTAAGCGGCTACGATAATCTAGAGGGGGGGTGAATAGATTATCTCCATTTTCTCGATTTAGCCCTCTTTTTCGAATCAAACAAGCCAAGACAATAGCAAATGTGCGGGAAATAAACAACACGTGTCGATTTATAGATGTTCAACCCACCTAGGGCCTAATCTTCTACCACCCCAGTATATCCGGGATGGATTTCAAAAAGAAAAAAATATTTTATTAATTACCAAAATTAATACAACATCAACTTACAACAATACCTTGAAGAGCATCACACTCTTCTTCAACACCACATTGGAGATTACCACAATCTCCTTGAAGATTACCACAATCTTTCTTCAACAAAGACTATGAAGATTACCACAATCTTCAATCTTGAAGAATACCAAATTCTTCAAACACCTCAAGAGTGTTTGAAAAATGGTTTTATCATGATTTTGATGATTTTGATTTTACACCAAAACAATGTTTTTAAAAAATTTGTCCAAATACTCCTAAATGATTTAAAATGGTTTTAATATTTTTCGGAGTATTTCCTCAAGTTTATTTTCGATATAAAATTGGACAACACATTTAATGTTTTTAAGTCAATGGGTTTTTACATTGAAACTATGTTGTCCTAATACTCCCAATTGATCTAAAATGTTTCTACTATTTTTTGGAGTATTTATTGGAATTTATATCGGACAACACTTTTTGTGTAAATGTTTTATTTCTTCAAGACTATATTTCTAATGTTGTCCTAAATACTCCCGATCGGTTTAAAATATTTTTACGAATTTTTCGGAGTATTTCTTGAGGTTTATTTTCGTCAAAAATCGGACAACATTGATTTTAGGCGGTCGACCGGTCGACCAAAGAGGCGACCGGTACCTGGGAGCAAAACATCGAAACAGAAACTTTGTTCCTTCAGTTTTTGGTCAGTGCAACCGGTCGCCCTAGCCTTCGACCGGTCGAGGTGCACTTCGACCGGTCGCCCTGTGTTAATTTGGTGCTATATGTTTCAAACTTCTATTTCTGCGATGCACCGGCGCCTCTATGCTTTGACAGCAAAATTCTAACCGTTGTGCAGCAGACAACTTTTCCTTAAATTGTGGGATTGATTTCTAACAGCTATAATCTTGATTTTAATTGCAATTTTTTTGTAGAAATCAGATTCCAAGAGGAGCCTATCAAGTATCAATCATCTCCTATAAATAGAGGAAGATTTGAAGCACAACTTAATGAGAGAAAACTACAACACAACAAGATACACTCAAGAATACACTTGTTCTTACATTGTCTTATTTCTTGTTGTAATTTGCCTAGCTATTCACTTTCACATCCTTGAGGTCTAGGCTATTCTTGATTACACTTGCACTTTATTGTATTATCAATTATCGAGTTGTAATCTTGAATTTTTGGGTTATCATTCAACACAAGATATCCTTGTGAGTGTTCTTGTGGTAAGAACACACTTGGGTGATCTAGGTGTTAGGTGTAAGAAGATTGTGGTGATCTTCTTATTGAGGTGTTGAAGAATTTGGTATTCTTCAAGGTTGAAGATTGTGGTAATCTTCACAAGGTGCCGTTGAAGGAAGATTGTGGTAATCTTCAAAGGGAGATTGTGGTAATCTCTAAAGGTGGTGTTGAAGAAGAGTGTGGTGCTCTTCAAGGTTTTGTAAGTTGAATTTGTATTAATTTTGGTAATTAATAAAATTCTTTTTCTTTGAAATCCATCCCGGATATCTTGGGGTGGTAGAGGATTAGGCCCTAGGTGGGTTGAACTCTTTAAATCGACGTGTGTTGTTTACATTCTCGCACCTTTATTATTGTGTTTGAGCATTCGATTATAAAAAGAGGGCGAAATCGAAAAGATGGAGATAATCTATTCACCCCCCTCTAGATTATCGTAGCCGCTTGGACTTACAAGTGGTATCAGAGCCAAACTCTTTGGCAAGCTCGTTTCACATCGCGAGTAAAGAGAAACGATCGTCGGCTACGAACGAAGCTCATCTATCCGGCACCTCCACCACCAAGCCACCTCGGTTTGATTCCAAAAATTTTATATTTTGGAAAGAAAGAATGGAATGCTACTTACAAGGTTGCGGGTTCGACATTTGGAACACCGTCATTAATGGAGAAACCATTCCGATGAAAGATACACCACACACCTCAAAAGGCTTCAAAGAGCTCAATGATGAAGAGAAGAGAATCATCTCCTTAAATGGTAAAGCTCTTAGTATTTTGTATTGTTCACTTACTACTTTGGAATTTGATCGTGTTGTAGGTATTCGATCGGCACATGAAGTATGGCAAAATTAGAAGCCATCTATGAAGTATATGCAAATGAAAGGAGCAACTCAAAAGCATCTACTTCACAAATGGATACAATATCAAATCCAACAACATGGGATAAGCCTTCTACAACCTCCCATGATGAACAAGTTGAACAATGCCTCATGGGCATCGAAGAAGAAAACGAGGTAAGTTCTAAACCCTCTACTTCTTATGACCATGAATTGCAAAATGAATATAGTGATTTACAAAATGATTATGATGAGCTACAAGATGAATTCCAAAACTTACTTGTTAAATACAAAAATTTGAAAAGGAATTCATTGTTTTGAAAAATGATAAGGATAGTTTATTTACTTCCTATGAATCACTATCATGTGCTCACACCACCACTCTTGACAAGGTTAGAAACCTTGAGAAAGAAAATAGTACTCTTGTTGAGGATATAAATTGCTTGAAAAATGATTTATCTAAATCCAACTTGAGTACCGATAGAATGACAAATATTGTTGATTGTTGTGATAATTCAAACCGAACTTGATCATAAGCCCAAGGGTGTCAATCACATGAAAAAGAATCAAGTCTCTAAGACGTTGGTCATTATGCTCTTAGAATTATTACATGCTTCTATTGCGGTAAAAAGGGTCATACGACTAATACTTGTCGGGCTAAAAATAGCTCTAATCATTATTGGAGACCTAAAAGTCTCAAAGCTAATCCTAAAGGACCCAAACACTTGAGGGTACCACAAAATAATGTCATATTAGGTACCGCGAAATAATGATCCAAGAAAATTCATACCGCTAAGAAGGCATCAAATGACAGTTTCATTTGATCAAAGAAGGAGAAACTATTCTCAACAAAGCCAATTTCCAAGAAGAGGGTATAATCAAAAATGGGAAGAACACAATCCTTGGAAATGGCAAAGACATCATCAACAAGATGATTTTCAAAGAAGAAGAGACTTTCAACAATGGGAAAGCAACAAACCTTGAAATGGAGCAATCAAAGAAGTCATCATCAACAAAGTGACTTCTCAAAGGGAAGATATCATCAACAATGGGAACGACACAACCCATGGAAATGGCGTAATTGGTAACCCGTATCTCCCTATTTAAATATGCATTTTATTATTATGCATGTTTTTATTTGTGTCTTAATTGCAAAATGAGTTTTCAAATATTTATCTTTTAATTAAGGTCTTCAATATATACTTGTGCTTTTAAAATATTTTTGAAAAAGAAGACCTTATATGATGTTTTTAAAACTCTTGTGTATTTTTGTAGACTAAAGAGTGTTATCATCTTTTATGGATATTTATGGCATGAGCTTACTTGTGATATCTCTTAGCCTACACTTTTATCATTATGATTTGTGCTAGATATGTTTTAAGAATTGTGTAGGATTTACATATTTTCACAAATGGCCATTTACGTCATTATTTGTCAAGAAAGGCATAAATTATCGAGGTACGTTTACTTGTGTTATTCTTACTCTTATAGACTCGATATATGTATTGCCATGTGCCTATGTGCTTGTTTTTCATAGTATTTCATACAAGTGCCATTAAGAGGATTTTTAGATTTTTTGAAAGACACTATTCGATATTTGATTGCACATATTTGCCGTGTCAACTCTTGTTCAAATACTTTTAAATAAGGTCTCAACTATATGCTTTCGGATTTTCAAATTTCAAAAGAGACCTTTTATAGCTTTCTTAAGCTTATTTGAACTTGCATGATTTATTAGACTCTTGATGATCTTCTAAATGCATAGTATGTGTTTCTTGCTTCATGGTCTATATATATAGTGTCTATTTCTACTATGCTCTTATACAAGATATTTTTGTGATTGATGATTGAGGCATGTTTTTACACTTGGACTATTTTTTCTTGCTTATATAAGCGATGCCGGTAATGAGTTTGTTAAGTTGTATAGATGAGAATGAAGTACTCCAAATATTAGTTACCTCAAAATATTTGGATGTAAATGTTCTATTATGAACACCTTAGATCATTTGGATGCCCAATAGTGATGAAGAAGACAAATTCCTAAATTGATGCTTCAAGATGAAGATTGGTTTTTAGAATTGCAAGAGGAGCTAAATAAAAAAAAAAAAAAAAAGGAAATGATACTTGGAAGTTGATGCCATGTCTTTCATCACAAACGATTATAAATGCAAAAAGGATATTAGGAACAAACTCGATGACCAAGGCAACATTGGTCGAACTAAGGCAAGGTTAGTAGCTCGAATGTATTTTCAAGAAGAAGTTGATGCAAGGTGAACTCGAGATGAGCTTGATGGGGAGCTCAATTTATTGCTTGGACTTCAAATTATTCAATGCCAAGAAGATAGTTATATTTTAAAAGAACTCTTGAAGGAGTTAGGCATCGAAGAAAGAAGAACTATCTCAACCTCTGGCTAAAGATTGACAAAGGTTGAGAAAGGCATGTCGGACGACAATTAAATTTGAGGTATGTTTTCTTGTATTATTTCTATAGACTCGACATTCCATATGCCTTATGTCTATATGCTCGATTTCAAAAAACTATCCCAACGAATCTCATTAAAAGTGCCATTAAAAGAAATTTTCAAATATTTGAAAGGCACTTCTTCGTATGACTTGTTGTATCCAAAGCTTTAAAACGTTCTTATTTTTTCAGGATAACAAGTTCGGTATCTATTATACGGTTATTCATATTCAAAATTTGGTTCGTCATAATCGAACTAAACATATTGAGATTCGATATATTTTTAAGGGATTGTGATTTTTAACAAAAAAACTTGAGATGTGTTTAATTCCGTCTCAAGGATCACTCGAGGACTTTTGATCGTTAACCGCCGAGTATTTTACCTCATTTCGAGCTTGATTATGACATAATGTATATTGAATGAGGTCTACGTTTGCATTTTGCACGTTTTTAAAACTTAGGGGCGAAAAATCGGATTTTTGGTTGAAAATTCGGATTTTGAAAAAAAAACCGCATGACTGGTTGGGGTTGAAAGGGTTGAGGGCAACCGTCGCCCTCAACGCCGACCGGTCGCCCTCAACGTCGACCGGTCGCCCTCAACCTCGACCGGTCGCCCTAGGCTATAATTTGGATTAAAATAGTTCTGTCTTCAGCATTCGTCACTTTGACACTTTTTGGCCATTTTTCGTCCCCTTTGCAAATTTCACACACAATTCACTTCAAATGAGTTTTGATGCATGAATTATATATTTTGGGGATTATCTAGCTCGACTATCATCATCATCGCTCGTCTTTACCGATTGAATGGTAAGAATTTCACTATCTTTAGCTCAATTGGGTTGAACCCTTGAGTTTGTGGCTTATATGTATTTTTCTTGATGTAATTCATATATGTTTGTGATGAGCTTATTGATTGTTGATGAATGATATTTGTTAAATTGTATTTGGTGATGAAAAACTTGGCTTGATTTCATTTACAAGGGCTATATATAACTTTTTCTATTTTTGACGCCCGCCAAGTGTTCGATAAAACGTTTCAATGAAAAATTCATCACCTACATGATTCTCTCGATTTCAAAAGTCTTATACATTTATAGAGATCATGTTTTTCTTATCAAATGAGTTTTCATAAACCTCTACAAGTCGTATGATTCGACTTTTCCCTCCTATTTGGTTTATAAGCTTCAATGCTCAAATAGCTCAATACATCGGTTTTGTTGCGCACTTTGATATGAATATATGATGTATTTATCGTGCTAACATTCTTTTTGATGATTCCAAAGGGGAGAAACGGGAAAATGGCTCGTTAGCTCAAAGAAGCTAATAAAAAGCTCGAAATAAAAGCCATAAGTTGTGATTTATTTTTAGTCCAATTGTTGCTTGATGGACTTATATAATGATGTTTTGTGACAGGGAGCTTATAAGCTCTTGAACAAATTGTAAAAGCTAAAAGCTTTTAGCTTATGTTTAAGTTGCTTCTATATAACTCTTGTTGTGCATGTTGATAGGGGAGCATTTGCTATATGTGTTTGAATATCTCTACTCCCATCCTTGTGTTTTTTGCATGGAATGTTGTCACTCACAACGGATAGATCTCTTTAACTTAGGTAAAATTGTTTTGTTTTCAAAATCGATCTCGTTAAAATTGTTTTGGTTTGTAATCATCAAAAAGGGGAGATTGTTTGAAAAATGGTTTTATCATGATTTTGATGATTTTGATTTTACACCAAAACAATGTTTTTAAAAATTTGTCCAAATACTCCTAAATGATTTAAAATGGTTTTAATATTTTTCTGAGTATTTCCTCAAGTTTATTTTCGATATAAAATTGGACAACACATTTAATGTTTTTAAGTCAATGGGTTTTTACATTGAAACTATGTTGTCCTAATACTCCCAATTGATCTAAAATGTTTCTACTATTTTTGGAGTATTTATTGGAATTTATATCGGACAACACTTTTTGTGTAAATGTTTTATTTCTTCAAGACTATATTTCTAATGTTGTCCTAAATACTCCCGATCGGTTTAAAATGTTTTTACGAATTTTTCGGAGTATTTCTTGAGGTTTATTTTCGTCAAAAATCGGACAACATTGATTTTAGGCGGTCGGCTGGTCGACAAAGAGGCGACTGTACTGGGAGCAAAACATCGAAACGTAAACTTTGTTCCTTCGATTTTGGTCGTCTGCAACCGTCCCCTAGCCTTCGACCGGTCGAGGTGCACTTCGACCGGCCGCCCCGTGTTAATTTGGTGCTATATGTTTCAAACTTCTATTTCGTGCGACCGATCGCCTATGCTTTTGACAAAAAATTCTAACCGTTGTGTGCAAAACAGACAACTTTTCCTTAAATTGTGGGATTGATTTCTAACAGCTATAATCTTGATTTTAATTGCAATTTTTTTGTAGAAATCAGATTCCAAGAGGAGCCTATCAAGTATCAATCATCTCCTATAAATAGAGGAAGATTTGAAGCACAACTTTATGAGAGAAAACTACAACACAACAAGATACACTCAAGAATACACTTGTTCTTACATTGTCTTATTTCTTGTTGTAATTTGCCTAGCTATTCACTTTCACATCCTTGAGGTCTAGGCTATTCTTGATTACACTTGCACTTTATTGTATTATCAATTATTGAGTTGTAATCTTGAATTTTTGGGTTATCATTCAACACAAGATATCCTTGTGAGTGTTTCTTGTGGTAAGAGCACACTTGGGTGATCTAGGTGTTAGGTGTAAGAAGATTGTGGTGATCTTCTTATTGAGGTGTTGAAGAATTTGGTATTCTTCAAGGTTGAAGATTGTGGTAATCTTCACAAGGTGCCGTTGAAGGAAGATTGTGGTAATCTTCAAAGGGAGATTGTGGTAATCTCTAAAGGTGGTGTTGAAGAAGAGTGTGGTGCTCTTCAAGGTGTTGTAAGTTGAATTTGTATTAATTTTGGTAATTAATAAAATTCTTTTTCTTTTTGAAATCCATCCCGGATATACTGGGGTGGTAGAGGATAGGCCCTAGGTGGGTTGAACCTCTTTAAATCGACGTGTGTTGTTTACATTCCGCACCTTTATTATTGTGTTTGAGCATTCGATTATAAAAAGAGGGCGAAATCGAAAAGATGGAGATAATCTATTCACCCCCCCTCTAGATTATCGTAGCCGCTTGGACTTACAAAGAGCACCAAGCTCTTCAAACACCTATCACCTAGATCACCCAAGTGTATTTTTTTCACAAGAATACTCACAAGGATGTCTTGTGTTGAATAATGACCAAAATCAAGATTACAACTCAATAATGAATGATACAATTTGAGTGCAAGTGTAATCAAGAAATAAAGCCTAGACCTCAAAATGTGAAAGTAATAAGCTAGGCAAATTACAACAAGAATAATAACAATGAAGAGCCAATGTGTTTGCTTGAATGTATCTTGTTGTGTTGTATCTCAATTGTTGTATTGGTTGCTCCAAAACTTCCTCTATTCATGTATAGGCTCCTCTAGGAGATTGAAAATCTACAGAAAAATACAATTAAAATCAAGAATATAGCTGTTAGAAATCAATCCCACAATTTAAGGAAAATTGGTCTGCTGCACAACGGTCAGAATTTGCTGTCAAAACCTTAGGGCGACCGGTCGCGTAGAAATAGACGTTTGAAAATAACATAGTATTTTTACACAGGGCGACCGGTCGACGGGGGGTCCGACTAGTCGACCCTGTGCCCAGCCGGTCGAGCTATCTCAAAAAACAAGTTCAGTGCGTTCTGTTTCAAAAACTTATTCCCAGACACCGGTCGACGCAAGGGCGACGCGAAACGGAAGTGTTGTCCAATTGTTATCGAAAATAACTTTGAACAAAATACTCCGAAGAAAAAGTAAAAACATTTTAAGACAATCGGGAGTATTTGGACAACATTTTTAAACATTGTTTTGGTATAAAAACTCTTTAAAACAAAATCATCAAAATCATGATAAAAACATTTATCAAACAGATGCCACACATGCTGAGTATATGCAGTTCTTAAATAGTGATGAGAGGTAAGTTAAATCAATATATGAATTCAAATACACTATCGTTGTTTTGTGATTTTAACACGAGTTTTCTGTCTCAGCCGCAATGTTGGATACGCGATTTGCACATTTGGCAGTAGTTTCTTTAAGGATATCGAGTTGTCCACTATTGATTTGGATTCTGTGGTAAAACAATGTTAATGTTTTTTTTTTATTTCCAGGGTGTTATTTGTACATGTTCATTGACAATTGACCTTATTGTTTGCTTGTTACAGCAAATTGATGCGTACTTAGCTGTACTACATTGCCAGCCTGAGTTGGTTGGTGTAGTGGTCCATCCCGAAGTGCGAGGGCGTTTAGGATTGCTTGACACACAGTTCACTATAAGTTTCATGTATTTCTTAGATAGATAGTCCATAATGTGTCATTTATTTTTTTATTTAGATTCATGTTTTCACTAACAAACATGTTTTCATTATGCAGTTTGATTTAGTCAAATTATGGACCGATCTACATGGAAAGAACCCGCTGCAGGCAAAGTTTGACGGGACCCAGCCAGAGGTCAAACCAGCTGACCTTCTGGCGCCAGTGGTTGAGTACGTCCATGGTGAACGGCCTCTTTGGGATGGGGTACGTCCATGGAGTTCATTGGACCACGTAAGAACTATCTCTTTTCGGTATAAATTAATTAACCAATTATTGTTTTGTTCATACTCCCTAATTTCTAATCGATTTTTTGCAGGTTGTTTTTATCCACAACCTCAACAATCATTGGAACGATCGTTGAACTTTGACACGATCATGATCTTGTCTATCGTGCCATATCTTATGTGGGTCTTGCATTAAATGTTGAAAGTATGTAACATATTCAATTGGGTCCATCCATTAAATGGACTTGTTAGTTGGGGGATGATAATCTTTCCATTTGAGTTAGATTTATGTTTCTTATATAACATGGGTCCATTCATTAAATGGTGAAAATAAGTAACATATTGACTGAGTCCTTGCATTAAATGGTGAAAATAAGTTACATATTACACATGGGTCCATGCAATAAATGGTGAAAATAAGTTACATTACACATGGGTCCATGCATTACACTTATAAATACATGCGTACGTTCAAATGTAGATAACAAAATTGCATTAAATCTTGGTTGTGTTGACGATAAAGGTAATTTTTTACATAGTAGCTAATTGGATGAATCATAGCTAATTAAATCTTGGATGAACATGTTTGTTACGATTTTTGTTATAGGAAAATGGTAATAACAAGGAATGAGATCGCTAGGGCCAATAGGCGTGGTGCTGGTTGGACTTCCATGGAGGAAGAAGCCTGCTTTGATAATTTCTTCATGCTATGTCGTATGGAAAACAACATACGTCGCCCTGCTGTTTTCAACGGCATATTTGTTGAACTGAGTCGTGTGCTATCTGAAGCCATGCAAAAGGATTTCACTGTCCTTAAAGTCAAGATTAAGATCCATATAATGCGCACCCACTTTCGTGACTATCAAGCATTTTTTACAAAGATTGTGGTGTTAATTTCAACCTGTACACTAACAGGTTTTCCATCACTCCAGAATATTGGCCTCATGTTGGGCAAGAGAACAACATGCAATGGTTTTTCCGTACTAACGACTTCCCAAGGTACCGTGACTGTGTTGAAGTTTTCAACACTCGTGAGGCACCGATCGTTGATTTCAAGGGGCTACCAGATTACACCCGTGACCATCTGTTGGAGTTTGATGGCTACTCTTCTGATGAAGGTACTCAAGATGATGCTGAACGCTCAGAAGTTGACACTGATTGAGTTGTCTGGTTCTTGGTGTCAGTTGTGTACTAGTTGGGTTGTCGTGCGCTATGTTTGTAATCTTTGCTTGTGTTGTGGTTTTTTCTGCTATGTTGTCAGTGCTACTAGGTTGGTTGTAGAATGTACTAGGTTGGTTGGTAATGTACTCTGTTAGGTGGTAATGTACTATGGAGGGTTGTGATGTAATAATAAGGTTCTTATGAAATGTTTTCAACGTGCCAATATTATAATAGAGTCAACGCCATGTGGCACGATCATTGCATTTACGACCGTGCCACCATCGTGTCTAGTCAAGGCACGATCAGTTTATGCGATCGTGCCACCATCGTGCCTAGGTCAGGCACGATCAGTTTATGCGACCGTGCCACCATCGTGCCTAGGTCAGGCACGATCATAGTGTGTGCGACCGTGCCACCATCGTGTCATATGACAGTCTATTGAACAAAATGCTGTTAAAAATGTGCCACCTTAAATCAAGTATTTCCGATAGCAATCACACCAATTAAAAACATGCATTTCCAACAAAGTTCTTTAACTTATCCAATACATAACAAACAAATAATTCTAACCTTAGTTTATAGTCTCCGTACTACGGACAATGGGAGTGTTTCCTACACTTCTACTATATAATTCAAGTTGTTTAGTATACAACTTCTTCCAATTTGCTGCACATTCATGGCAAATATTATTACATGTTGCGACCACGGGAGACAATGGGTGACCGCCACTCAAGAAAACCTACAAATGAAACAAAATACATGTCAACAATGAGTACACATAATCTTTACTCAATTTTTTAGTGTTACCTCTATAAAATGGTTATTGTTCACAAATCCAACACAAATTTCGGAGCAATTGGCGCTTCTGTTCGTAATGGTAGATATGTGAGGGACATTCGCTGATCCAAACACACAAATGCAACATTGTAAGCCGACGCAACCAAGTGACCCATCTCGGGTAAACAAACCCAATGTTTCTTAGGCGTTGTCTTGTTGTAGTAGTTAAGACGAGACAAGATTTTGTCAACAGTACCATGTTTGACGAATACATGATTGTACAACCCTTGGTTTTCATTCAGCTCATAATATAGGTCTCCTCGAACCCGACCCCATGATTCTTCACTGAATCCAAGTAGGTCTGCTACGGCACGGAAACCACAATGACCATCGTTGTCAACATCCTTAGTACCAATAATATGTTGATGTAAACGCGTTGGATTGCTCCATAAAACCACTAATGGTCACTTTCTGGTCCTTTTGACGCACAACCTATTGAAACACAACATGAAGAACAGTGGGACATTAGCAACAAATATGTCATATGTACATGCACAAATAAAAGAGACGATGTTTATCGGTAGCTTTTGCCTCGGCATCGGAGAGAACATAGGTTGATTCGATGGACCAACATTAAAGATTACTTCTTCACATGGTGAACAACTATCTTTAATAGCCTCGACATACTCGAACTTACTCGGGTCACATTTGGTTGATTTGGATTGTTTAACCTTTACGGACTTAGGACGACCACGTGTGCGAAGCTGTACTTCGGGCTCAATTAGTGAGGTTGTTCTTGGATTCGTAATCTCCATAACTCTTTTTAAAATTAACAACCTCTCTGATTCGGGTGCTTGTTCAAATTTGGTGAAAAGATCACCGAAACACTGAGTCCATCGAGACCCAATTTTGGGCCCAACTCCAGTTTCGTCTTTGTTAGTCGGTAATATTTCTAATTTTTGCCAAAATGAAGCCACTTGATCAAGTGGAATTGGCTTATCCAATCTCACATATTCAAAAAGTTCATGAGCACATGGGAGTCCGCACATCCTTCTCAATACACAACCACACAACAAAGGGTCTACGCTACCCTCGGCTACACGATGCATTTTAGTATAGATCAAATTCAATGCATGTATAGACACCATACCTCTTAGTGACATGAATACAACCGATTTGTATTTATGTAAGACTACATTTTTGCTATTCTCAAAAGAATGTTTGATTGCATTGTGTGATGTCTCGAGGAGGGTGTGAATTTGTTCCCAACATGTCTCGAAATTACGACTAGACGCAAGTTTGTCTTTTCAATGCCGTATGGTGACTCTCTGTCCTATAATGATTTTTCAAACACTATTATATAAATTTTTAGGTATATATATGATATAAATGAAACGCAATGATGAGCACAATAAAGTGAATTACCTATTTGTTGTGGTGTTATCAAAATATTTTGATGCATGACATTATTCATCCAACCAGACACAAATCTTTCTTTATACGGCCCCATCCATTGCTCCATTACATATTGTACGGCAGATGGATAATCACAAAATTCTCGATCGCAATCTCCTAATTAAGTCATAAAATGATTGCTCGATTCTGCGATGACCAATAAATTACAATAGAGGTTAAAAGATTCCCATTTCTCTTTCGTGGCCAATACTTTTTTGCAATTTGCCAAAATGTTCCTAATAATGTGCCACCGACAGAGAAAATGTCTCGAAGTAGGAAACGTCGTCTCTATTGCATTCATTAGAGCCAATTCTCTATCAGTAATAATCACAGTTGGCAGAGAAGATGGGTCCATCAATGATTTTAAGATTGTGCATGCCCATATGTAATTATCTTCCCGCTCATACTCCATATAAGCAACTGCAATACAGAATGTCATATGTGGCCACGTCACACCAACAATCTCCAACAAAGGTAACTTGTACCTATTAATTTTGTACGTGCAATCCATAAAAATAACACTCGGAAAAGCATGCAACAACTCAACGCTTGTTGGGTGAGCAAAGAATATATCCTTCACGGTGTTACTCGTCTCGCAACGCCTCGTGATGATAGAAATATCCATGCTCCTTTAATTTATGCATAAGTTGTTGCATTTGAGATTGACCCTCACGCTCGACAACTCTATTCTGCATACGGACATTGTAAATTGTCCTTATGGTGGACTTATTATCTTGAAACTTATTTTGTAGGCCAAACAAAATGTCATTCGGCCGAGTATTGCCATGTGACATATCCAATACATATTCTTCCTCATTTCTTGATAATCGACCGGCATAAGAGTGACCCTCCAAATATTGTACAATTGGATGATTATGCACACCACATTCAACATCTAGTGACCATTCTCCTTCAATTGTTACTTGCCGACCCCTCAAACGAAATGGGCAACCACATTTCTTTATTCCAGATTCTCTCTAAGAGACTTTGTTTTCAACTTTCTTAGCATCATTTTGTTCGACATCTCTAGTCTTTTTTGAATCACGGTAATGCCCACTACGTTCACAAGCCAAAAATATCCGAGGTTTTTTCTTTCCTTGACCACTGTCCGACTTACTTATTACAATAACCATGCCGTGCTCATGTCCTCTCTCATGCACCCAATCAAATAATTTATCCCAAGAAACAAATAACTCGTACGTCGTGAATATGTGTGTATAATCGGTAACAACACCAAGCTCTTCAACATTCTTGGGAGGACAAACAACACTATATTCCGTAGGCAACGATGCCATACCCTATTAAAACAAAATAAACAAGCCCAAAAAACAAACTATCAAAATGGCACGATGGAAACCATGATCGTTCCACCTTCCATCATGTCAAATGGCACTATGGCACGATCATTGAAAATCCAACGTTCATAAGTGGCACGATAGATAGAATATGAACATGTGATCGTGCCATAATGCCATTTGGCACGATCGAAGTGATGATCGTTCCATGTTGTTGATGATCGTGCCAATCGACGCACAACAATGGTACAACAGAAATTTCGAACGGTAAAAATGGATAAATTACATAATTTTGAGCTGAAAACCAAGAAGATACTTACATTATTTGGAGGAATCAATTATTTGTTGTCCATTTAAGTCATTTGTGTTGGTGTCGAAAAATCTAGGGTTTATAAGAACAAGGTTTTGACTTTTCTCAAGAAAGAAGAAGAAGAAGAAGAATGTAGTCAAGGATGTGGATGGGTGTGTTTTAGTAGATTTAAGTGTAATGAATGATGTGGGTGTATTTAGAGATTGGGGGGTGTATTTAGAACTTGGCTTTTAGTAAGGGTATTATAGTCTTTTAACTTAATGACATTTTTGAAATTTTAGAAAGTGGGTGTACTCATCAAAAAGGGGGTGCTAATAGCGCCACCCTTGCAGAAAATAAGAGCTGACAGCCCGTGCCGAAAATATTTCCTTTTCATATCATATATCATCAGCAATAGTTTGTCTGAATACGCATTAAAAAAGAATGATAAAAATGTTGCATTTCTAGGAAAATGTTAGAAGTAATGGGAATTTTTTTAAAGATGAGTAATAAAATGTGTTGAATATTTCTAAGAAAAATGTTAGAAGTTTTTGGAAAGATATCTAATAGAGCATTCTAGAAATGTAGAAAAATATATATAGAAACAAAATGTCACGAAGAAATTTCTAGGAAATTCATGATAGTAAGAAGAAAGTTTCTATTAGTATTTTCAAAAAAAAACCTAACTAGAATTTACTTAGAGTATTCTTGGAAATTTTGGAAACAACCGCATAATAATTTTCTATCATGGAATGATTTAGTTCTCCACCCTCCATTTGAGGATTTGAGGAAACAACAAGTATAAATAAGGGTGAGGGGAAATGGTCAAATTTGTAACAACAAACTTATTAAAACTATCACACTTGCTTTGCAATATCTTTTATATTCTAATTCTACTATTTTATATAGATAGTCTTATCTTACTTGTATTATCTCCTATTACACTATTAACTATTTTCCTATAAATATATTTTTTCAACTGAAACTTCATATTTATTCTGATATTCGAAAACTGGCTTGAGGAAGAGGAAGAAACGATGACTCCTCCAGAAGAAGAAAATGCTATTATTCCAAAACATCAAAGTAGAGACTATTGAAGATGTATCGATTTTCTCTCTAAGTAGAAAACGGACCTCGAACCTCCCGGCAGTAATCTAAATCCAAACAATAATTTAAACCAAAGCCAATTTACTACTCGAGCCACAAAACCATATCTTTGTGTGGGGCGATTTGGAGCTCTCAGAGATTCGGCAGCCATCCCCTTCATCTGAACTCCACCTAGGCAGATACATACCTATTATACTATTATACTCATTATATTATATTTGGAAGAGGAAGAAGAAATAGTGGCTTCAGGCTCCAGAAGAAGAAAAAACGCATCACCTACGCGCTCCCGCGCTCCCTGCCCTAACTGTGAAGGTTTATTGAAGCCCGCCAAGATAACTTTTCCCTGCCCAAAAGTTTTCTTGCTCCACAATCAAATATTTTTATAAATACAAACTCGCCAATCACCATGTCAATAAGATCATCTCTTCTATCCATTCCCCTACACTATGAAGATCCTGCCCGTTTAGGAAATAGTATGAGTCGTTTAGAGAGCCAGGTCCACCAGGATGCACTAGTCTGCACTAGTCTGTTAGTCATCACTTCAATGTGCAGAGGTCATAGCTCAGATGGAAGCACTTGCTGACCAACTAAAATTCCAGCATTAAAGAGTGTGCCCAATTTGGAAGCGGTTTTGGTTCTGAGGAGGTGATTCACCTACCTAGGTGGTGTTTAGATGAAGAGACGATTGCCGAATCTCCGAGACATCCAAATCCTGGCACAACTTTGGTTTAAATTGATGCTTTGATTTAGATTATAGCCTTATTGTCATTTTATTTAGATTGCATTGGATCTGCCTTAATTGCGTTTGATTATTTGCGTAAATTTCCTTTGCTGATGAAGTTAATTAGTGCTTTTATGTGTGTTTTTGTTGCCCGAGCCCCGATGAAGTCTAATTACTGTCTCTATCTCCTTAATTATATACTGATGAAGTTACTTAGTGCTTTTATGCGTGTTTTTTTTGCTCGAGCCCCGATGAAGTCTGCCTAATTACTGCATCTATCTCTTTAATTATGTACGTGTTATGCTTGACTTATTTATTAGATTGGAGAAAGGCATGAACATTGTTGTTGATCTAAATCTAATCAACCATCATTATTCAGTCAATCATGGGGAAGAAAGCTAGAAAGGTGGATTGAATTAGGTTATTGCTTCTGCTCACGCGAGGCAAATTTGCAAACCATAGCCTTGCATGGCATACATACTCCATCACATTACTTCCCCAACATTCTTGAGATATATATATATATATATATATATATAATTTTAATAGTGTTACTTTAGATTTGAATTTGAGTTCTTATAAACTCACGTCAAACTCATTACATGACAAGGTAAGTCGGGTTCAATGCACACATACAACACTCCACTTAATGAATTCTAGTTTCCCAGCACTACAAATTGCTTTGTTGTGCCCAAAAGTAAACTACATAAAAATAAAATGATCAAACTCTATTTCATCAAATATCTATTCTTATCTTGACTTGCAATAGTCATATAGAAACGGGGTTATCTTGATATTCAATGACACAAGAAAAAAAAAGAAACATCATACACAGAGGTGTGTATTATCCGTTTCCATGATACAGTGCTCGAATGTATATAATTTCTCTTCCATTTGTATTATGCCTATTATTTTTACTTATTCAATCAATAACCAACCAGAAAAAAGCCTATTATATCATTTGCTCTTCCACTTGTATTATACCTTCTTCGACTCAAAATATACCCTTTCACCAAACACCAACAAATTCCACTCCTTTCCAACAAAGATAAATCTAATATAATTCCATCTGAAATAATCAAGCATATTTATTTGTAAAACAAAACTGAGATAACAAAAATTAGAATATAATTTTACTAAACACACACATACACAGGGACATTAATTCCCTAAATATCAAAAACAAAAATCATCGGAAAACCAAAAGGAACTATAAAATATGAGGGAGTCTCTTTTGAGACCGTCTCACGGATCTAAGTTCGTGAGACGGAGCTCCAATACACTAACCCAAGACCAAGACCCAAACCTGAATCCAACATAACCAAACTCAAAGAATCTTCGAGCACTAAAAAACTGAGTAATTTGGAGATGCAGACTTAAAATCAATCAGTCCACCCAAGAAGTTGAACCTTAGCAAATTCAGAGTTTTGATTACGAATTTGACTCCAAATCGTTCCAGACCACAAAGCCTTCTCCTAATGCGGAAAGTACAAAGAGTGATTGATTGATAAATTTCAATTTTTTTTCTGGCCTTTTCAACTCCATTACAAATAGGAGCAATAAGGGTGTATATGTAATGATTAGGCTCGAGAACAAGTAGATAATGGAAACTTTGCCACTTTGACAAACAAAATAAATTAAACTTATTTATTGCACATATTAAACTAAAGTAGTAAATAACAAATATATTATTTGTCGTGTATGACCAATTTGATATAATTTATTTAAAATAAAGCATAAGTACACATATATATTATATATTTATATTGATACCTAAATATATATTTATAACGGTTTTATTCAAATATGCAAATATGTGTATGTAGTTCAAGCGAAAGAATTGTGTTTTCCTCACCCAGGGCTCGTAAAGGAATGAACTAGAGATGACAATGGGGCAGGTCAAAACCCGGATCCGTATTAAAATCGCCTCGAGGTCAAATGGGTCCCGGGCAGGTCGTAGACCCGTTTTGAAAAAACTCGCCGGGTTTGGAACGGGTAATGGGTCCTTATGGGCCCGCCCCTATACAATTAGCTTAGTCAAATTTATTTAATTTTTAATGTCAAGAAACTACTGTGTTTAACTAGTAATGTGAAATATGTTTTGAAACTTGAATTTATCCCCTTAATATTATGAAACTGTTTTGACACTTCGTATTTATCCTTGTTTTGAACAATTTTTTATCAGTAACTTGGATTGTACTAAGTGTTGGGTGGCTTTTTTATATTCTAAAATCTGATTATGTTGGTGCCTTTTTTGTGAGTCTTAATTATAATTCATGACTTGGAAATTCAGAGAATTGATAATAAAAATGGGGGCGCCACTTAACTTGATTCTTGAATGAATTTGTATAATTTAGAAACTAACATTTAATATATAAACTGTAGAATTTTCTGAATTGAAACAGAGGGGGTTGAATATATAACTAGGCTAACTGGCAGCGGACATTATTCAATACTCTAGCGGGTCTGTAATTCTCTTCGCGGGGCGGGTTTTGGGTTTGGCCAAACCCGTCCCAAAACCACCCCGTTGTCATCCCTAGAATGAACTATATTGATATTCAGTCACCCTAAGGGTCCGTTTGCTTGCAATCATTAATAGGGCATATGATTAATTTCAATTTATCGAAGTGTTTCAATTTAATTTGGTACAATTCTGCCAAATGAAAAACTTCTCCAGTTTAAGATATGTTTAAGTGAGCGTGTTGCTGCCGCAAATGACTTTCGAAATTCCACCCCTGAGAAAAAACAAGTAATTACAACACGCACACCACACGAACCTAAATAGTCAAGTTGGTAAGTCAACATTTATAGCTTCATGGAAATTCTGTAAACAGATCGAATATCATTTTTTTTTTAGAATCGAATATCATATTGTGACGTGCTTAGGCTAAATAGTTAAATTAGTGGCTATACAAAACTTTAACCCCACACCCCATATCCTTCATGTCAAAGTTCCTCTTTAACATTCTTTTGGTGTCCATGATACTATCACGATCACATCCATGATTAACAAATCGCCTACATATAGACAAACTATGACAAATGTTTCTGATGTACCTTTGACATAAATGAATTTATCACACTCATTGATTTAAATTCATTTGCCAACATCGTGTTATTAAATTTAAGATGCCATTGTTTTGGAGCTTGTTTCAGTCCGTACAAGGATCTTATTAACCTGCACACCTTCTTTTCTTGACCGGGTGCAACAAATCATTCAAGTTGTTCCATGTATATTTCCACATCTATTTCTCCATTCAAAAACCTCGTCTTGACATCCATATGATAATCTCAAGATTGTGCAAAGCAGCAATAGCGAGAAACACTCGAATAAATGCAATCCTCGTTACTGAAGAATAGGTGCCAAAGAAATCATACCCTTGTTTTGATTTAAAGCCTTTGGCCACAAGTCGTGCTTTATACTTATCAATAGTTCCATCTGCTTTATATTTTTTCTTTAGGAGCCACTTACATCCTAAAGGTTTATGACCATCAGGGAGATCAACCAACTCCCACGTATGATTTTGTAGAATGGACTTGATTTCACTACTGATAGCTTCTTGCCAGAGCAGAGCATCTAGACTACTTAGAGCCTCTTTAATCGAGTTCGGCTCACCATCTAACATAAATGTTATGAAGTCGGGTCCAAAAGATTTATCTATCTTAGGCCTCTTACTTCGTCTTAGTTCTTCAAAACTTGGTGTTGAACTAACTGTCATGCCAAGTGTGATCGCAAGTGTTATACCAGGTGTTGTTCTAGATATTATAACACCTGAAGTAACACTCCAAGCATCATATGCAGTCACATCTACAGCTGTTCCAAATATTATAACACCCGAAGTAATACCTTCAACAACATCTGAATACATCTATTTCTTGAAACCTACATCTATCCTTTCTTTACAAGGATAAATATTTCTCAAAGAATATAGCATTCATTGATTCAATTATGATACCGATCGTTATTTCCATATTTTCTGACTTATGTACCATAAAACGATATGCACTACTGTTAAGTGCATAACCTATAAATACACAATTGACCATTTTAGGATCAATTTTAACTTGCTTTGGTTCAGGTATTTGATCGTGGAATTCTTACCGCAAGCGAACGGCGTCAAGTTTTAGTATAGTTTTGAAAGTAGGGTTATCATCTCTACAGGGATTGTTATCGAATTTTATACTAAGTACTATAATTAAAATAGCTTAATTCTATCTAGAAATCGAAAAGAGATGAGTGTTTATTAAACTAAAAATAAAACTAAAATTAAACTAACAAATTGGTTCAGACAATTAATCAAACACTTAAGATATGAATTCTAGAGGGTTGATTTCACCTAGTTATCCCCTATGTTCTCAATCCATTTCATTAATCACAAGTTATTAATCTATAAGCCAATATTCCTACCGGTTATCACTTCATCTCTCGAGTGCCAAGTGATTCTAGGTTCCAATTCTGATTTCGATATCTCTATAAAAATCATAAATTAAACCCTAATACGCTTGATGAATATTCTATCACAGGCTTCAAAAGATTCATAAACCTCTCGATTCTATGAAACCCTAGGTTGTGCTATTCTATGGACAGCGTTCAATTACTTCTCTCGAGTGTCAAATCAAACATGCCAAATAATCTAAACTATTGATCAGATAATTCAGATGCAATCAAATCAAATAGCACAAATAGATTAACTAACATGCGAATTTCATAAACTGAAAATCAAAACATAGGTTCAAACGTAAGTTACATCAATCCCCTAGAAAAATGGGTTTAGCTCATAATGGATTACAAAAACTCATAAAGAAATAACTATACATCTCAAGAATTGACAAAGAAAGGCAAAGAAAGAATTTAGAAGAGAAGAGAAGGAATTTTCTCTATGTCCAGATGAGAAGTGCCTTCAATTGCCGTCCCGAACACTAGCTCTGTGTTTCTTGTCTTGCATTGTGCTCAAAATAATGTCCGACCCCTTGCTCGTACGTGACTTATTGTATTTATAGGCTTGAAATCCTCAAAATCCGTCAAAAAGCCCAAAAAATAAGCTCAGCCCACGCTTTTTTCGGACCGCCGGCGCGCTGCGGCAGCCATCGAGTATGTTCCTGTTTGCCGCTAGCACGCGCGCGATCTTTCTCGCTATACATCGGACTGCAGCCCTTGCTTCCGGGTCTTTGCAGCGTATTTCGAAATTTGGTTGTTGTACCGTTTCGACCCCCACAAGGTATTTTCGTCCGTGAACCATATTTTTTCACTTTTCAACTTCTAAAATATGATTTCCTTCTTCCAAACACGTTTTTCATCATTCTTGACCAATTTCGACTACCAAGATCAGTCCCGACTCTCAAATGACAACTAATTACATGAATTCGACTCAAACGACACTAAAATACCCGAAAACAATGCAAAATCCTAGTCTTGAATACTCAATACATTGGTATAAAACCAACTTAACAAATACCCCCAAACTTGGACATTTGCTTGTCCTCAAGCAATTACAGACTCTAAATATTAACAAACATGAAGGAAACAAAAATAAAGACGACTGACTCAACAGACTAACTGCAAAACTTCACAACCAAACTCATTCGTCAAATTTCGTTTCACTATCAATCAAGCACGTGTTTTCACAATGTGATCATGAAGGGGGAATGTTCATGCCAACTCCATTTTCATTATCCAGATAGATTCACGCAATCAAGTGTTTTCAAGACGATCCACTTTCTGAATATAAAGATGATATGCTTACCGGACTCCATAAGCTTATCTTTCACACTAATCTCCACTAATGTAGGCTAATGTAACACAAGGATCAATAGGGCTTTCAAAACTTGTAATGTGGGCTTAGGGTAAGGTAGGAAAATATAGGATTAAATGGCTCAAATCACCCAAATACACAATTATCAACTTCTTCAAATCACCATTTAATAACTACTCTTCACTTTTTGACATCCCCAATGTTCTCACTTTGTGAACCTCAATCACCATTTGATTGACTCATAATAAGATCATCCAATGATTTAGATGCCTTAGTGAATGAGGCAATCATATTTTGAGGTCATTCTCTCTTTTCTATGGCAGCTATTTACGCTATTAGCTTGGCATTTTCAGCCTTTAAACTTTCATTCTCATCGGCTATTTGACTTAGAGTACTCACTCTTTAGTCACCGTGAGTTTTGGCTCTTGAGTAGGTTGTTTTCCTCATTTAGTAGTGTGTGTGAGGATTTAATGTGTTCAAAATCTTTCATCATTTTGCCTAATGAATCATAAAGATCAGTGGGTGATGAAGTGTGTGTGTCACAGTCACTATCACTAGAATATGAGTTTGATGAGTTGGAGTGTACCTCATCTTCTTGGTCAGGTTGATCTTGTTCTTGGCCATCAAACAGATCGGGGCTTCTTCTTCGTGAGTCACTTGAGTAGTCGGCTTCACTTTGCTCTCTGAATCACTGTCTCTCTTGACTTGGTTGTCTCATCTTCTTTGTTTTCCTAGCTTGACAAAATCATAGGTTGACGCCATTTTTCAGATTTCACCTAAAAGAAACTTAGAAATTTGATTTGAATACTGAGAGGGTTTTGAGAGAGTTTTTCCTTTGCTTCGAGATAGAAATGAACCGTTTTGGTGATATGTGAGAGAAAACAGACGAAAATGGGGTAAGTATGGTTTTACGAAAGGACGTGCGGGTGGTTTTTGAAATGTGATCGAAATCAACGGCTTAGATTTTGCACGCCGAGTAGCATTTAATGTCTCGAATTTAATGCGGACATTTATATCCAATCATAAGCTTGGTATGCGACTTTTTGTCTGTACACATCATCATTATCTTCGACGTCATTCTTAAAAACATTCCCGCTTAGTAAAAACGATTGCGTTTTTGTCACTTTGCTCATAAATGACTCAAACTTATCCCTTAGCTTATTTAACTCTTCATTCTCAGTTCTCTTAAGTGACTCATTTGTCACTAATTTGGTATGGTTGTTTTTCCGAGCATAGCCGATTCATTTAGCCGGGTTTTGAGAATTCAGATCCTTTTTCTCTTTTTGTGTTTCATTTCTTTTCTTTGAGTCTTCGAGTGTTAGCTCACTCAATTAACCCTAACTCATGCTTGAGTTCTTCAAATCTTGACTCACATAATGGTTTTGTGAATATGTCACCCAATTGTTTATCGGTTGAGATATATTCCAATATGATGTCCTTCTTTTCAACATGATCTCTTATGAAGTGATATCGACATCGATATGCTTTGTTCTTGAGTGCAAACACAGATTCGAGTGATTGCAATTGCACTTGTGTTATCACACATGATTGGAATTTCCTTTTCTTCAACTTCATAGTCTCTCATTTTGCCGCCTCATCCATAGGATTTGGGCACAAAGATGGCTGTTGCCCCGCCTATGTATTCTGTTGATTGTAGAGGTGGCTATTGAATTTTGCTTCTTGCTAAACCAGAAATCACTGTTTCCAAGCATTTGACATGTGCCGAGGTGCTTTTCTCTGTCAACTCGCATCCATCATAGTCGAGTCCGAATAGCCAATTAGCTTGAATACACCTTCCTTTGGATACCATAAGCCAACTTCTTGGCTTCCTTTTAAGTATCTCAAGATTCTCTTAGTTTGTCATGTGACTCTCTTTTGGAGCATATTGAAATCTTGCACATACACCTGACAAAGGTGATGTCCGCCTGCTTCTTTGTGAGATAGAGCAATGATCCAATAAGTGCTCTATATGTTGTTTGATCTGAGGCTTGCCATCCGCATCCATGTCCATTTTGATGATGTATTCATTGGTATTTTCACGAAGACTTCTCCTCCATACCAAATTTCTTCATTAAATCGTTGGTGTATTTTGTTTGACTTATGAAGGTTCCATCCTTGATTGTTTCACTTGGAGTCCAAGGAAGAATGTCGCCTCTCTCCCATCATGCTCATTTCAAATTTGTTTTGCATGAGGTTTGAAAATTTTTCACATAGCTCTTTGTTTGTGGATCCAAAATGATGTCATCCACATATATTTGAACAAGCAAAGATATACTCTTCTTGTCTTGAATTTGAAAAGTGTTCTATCTACTTTTCCTTTTGTGAATCCATTCTCGTTAGGAATTGTGACAAAGTATCATACCATGCATGCTCGGGTGCCTGTTTCAATCCATACAGAGCTTTCTTGAGTTTGTATACCTTATCTCCAAGAGTCTTCTGCTCAAATCCTGGAGGTTGTTCAACATACACTTCTTCTTCCAATAAACCATTTAGGAATGCACTTTTTACATCCATCTGATATACAATGAAATTCTTGTGAGCTGCATAGGCAAGAAACATCCTTATTGCTTCCAATCTTGCTACAGGAGCAAATGTTTCATCAAAATCTATTCCTTCTTCTTGGCAATATCCTTTGGCTACTAGTCTTGCTTTGTTTCTTACCACTGAACCTTCCTCGTTCATCTTGTTTCTGAACACCCATTTAGTACCAATGACATTTTGATGGGTGGGTCTTTGAACTAATTCCCATACTTTATTTCTTTCAAACCGATTCGACTCTTCTTGCATAGCTTGAATCTAATGTGTGTCATCCAATGCTTGTAACACATCTTTAGGCTCTATTTGTGAGATAAAGCATGTGAACATAGCTTCTTGTTGAGTTCGGATCTTGTTTTGACACCTTCTTTTATATCTCCAATGACAAGTTCTAGTGGATGGTCTTTCACCATCTTACATCAGTTGAAGTAAGTTAGTTGGATTGATCGTCTAGCATTTTTGTGTTCCTTTGATCGCTCTCTCGTAATCACTTAGCTGCAAATTTTCCATTTGTTTTTGAGATTCAGCTATCTCATCTTCTTCGAGTTTACAATTCGAGTTTCGGCTTGAAGATAGGGACTCTTCTCAGTATGGTTGGATGATTGACTTATCGGTGACTCTTCAATGTCTTCTCCATTTATATTTGGTTCATCGAATACCACATGAATGGATTCTTCCGCAACCATAGTCCTTTTGTTGAGTACTGTAGGCTTTGCTTTCATTTGAGTATCCAAGAAGATACCTTCATCGGCCTTTAGCATCGAAGGCCTTTAGATTGTCTTTGCCATTGTTGTGGATGAAGCATTTACATCCAAATATTCTAAAATATGCAACATTTGGTTTTCTCCTGTCCAAATCTCATAGGAGTCTTTGTCACCGTCTGTTTATCATACATCTGTTTTGAGTGTAGCAAGTTGTGTTGATTGCTTGACCCAAAATCTTTTTGGTAACCCCGCTTGACTAACATGGTCCTGCTTTGCTTCTTTGAGAGTTCTATTCCTTCTTTCTCGCAACTCCATTCTCTTTGTGGAGTCCTTTGCTTGCAGATAATTCATGACCAATGCCATTTTCAATACAATATCGAGTTATTATCCCATTGACAAACTCGGTTCCTCATCGATCTTATTTTGATAATGGTTTCGCTCTTTTCATTTTGAATTTTCTTCATTAATCGTGCGCGGTTTCAGAGAGTTTCTTTCTTTTTACACATGAATATAGTCCATGTATATCTTGAGTAGTCATCTACTACCACCAAGGTGTATTTCTTTCCACTTATGCTTATTTGGTTCCTTTGGGCCAAATAGATCCATATGTAGCAGATGTAATATTCTTGTTGAAGATGAACATGTCTTTTCTTTGAATGAAGATTTGATTTGTTTTCCTTCCGACATGCATCACATATACTCTCCTTCTTGTATATTGAGTCCGGAAGTCCTTCCATAAGATTACTTCTTGCAAGCTTGTTAATCGTTTTGAAATTTCGGGTGACTCAAACTTTTGTGCCACAACCAACTTGATTCAATTTGTGCTCTTTTGCTAATAGACAGCGCTGGGTGTAGCGGTTGACCAATCTACTACATACATGTTCTTTTTCTCGCATCCTTGCAACACAACTTCATTCGATTCAAGATCCTTGATTTGGCATATACCCATGTTAAATCCAACATTATAGCCCTTGTCACAGAGTTGATCGATGCTTAGCAAGTTGAAGTTGAGTCCTTCAACATATGCAACATCCGTGATTTCTAATTGTTCCTCTTGATGGATCCAATGCCTCTTATTTCACCAGAGCTTCATTTCCTCCAAATATGACTTTTGCTCCTTTAACTTCCTTGAATTTTGATGATTTTTCTTGTTTCTGTCATATGTCCGGGAATGACCACTATCCATGTACCAGGTTCCTTGGCACTCAGTTGTTCCTTGAACCCGCAATCAAGGAAATTAAGTTTTAGGTACCCATACTTGTCTGGGTCTGAGGGGTTAGAGTTGTAAGATGATCCAACCAACTTATAGCCAAATGATTTGACTCTAAGGGTTGCCATCTATCGTGCCATAATCATAATTAATCTTGGGAAATTGCTTGGGAATTTTAGGTTCATACAAATTGTATCTCTTTTGTCTCAGTATACTGTGTATGTGTTTTAGCAATCCTTCTTTGGGTAATTGTGGTGTCTCGAGTGTAGTGCCTAGGTGCATATGTGTCTTTGATGAAAGCTCTTATACTTTTGGAATGGCCTTTCTTGAGTTCTAGGCCTTTGCCATTTGGGCTTATATTCCATAAGTCTATTACGATAGTTCATTATTATTCCAATTGGCTTGGATATTTTCTACCATTCCCATCATATGTATTTCTTTTATAGATTTTTGGGGTTTTTGGTAGCTCTGTTTCTTCTTTCTGAGTATTTTTGTTTGGAGTTTTTGAGGAACTCGATTGAATCTTTTCTCATTTGTCCTTTCAGCGCACTCAACCGGCCTGTTTTCCTTTTCCTTTATAACCAAGGCCAGTTTACTTGTAATTGTGCTTTGGGGTGAATGTGTGTGCACCCTTTGGAGTTTTAGATTTTTAGACTCTTCATTGCTTGAAGATCCTTTCTCCAAAATTACTTTCGGAGTTTGGCATAAAGAGAGGAATTAAATCCTAAGCCTTTGTCTTGTCTCCACATTCTCTTTGACTCATAATAAGATCATCCAATGATTTAGATGCCTTAGTGAATGAGGCAATCACATTTTTGAGGTCATTCTCCCTCTTTTCTATGGCGGCTATTTCGCTATTAGCTTGGCATTTTCAAACCTTTTAAACTTTCATTCTCATCGGCTATTTGACTTAGAGTACTCGGCTCCTTAGTCATTTGTGAGTTTTGGCTCTTGAGTAAATTTGTTTTCCTCATTTAGTAGTGTGTGAGGATTTAATGTGTTCAAAATCTTTCATCATTTTGCCTAATGAATCATAAAGATCGAGTGGGTGATGAAGTGTGTGTGTCAACTCACTATCACTAGAATCGAGTTTGATGAGTTGGAGTGTACCTCATCTTCTTGGTCGGGTTGATCTTGTTCCTTGGCCATCAAACGGATCGGGCTTCTTCTTCGAGTCACTTGAGTAGTCGGCTTCTTCGCTCTCAATTTCACGGTGTCTCTCTTGACTTGGTTGTCTCGTGATCTCTGCGGCCCAACATTGCCTTTTTTCTTTTCTTGTCTTCTTTCTCTCTCAAGATCTTTCTTTCTTCTTCATTCATGTATTTGTTGACTACGGAGGATATGGGCAATCAATGGCGTAGTGACCTGGTTGCCTGGTTCAAAGATAGATATTCAACCTTTTGATCGACTCTTTCCATTCTTGGATTGTCACCCTTTGATATTGACTTTTTGATGATCTGTTCTCTTGGTTGGCCTATCTTCCCTTGACTTGGAGGGAGCCGAGTGTCTTACGGAGGATTCGCCCTTGCCTCTCTTGTAGTTCTTATTGAAGAACTTGTTGAACCTTTTAACCATGAGGGCTATTTCTTCCGGATCAATGACTTTTTGACCTCGGCTCTCTTTCCATCCTTAACAATTAGAGTAGTTTTTTTTGGGTACAACTGTCTCTTCTCGATCTTTTTCTTCTCGGCTCAAATTCGTAGGCTTTGAGATCCGAGAATAGTTCATGGTTGGAAGTCTTCGATAGGTCCATGGAATGTCTCGGTGCCATGACCTTCATTTCCCATTCATTTGGGAGACTTTTTAGGATCTTCATACACATTTCTTCTCGTGTATATTCCTTTCCAAGTGCGAGATAGCTCGTTGGTGATTTTACGTGAACCGAGCATCCAGTTGATCCAAGTTTTCTCCTGCGATCATTTTGAAATTCTCAAATTTTTGTACGACCACCACGATAATTTATTTTCCTTGATTTGCTCACGAGCCTTCACAAATCAATGTTAGTTTGTCCCATTTCTTTAGCCGTTTTGCATGATTTGACTTTGTTGAACATGGCTTTGTCCAAGGTTTTGTAAAGAATGTCCTTGGCCACATTGTCCAAGTTATATCTTTTTGTCATCATTTGTCCATTCGGCTCTTGGTTTTTCAACCATAGTCGGGTCTAGGGCAACATCATCGTCACCTTCAAACCGGTGACTCTTCTTACAGTGTGTTCACCTTTAAGATTTGCAAAGTGGCCCATCCTCTATCACTATCCACATTTCATCATGTAATCTTTGATAGATGAGCTTGCATACGAATTTTTCCAATCATCAAATTCTTCAATTGTGAACATAGGGATGCGTGTCAAATTTGCTTCCATGATAATAAATTTTAATGATAAAAGGAGTTTTGAAAATTTAAGTACTAAAGCGGACTTTGAAAAGTTTGGAGATCTAGTTCAAGAACGGTGCGGAAGGCTCAATGAACCAACCGCTCTGATACCACTTGTAGGTCCCAAGGGGTGTGAGTGTAAGGTTTAGAAGGGGGGTTGAATAAACCTTACCAAATTTTCGATTTAGTCCTTTTAAAAGTTCAGAGTTGATACTACACGGATTTGTGTCTAGGTGGACACCAATTTAGTTAATCAAGTAGAGTTAGTCACTCAATTGACTGATCGAGTTTGTTGATAGAATAACTCATTGTTAAGATCAATTAGCTCAACTCGTGGTTTGTTTTTCAGCTGGAAGACTTAACACCCTTAAGTTTGGTTTAGTAGAGATTTAAAGCTTGATTTAGTACTTAGAAATTATCTAATGGATAGCAAATATGTCAGCAGAATTAAACAAATATGATGCAGGAATTAAAGTGCTGAAATGTAAATGACACGATAAGTTTTTATAGAGGTTCGAAGATGGGGTAATTCTTCTACTCCTCTCTTCTCCAACTCCGGGAGGAATCCACTAGGTATTGATCGATATACAAAGTGGTAATGATCTAGATACAAGTCTTGATCACACACGGTGACTTGATCCTTTGGGACTCGATCCGAGACGCCTTGATCACTCGGTGGCTTCTCGTCGCACGACTCGGCCTTCTTCACAGGGCAACCGCTTGCTACTACAACCCACTTGCTTAAGCTCTTTGGATTTGATCACGAAGCCCTCCAAAAGCTCAAGACTTGGTTTAACTTGAACCTTCCTACAATCCTTCGTGGAATGTAGACCCATTGATTCTTGATAATTTCCTCTTCAACCGATTGAAGTTATCTTTCCTTCACAGGTGAGTGTTGGATTGATGTTCTTCGTAGTGTAGGCTTGAGGATTGAGCGTTTAATAACTTGAGAATATTTCAGGTTACAAAATGTTTCTTTCTTGCTTGTATGGTCAAGGTAATCTATGTAACCTGCGTTTTTGTTTTCTCAGAGTTATTCCTCAGCCTTTTATAGTGATCTTTCAAAAATCTGTCCATTGAAGAGATAGGCTTATTTTTGAAAGTCACTTGTGGTTGTTGGCTTGTCTTGTTTGCGAGTTCTTGGAATTGCCATTTCCTCGTATGAATTGTTCTTGACTTTTCGAGTTCGACACGGTGTAGTGCTTCCCATTGGTTTATTCCTTTTGCACGCAAGGGTGAGCACTTCGAGAAAGGTAGCATGGAGATATTACTTGTTTAAGTAATTCTCTTGATTTACGTGCAACGGATCTTTTTGATTATCTCGACTTGTTGCATTTCCTTGCTTTCCCAGGTGACTTAGAGTCGACTTCCAATCATTGGATGACTCTCCGTCACTTCGACTTGAGACTTGGCTATGTTTGGTGACTTGACCGATACTCCACTCACCGTTTGCATCTCGTTGTTCCTTGAGTCGAGTCCACGACTTCTCTTCTTTGTCATGCTCATTTTGTCTTTGTCAAGTCTTCCTTCCGTCTTGATTGTCTTTTTGCATGTTTAGTCATAGTTGACTTAACTCGGCTTGATCGATCTATTTATTACAATACGATTCTGAAAAAATTGGGGTGTCAACTTCCTATTTTAAGTTTTACATGGCATTCATCAAAATCTAAACAATAAATTTCCCAACAAGCTCACTATGCGTCCTAGCGCACAGGCCCTTGGGTGTTGTATGCCTCCGAGGTGTGGTCATATTCTTCCCCTTTGCCTTGGCCCGGTCCCTTTTTGGTTTCGCATCTTTGTAACCTAGCAAGGTAGACAAGAAAACAAAACTCGTGGAACCACGGAATTCGGTTATGGATGAGAAATCAAAAATAAAAGTACGTACATAATGCACCCAAGTGAAAAATGTAGTGCCATGTCAAGAATATAAGCCTAGATATGCAAGATGGCACTCAACAATAGAGATGTTAAAAGGGCCACGAACCGTTGGCCCGGACCGTTTAAACTAGAAAAAAGAGGGTTAGGGCGAATTATTTTGGCCCATTTAAATCGGGGCCTTTTTGGCCCAGGGATTTCGCTTAAAACCGAAGTCGTCGAGGTTAGCGAAGGTTAAGCGGGCTAGCAGTTAGCCCACTATTTTAATTTTTTAAAAATAAATATAATTCTAATATTTTATATCTATTTGTGTTACCTACATTACTAGTAAATTTATTTTTCAAATTCACATCTCCCTCATCTTTAAGTTTAACTTTATTAAACAAGCTATAAATTCTTGAAAAACTTCTTTTTATTTATTTTATTTATTACTTAATTTAGTTTTTCATTTTTATTCTGAATAAGAAAATGTCACATAGTCTTATTAGATTATTTAAGATATAAATTATATTTCTAAATGGTGTTAAATCTAATTTTATAATTTTGATAATGCAATGTAATTATAAACATGCATGACTTTTTTTTAAGATTAACTTTAATTGTTAAACTTAAATGTTATATATGCTCAAGTTTGAAATTTTAGATTTAAATATCTTATTTTGAATATTTTAAATTATAGCCTATGAGTAATTACAGAAAAAAGTGTTACTTTGGGTAGCTTCAGTTATTATTATTTTATTTTTAAAATTTAGATCATAAAATATTTAATTTTATAAGTTTGTTAAACCAATGTGATTATAAACTTTGCATGAATTTTATTTATGACGAATAATTTAACTTAAAATGTTATACTTAAATGTTATATATATTCGAGTTTAAAATTTTAAATTTAAATATATAATTTTTAATTTTTTTTACTGACCGATAGTGGCCCGTTTAGCCCGAAGCCCGCTAGGGTTAGGGTTAGGTTACAATATTGCCGCCCGTTTAGCCCGAAAACCGTTTAGTCCAAAGCCCGCTAGGGCTGGCCCTACAGGACCAGGGCCAGTCCGTTTAACATCTCTACTCAACAATGTGAAACTGTCCTTGGGGCATTTGATCAAACACCTCGTGTGCATGAATTTGGGAAAAGATGGTAAATGCAATGGAGAACTCGATTCAATCCCAAAATTCAACACCAAAACCTAAGTCTAGCATGAGCAACCAATCCACAATCTACCAATCAACAACAATTATCCTAGCATTACTACAATCCAATCACACAAAAAATCACAAGATGGGGAAAATCATGGGGTGGGGTTTGGAAGTTGCAAACTTACCAAATAATGAGTGGAGGAGATGAAGATGGTGTGTGTGGTGTTAGCGTGCTCCTTTGTGAATATGGAAATGGAGTTATGTGAATTTTTGGTAGTGAACATGTGTGCTCTTTGAGTTGCCATGCCAAAAGAAGAAGAGTGTATGTGTGTTAAAAGTGGCCATGGGGTCATGCATTTAAAAATCAAATGGGCGGACAAAGGCAAGACCTAACTATACTTGGGGCCAGGCGGAAATAGGGGGGGGTCTTGTCTGCAGCTTCCCCATGCTCGCCTTCAGGGCCGGGCACTGCGGCAGTCATTCTTTTTTTGTTTTTTTATTTTTCAAAGTGCGTCCCTTACGCACAATTAAAAGGCGGGGGATGTGATGCAACTTACTAATCCTAAAAAATGCAACAAATCAACTATGATGCAATTAAAAATGGAAAAAAAAAAACAACTACTAAACTATATTTAAACTACGAAAGCAATAAAAGGGGCTTGGGTTGCCTCCCAAGAAGCGCTAAGTTTACAGTCTTCAGCCAGACTTTGTCAGATTATCCTCAAGTTGGGGCTCCAATTGGAACGTTATCCACATTTCCTTTAGAAACTTCCCAACCTCCAATGTCTTTAGCTATATTCCCAACCATCTGCTTACCATCATTTGATTCAAATTTTAGCCTGTTGGTTGGATGGATGGTGAATACGACTTCCTCCTGATTTACCCGCAGAGTTAGCTCCCCTATTTCTACATCGATCAAATCCCTTGTTGTGGCTAAAAACGGCCGCCCAAATATTATAGGTATTTTGTTGTCTTCATTCACGTCCAACACTACAAAATCCACGGGAAACACAAATTTATCAATTCTTACCAATACGTCCTCAATGATTCCCCAAGGATAAGCGATGGATCGATCAGCAAACTGCAACGTGATATTGGACGGTTTCACCTCCCCGAGCCCAAGCTTCGTAACATCAGAGAGAGATATAAGATTCACATTGGACCCAAGATCACAAAGTGGCTTTTCAAAGAACTCTCCTCCAATAGTATAGGGAATAGTAAAACTCCCTGGATCCTTCATTTTTTGAGGTAGTTTACTTTGCACTATTGCACTGCATTCCTCTGTCAGATAGACAGTCTCAAACTCCTCCAACTTCATTTTCTTGGAATCCACTGGCTTCGCATAAATGGGTGATTCTTCGGGGGCAGGCTGAATTTCCATCTCATGTTTCACATAAATTGCATTGCAGTGCTCTATCGGATTAACCTCTGTATCACTCGGAAACTTTCCTTTTTCACGCAATGATTCATTTGTTGTCGCCAATTGACCCATTTTTGTCTCGATCGACCTAATATGCGTCTCCATTGTGCTCATCTTAGTACTCGGACTATCAATCCGTGCATCACTCGCTCATCCGATTCGGTCTCTCCGATGAATGAGCCGAGTATCTCTCTCTAGCGACTTCTTCTTCACCTCCGAGTGCATTGGAATAGGATGGGTTAGGATAACCCGGAGGTGGGTTCAATACATTCATGTTGTTGCTATAAGCGAGATTCTCATGATTGCGAAGTCTCGGGTGATAGTGAGTTGGTAATGGATTACCTCTATTATTAAAATCCCGGTTATTCACATAATTGATTTACTCGGCCTCCGAGTGGCGGCTGTGGTGGGATCGCGGATTCTTTGTGATGTGCCGCCGGTATTCATTATTGTTAATTTCTTCGCCGGACTCGAGATTTGAGCCGCTAAAGCCGACATTGTATCAAGCTCAAGAACACCGGCAACCTGCTTTGGCGCTGACCTCTCGGAGGGCCATTGATAACTGTTTGTGGACATTTCTTCAAGCAGAAGTATGGCCTTAGTCGGAGTTTTAGCCATCAATGTACATCTCATTGCCGTGATCTAGTATCGTCTCGTATGCCCATTCGGACCCCCATTGTAAAAATATTGAACCCTCGCCCGATCTGCATAGCCATCTTTGTCAGGCATCTCCGCAACAGATCTTTTAATCGCTCCAAAGCTTCATATAATGGCTCAAAATCAATCTGTTGGAATTGGGCTATCTCGCTCTTCAGTTGGAGTGTCTTGAGCAAGAAGGGAAGAATTTTGCTAAATTTTTTTGAGTCAGATCATCCCAGTTTGTAATACTCCCGGGCGAACGCCCGCAACCAGCATGCGGCCTTATCCCGGAGTGAAAATGGGAAAAACCTCAATCTAATGGCCTCATCAGTTACACCATTCATCTTAATGGTGTCGCAAATTTTCAAGAATGTGGCCAGATGTGTATTCGGATCATCCACTGGACTCCCCCCAAACCGATTCGTTGAACCATGCTTATGAGGCCCGGTTTCAACCGAAATTATTCGCATTTAGGGTGGGCACAATTAGGAGTAATTCACGGTTCACGGTCAGGAAATAATCCTGGATTGCCTTTTCTTGTGCTCTCCATTTGTGGTGGCACGTTCACAACCCGAATTCAGCGTTTCATTTTTCTTTTTACCGCCATTGCTCGATTCTCTGCTTGCTTTGCTACTCTGATTGCTCGAAGTGTCCTTTCAATCTTTGGATCAAAAGGAAGCAAATTAATATCCTTATAATCTCGCATAAAAAAACAAGTCAATGAGAAACACGAAATTATAATTCCTAAACTAGTCCAGATTAGGATTAATACTACTTGGTAATAGTATTAGCGTAAAATAGGATAAAACAATCCCCGACAACGGCGCTAAAAACTTGATCGTGAAATTCTTACCGCAAGCGTACGGTGTCAAGTTTTAGTATAGTTTTGAAAGTAGGGTTATCGTCTCCATAGGGATTGTTATCGAATTTTATACTAAGTACTATAATTAAAATAGCTGAATTCTATCTAGAAATCGAAAAGAGATGAGGGTTTATTAAACTAAAAATAAAACTAAAATTAAACTAACAAATTGGTTCGGACAATTAATCAAACACTTAAGATATGAATTCTAGAGGGTTGATTTTACCTAGTTATCCCCTATGTTCTCAATCCAGTTCATTAATCATAAGTTATTAATCTATAAGCCAATATTCTTACCGGTTATCACTTCCTCTCTCGAGTGCCAAGTGATTCTAGGTTCCAATTCTGATTTTGATATCTCTATAAAAATCATAAATTAAACCTTAATAGGTTCAATGAATATTCTATCACAGGCTTCAAAAGATTCATAAACCTCTCGATTCTATGAAACCCTAGGTTGTGCTATTCTATGGCCAGGCGTTCAATTGCCTCTCTCGAGTATCAAATCAAACACGCCAAACAATATAAACTATTGATCAAATAATCAGATGCAATCAAATCAAATAGCATAAATAGATTAACTAACATGCAAATTTCATAAACTAGAAATCAAAACATAGGTTCAAACGTAAGTTAAATCAATCCCCTAGAAAGATGGGTTTACCTCATAATGGATGTACAAAAATTCATAAAGAAATAATTATACATCTCAAGAATTGACAAAGAAAAGCAAAGAAAGAATTTAGAAGAGAAGAGAAGGAATTCTCTCTGTGTCCAGATGAGAAGTACCTTAAATTGCCGTCCCGTAACCCTAGCTCTGTGTTTCTTGTCTTGCGTTGTGCTCAAAATAATGTCTGACCACTTGCTCGTACGTGACTTATTGTATTTATAGGCTTGAAATCCTCAAAATCCGTCAAAAGGCCCAAAAAATAAGCTCAGCCCACGCTTTGCGCCGGACCGCGCGCTGCAGCCCTCCATCGTGCGCTGAGTACATTCCTGCTGCCGCTAGCACGCTGCAGCGCGCGCTGATCTTTGTTGCTATACATCGGGCGCTGCAGTCCTTGCTTTTGGGCGCTACAGCGCCCACTAAAATTGGGCTACTGTACCGTTTCAACCCCCATGATGCGGCGCTCGTCCGTGAACCATATTTTTCCGCTTTTCAACTTCTAAAATGTAATTTCCTTCTTCCAAACACGTTTTTCATCGTTCTTGACCAATTTCGGCTACCAAGACCAGTCCCGACTCTCAAACGACAACTAATTACATGAATTCGAAAGACACTAAAATACCCGAAAATAACACAAAATCCTAGTCTAGAATACTCAATACATTGGTATAAAACCAACTTAACAGTATTGCAACCTTAGCCAAATGACCCCACATTTTAAGGTACTTATAACAAGGCTTAGGATTTTCTACAATTCGTAAGGAGTCTTATCTTTCCCTTTAAGTGGTATTTTATTCAATATGTGGTTGGCTGTTAAAACAGCTTTCCCCCCACATATTCTGAGATAATCCGGAACTAATCAACATGGCATTTATCATCTCTTTAAGAGTCCGATTTTTATGTTTAGCAACACCGTTAGACTGTGGTGAATATGGAGTCGTTGTTCGATGAATTATTCCTGACTGGGTACGTAATTCTTCAAACAGTGCAACATATTCACCTCCTCTATCATTCTAAATTTTCTTAATACGGCTGCCAAGTTGATTTTCAACTTTATTTTTATAATTTTTAAAAGCATCCAAAGCTTCATCTATGCTTCTTAACAAATATAAGTAGCAAAATCGTATGCAATCATCAATGGACGTGATGAAATACTTTTTACCACATTTAGTTTGCACAAACTTCAGATCACATTTAGTTTTTACCACATTTACCACATTTTTATATCATTCAGATTTATATGTCCTAATCTAATATGTCATAAATCAGAGCACTCAAGAATGTAAATAGAAAAAGATGCATTCTTATTCATTTCATCGCCAAAACGGCGTACAGTCATTACATTCATTTTAAACAATCCCTTGCCTAGATAACCCTACCAAGGAACTGGCCCAAACTTACTAAGTACAAACATTTCGACTCAAAACTAGTCTAAGCTCATAGTTGACAAAAATGAACCCGAAACCGATTTTTTCGGATGTCTGGGACATACAGCACATCCTTCAGCTTCAACTCCTTGCCCAAAGTAAGCTTTATCACCACCATTCCAATGCCAGCAACATCAGTAAAGGCGTGATTCGCAATGTGGAGCTTCCTTCCGGTTGATGGGATGTAAGAGGAAAATGCATCCTGACTAGAACAGACATATCAAGTGGCACAGGTATCCACAAACCATTCTTTTGGGTTATCCACCAAGTTGGCTTCAAACACCACCGCCGATATGTCAAGGTCGGTCAGTTCCCTTTGTCCAACCACATTGACATTGGACTGTTGTTTTGTTTTCTTTCTCTTTGGCTGACGACAGTCTTTTGTCATATGGTTCGATTGCCACAATTGTAGCGAGTCCCCTAGAACTTTCCAGCTGCCGGTTTATTGTCTTTGTCATTAGGCCTTCTCTTTGTATTACTTGACGAGTCGTGCTCCATCAAGTTGGCTTTTGACTCCATTGGGACAAGCCTGGACTTACAGTCAATCCTCATATTGTCTTTCTCAATTCTGAGTTTGACAATCATATCCTCTAGTCCTATCTCCTTTCGCTTATGTTTGAGATAATTTTTAAAATTCCTCCAACTTGGGGGCAATTTCTCAATCAACGCGGCCACTTGGAATGCCTCCCGCAAGGCCATTCCCTCGGCAGAGATTTCATATAGGATCAACTGGAACTTCTGAACTTGTTCCATCACGGTTTTAGAATCAACCTTCACAAAATCCAAGAACTTACCAACAACAAATTTTTTGTGTCGGCATCCTCGGTTTTGTACTTCTTCTCCAAAGATTCCCACAATTGTTTGGAGAATTTCACCTCACACTACACATTGTACAGTGCATCACTAAGCCCGTTTAGGTCATAGTTATGGCACAGAAAATCACCCTAACCCCACGCATCAAACGCAACGCATTTTTCAGCATTAGTCTTATTTTCAGCCACCACAGGAGCATCCTCATTCAAATATTTTGCCAAGCTCAGAGTGGTTAGGTAAAATAATATTTTTTATTGCCACCTCTTGAGTCGAAACACATAAATTTCTCGGGTTTCTCAGTCTGATCAGGAGGGATGATCAAGGTTCTGCTTGTGCTCGCCATCGTGAAGATCGTTATTTGTCTTGCGATTGTTGATTACAGAATATGTTACAATGGGAAGCCTTCAACAATGGCTTTTACAAAATAGAAAAGATAATAATAGGAAATATAATTTATCTATTACAACTTGTTTGATAGAAGCTGAGTCGAGATGTACTCTTTCCTCAAGATAAATACATGTCGGCTAGTGCTCACGGTACGATGTAATATCCCCAAAGATAAAATGGCTTAATCTGTTCTATGCAGTAGCACCACTGTCACAAAAGCACCTTTCGAACTTGAAAGAGGTGAGAACTGGTTGCTGGACACGAATGCATAATGATGTATTCGAAATGTTACAAACACTTTTAACAATACTTTCGAAATATGCTGAGATATATGTGATTTTCAGTGTAACTTGTGCAATGAAAATACTGACTATTTATAAGCACAAAATCCAACCTGCATGGAATTAATTCTGGTAAGTGAGTGGGAAATTACTTTCCTTGTAACACCCAAGCATTACAACCCCATGAATGACTCAATGCCCCTATCTGAGGAGTTCTGGACTCCAGCAGGACACATACGACGGACACCTTCAATATACGATTCATCAGGCCCAACGATCGGCAGATACGGGCCAAGCCTATTTTCGAGTGACAAAACAAGTAGTGGACCTAGGGATGGCAGGCGGGCGGGTTTGGGGCGGGTTTGGCCAAACCCGGACCCGCCCGCCAAGGAGAAGTAAGACCGGGACCCGCCCGCCCCGCCTCAAAACCAGCCAGGCGGGTCTAGACCCATTAGACGCCAAATATATTTTTTAATTTATAATAATTTATATTTTTCTATTTATGGCCAATTTTTCAAAAGTAATCAAATGCCAATAGGTTAAAAAATAAATAAATATATTATGCAACTTATTATAACTATTTTTTAGAATTGGCTACTATTAAGATTTATTTTAAAAAAACAAATACTATTATACTACATAGTACTCAACTAATACTTAAAATAAATATTCAAAGTAGAATATTACAAGATATTATATTAGTAAATTAAACTTTAAAAGTAAATAATATTATATTAGTACTCAACTAATATTTTTAAACATATAATACTCAAATTTTAAAGTAAATAATGCAAAAATATTTTAATATATATTTAAAAATTTAATAAAAATTAACATGCGGGGCGGGTCGGCGGGTCTATAGGACCGGGACCCGCCCCGGACCCGGGCGGGTTTTATAACCTTGGACCCGAGACCCGCCAAGGACCCATTTATCGGTCTAGACCCGCCCCATCGGGCGGGTTTAATGCGGGGCGGGTTTTGACCCGCCCCATTGCCATCCCTAAGTGGACTGGACATGCCGTGGCGCACACGCGTGCATGTGGCCCACTTTTGATCATCAACTTATGTTAGAGTATATTTAACTAATAACATTTCATAGTATTTATACTAGGATAAACTATGTTTTATAATTTGTGGGACAAAGCTAAAACTTTTCAACTCCCTTTACATAATGCTCATTCGAGTGGCCAACTTCGTGTATTAATTTCTCACTCACCAAAATTCGGTTTTGAGAAATAAAAATATTACGAACATCTGCTCGGAACGTAGATTAATAATTGACAATTTAATTCCTCCATAATTAAAGACTTAGCCACCGAAAATTTGATCAAATCGGGTCGATGCTCACTTTATCAAAATCAAATTTCCAACAAATACCAATTCAAATTGAAAATAATGTTACTGCAATGTTCGGGGTTATAATTTTTGTGATCGATGCAATTCTAAAAGTTTTGCTCTAATACATCAAAGTATTGAATTATTGTAGAGAAATCGGACAATTTTCTCTTCTCATTTTCAAAAAAAAATTCACCATTATTCTCTCACAAAACGGAAATAGAAGGAATGAAAACGTCCTCGACAAGTTTCGTTTCATTTGCATATATTTTATTTAAGGTTGACCTCTTGCACCCCAAGAAATAATCTACTGCTAATCTGTTTGCTGGTACACTATATCATTGATCCCCAAGTTAGAATGATTATTTTAACTTGATCAAACAATTTAATAACCATTTAAGAGAAATAGTTGACCATTTAATATTAATCATGATTGAGGGGCAGTCTCAAAGTTCAAAACACCAACTATAAATAGCCTTTCCATAAACATGAGAAAGACAGACAATCAAGAGTGTAATATAAAGGAGAAAAATGGAGTTATATTTAGTGGATTCTGATTCTGAAAAGCTGGTCAGCAAGAAAAGCACTTTTTGGTACAATATCCTCATTCTTGTGGGCTTGCTTTTAACATTCAATGTGGCAACATATCTGACTGAATTATCACAAGGTATATATATACTGCATACTCTCCATCATCTTCTCATATTTTAACTAAGATTCATGTCCCAAATTACAAAAAACTATTCACCATTTTTAGCCTAAATTCAAAAAACTCCAATTCTCTTTCAAAATTACAAACACCCACTTGAGATTTGTATTTACTTAACAAAAACCTCCCTCTTGATGGCGCAATTTGTAATATAGAAACATATATGAGGGGGAATCCACAGTTCTGAAAAAGAGTTGTTTTTTTTGTAAATAGATGAACCTTAAGGGTGCTTTTTGTAATTAACCCAAACTCGTATATATAATGGCAGACTATTTATGTTTGTTTAGGAAATCCAAACCGGCTCAAGACTCTCAACAGAATGTGCATATAAGTTTTTTTGGTGTTTCTTTTATCAGTACTAATACACTTTTTGGGTATGAAATTGTGCAGATACTGTGAGAAGAAGTGTCCATGAATGGCTCATCACTTTGGCAATGAAGTTTCTTAATTTCTGCATTGCCAAATCATTGCAGTTGAGATACATTGCCCCATTGCAAACCCTGCCATCGTTTTTCGTCCCACGGTGTTTTGGGTCGCGTTTACTCGATCGATCTCATCTCTTTATTCTTGATTCTTGATTGCTTGGATACTCTGTTTCTACAAGCATGTCGATTGCCTACTGTGCCAAGAAGAAAGATTAGTGCAACGACGTCGAGTTCTCCCAAAAGAACTTCTCATCCATTGCCCATCAAACCAGAGATCACAGATAGAAAGTAAACCATTGTTGTATTGTGTATCATGAAAGGCAAAATTGTTCTTTATTTACTTATTTGAGTTAATTACAAAAACTACCTTTGAGGTTTAGTCTAATTACAAAAAAACTTCAGTTATCTTTCAAAAAATTACAAATACTCCCTTCTTGAGGGTGCCATTTGTAATAGAGAAACAAATGTCAAGGGAACTTTTGTAATTTTGAAAAATAACTGTTTTTTTTTTTTTTTTTTTTGTGAATGCTAAATCTCACGGATTGTTGTAGTTCAGTAAGAAATAAGCATTCTTATGACCACTATACACAATGTACATTTGAAACTAGCACAAAATATGGTTAAGAATGCTTTTGGAGGTTATAAACACCATCTGGACATGGCTGCATGGAATTTTATATACCTAGAAGCATTTCTTACAGTACATCCTAGGATGAACTTGCTTTCACACATGATAAAATGTCACCAAAATTGCCTACACTTCAAACATGCATATTTGATTAAATCACATAAATAAAGCCTCAATGCCACAAAATATCAAGTGACAACAATCACCACCATCGAAAAAAATAGCCCGCCAAACGAAACTAAACCCCAATTAATGTTCTAGCCAATCTTAATCAATACAAAAGATCACCGATATAGCCCCTCAAATTACCTATTTCTTAGTGACAAAAAACACTGTAATTAAAACAATCTGTCTATCCATACCCCTCATAAGGGTCATGATACCTAACACCCCTTATTGTCACAAGTATTTTCCATCAAATGGAACCCCAGTATATTCCAAATTTGCATTATAGACCCCCGAGCTACAAGTATTTACCGTAGGTCCACAATCTGTTCCTTGAGAGCTGACAATATTGGTCACACCAAATCCTCCTCTCTGGCCATCAATATAAATATCTGGACGATCAGTTGCATCACCAACTTCCAATCCTGTCCGTCCAATATGAACCTCGGAAACACCAGCCATGTTGTAATGAGCGGTCAAAGTGTCTATTACATCTGACCCTACTCCACCGTCCGTTTTGACCTCCGAACAAATCGTACCTTCACCAGAGTTGTACCTCTTCACGGCCCGTCTCCTCTTCTGCTGCTTAAAACGGCCTTTCTTCGGTTTGGAGGCTGACGTGGCGTCCTGAGTGCCGATTCCCATGTCGGGTACTCTTTTTTTCTGTGGGACGACGGTGTAAATGGAGTTTGCCATTTGATCTGCGGAGGCGGAGGGAGCAGATTGGATGGCTAACATTGCGGTCCTTGCAGCTTTAATCTCGGCTTCTTTTTTCGTGCTTGCTGAAGCTCCGATATATTTGATACCCCCGATTTCGACGACACAAGAATACATGGTTGTTCGGCCTTGTTTCTCGTCCTTGTGGCACTCGTACAAGGGAATGGCGTAGTTCATCTTTTGAGCGTATTCTTGGAGCAGGTTTTTGCATAAGCCCGTTTCTTGCTGAAATGTAGAATCAGATGTTAAGATCACACAGATCAAGATACTTAACGGACATGTAAATAGATGAAAGAAAGAATGATTGAAGCGAACTTATCTTAAGTTGCAGAAAAGCAAACAAATGATTTTCCGGTTATATGGGTATCTTGGATAACATAAAACTGTAAGACTTTTATGTTCATTTCTCTAAAAGGGTTTTGCTTTGGAGACACTTTTATATGTAATTACATTTATCAGAATCTAAAAAGGGGATAAGGAAAATTATGGAGAAATAGTTGTTCATTCTTTTCTTATTTTATTATGTTCCTCAACAATCTCTTGTCATTTTCGAGTATACTGCTTGCTCTCCTTAAGTCCCTGTGCTACCATAGGAAGTTTGTTCCAATGGCATCCTCAAGTAATAGGATCTGTTATTCTATTTTTTGTTCTTCTAAAGAAGCTGAGGTGTCAAGGCAGTAGAAATAATACATAATTCAATTCTTAAAAGATTAGACAGGGTAACAAAAGATTAGCTGAAAGACAACCCAGATAACCCACTTGAAGAAAGAATATAAGTAAATCTGGCAGCCCTTTTGTTTTTAGCAAGAAAAAAGATGGTCAAAATTTGATGGAATTTGCAGAAAATAAAAGCTGACAGCCCATGCCGATAACATTTCCTTTTCATATCATATACCATCAGCAATATTTTGTCTGAATACAGCATGGACATCTATCATCTTCAGCATCACTTCCATTCTAGATTATTGGATAGGTACAACCAATCTATTTTAAATATCTATATATTACAAATAAAAATAGAATTTTTTCATCAAAGTAAAGAAAAATCTTTCTTTCAAGGTTCCAAGATAAAGAGAAAATTCTTTTCTTACGAAAAGATCTGGTGCTTTTTAGGAATTATTAAGTCAGTAAGTAGTAATTCCAGCCTTAGCAGTAGAAATGTGTAGTGTAGCCGAAGGAAAAATAATTTCATAAAGAAAAGTAGGTAGTTGAAAATAGAAAAGTTGATATTATATCTGCATTATCCAAAGTTTGTTAATAAAAAAACAGACAGCCTCAGATACTACTTACTAGAAACTAAGATATATAACTATAATTAAAGGCAAGTACCACAGGTTGAGAGATCCCAAACTTCATATCAACGGAGTTGGCGAGTTCAACGAGAGCAACTTCAGCAGCTGACTGCTCTGCTGCCTTGCGATTGAAAAATCCAGGAAGAGAATCGTATCTGACATTGTTCACAATCACAGTTGATCTAAAGGAAGGCTCATGAGAAGGGCCTTCCTTGATGGTTTCATAAACCGGAGTAGTAACTCCTGCTTTTTGACAATACTCTTGCAATCGACTCTTGAAGACATAACAGTTCGAGACACCTGCAATGCATCTGTATATATGAGAATCTGGATAACTTAATATGTCTTTACCTATAGCAGGATCGATCAGGAAAAGGTCAGACAGGATACCCTCTGTGAGAAAGCCAAATTGAAAAGCTTTGAACTGAAATTAAGAAATTTAAAAATTTTCCAAAGAACTTCATGAACTTACTTAGCAGTCTGAGATCATTTTGTTTAGTAGAGTTCCATAAACATAGTCATATAGAAATATGGGTCAAAGCTGTAAGAAGGAAGACTATCCTCAACACTCCTAATATTACTATGCCAAAAGGTATGAAATAAATCTGCACCAATTTATCAGGCAGAACATGTTTAGAAATATAAAGTAGCAACTTAGGCTTTTACTTTAAATATTGGAAATATTAGCCCTCAGTCCCTCACAGAAGAACAGTCCTTATAAAGGATCCTCCCGCTGTTACCTCAGATACAGAAAGAAGAAAAAGGGAAGTGTATCATATGCAGAATCAATGAATCTTCTAATCATTCTTCTCCTAACCAGCACGCGCCAGAAGCTTCACACACCAACGAGCCATATAAGCATTCTAAACACCATACTACAAGTAAATACATATATTTTACTGTTGCTTTGGGAGCCATAACATAATGATATATCATTGTTTTATGTTCTGTTCATATGAAATTCAAACAATTTCCTAAGACTATGTTCACTGTCAACTCCTACAGATCAAACTAAACAATCACTTGGTCCACCAACCAAAATGAAAAAGAAAACAAGAAACACACGCACACGCACACTAGAGATGAAAAGAGTAAGGATCTCCAACGTATTGCCTCAGTCTAAAAGCACCCATTACTCCATCCTCTGCAGGAAATCCATATGTAAATGTATTCAAGCACAGAAGGAACACTCCCAAACGAAATTACATCAATCATTTGCTAACACATACTCCATCCGACTTTCTGTCAGTGTATAACTTCAAGCCTAGAACTAATATGCTTCTAAAGAGGCAGAAATATATAGGGCAACGGATAAGCAGTTTAAGAGATCGAAAGCTCATACATGGGGTTCTCAATTACATTACAAAAAGAGTTTGACAACAGAAATTTCATAATAATCTTCTACATTAGATTTATGAACTACCAAGAAGTATGATGTATATTACTTGGAGGTGTATCTTTCTCTTGTGCATCCTGATTGTTGGCCTCGACCTTCCTCTTATTTGTAGATGATGCTGGGATGGGGTCAAATCTAGGACTATCAAACGCTCTGCCATTGCAGGAGGGGTGGCAGGATTGGCAAGTGTATAAGCTGTCCCCATTGCATTTTCAAAATTACAATCAAATTCAATCTGACCAGCTTCCATCTGAAATATTTTCAGTGTTTCCCGTTGCTAAATTTTTCTACTCCTTTGCTTTCTATCTGTAATAAAATTAACTATAATGAAAATCATACAACACAATCTCTAAAAATGCAACTAAAAGAAGTTACAGTAAAAAGAAGGAAATCTTGACAATATTATAGCAAAAGATTAAAAACAAGCATTTGCGTGAGAAGTTTACATCTCAAGTCTATAGCTACTCCATAGTTAGTAGCACACCTGCAAATAATACGAAAGCTAAAATCGCCTTTATAAATATGACCATAAACTTTGTTTATTACTAATCAAAAACCAAATCCATTTTGCATTACGGTGCACTTACTTTGGAGTTTGGACCAGGAGAATGAACCGAAATATATAACATTAGCAAGAGGGAACTATCAAGCAATAGAGCTAATTGGGCCACCTCTAAACTCTTGATAATGTAAAGCAACAAAATACTCACAAAATCATGGCCTGAGAAATAAGAACTGAAATAACATTGCATTCTCAGTTAGAGCTCAAAAACTGAAATTTCGTAAGTGTAAACATGGGCTTTCACAAAATCACCCATTTCAGGAAAACAGAAAGCCCTGAATTTTCTGTTTTTAACCAATCGGGTTAACTTCTTCAGAAGCCCTTTTTTATAACAATCACCTAAACCATTTCAGTTATCCATATAGAAAAAACAAAAAGGAAAAAAATTAAGGGGAAAAAACACACTTTCTGCTTCTGAGCCAACACAATTCTTATTCAGTCTTTTCACAACCTTCTAGCCATTATTGCAAAAAAAAAAAAAAAAGAGTAGAGAATCGTTTCAAAAAGAATTATAATAGATATATTGAAGCAAGAAATTATAACTCTTAACACAAGATTTCCCAGATATACAACAGGGGTGAGCGTAAGTATTTACTTCAGAAACGAGTAAAACTCAAAGAAGAAGAAGAAGCACAAAAGAAAATTTTAAACTACGAAAAAGTTTTAAAAATAAAATTACCAGCAATAAGAGCAGCTCAACAGCAACAGTGATGCGGAGTCTGAGATTTTGGAACAAGAGGACAAGGGCAGGCCTACTCTTCGGCCATTAATGATGAATACAATTGTAATGAGCAAATAACAAATAAATGCACCAAGAAAGCAGCTTTTGGGTTCGGTAAAGTAGATTCTAGACAGGCCCACATTCTGCCCAAGGCCCATTATCTGTCAATGCTTTGGGTCTGCTTAAGGTCCAGCCCACATGACAATGAATTTTGGTAAACTTTTATATTATATATAGCAATACTCTGCCCTATTTATTGATTTTTTTATTTTTATGCCCTGTTTATTATTATTTATTTTCCCATCAAAGACTAATAAACAAAAAAGGATTAATTAGACTGGAGACTGAGTTCCACGTTAGCACTGTTATTAGTTTGAAATTATTATGGATACGGAAGGATTAATTAATGGGAATAAAAAAATATTTAATTGCTTTGTTAATGAAATGTATTTCTAATGTCACCATACAAAAATGAATAGTATGAAAATGATAATTCAATTTGATTGGATTAATATCCAACTCTAATTTGGCTTTCATTGTACACACTGTCAAACTGCCTGCCTACCTTAGATTGTTTATAACACTCTTGTGATTACATAGTTATTGGGTTCTAAATCAATTCTCAACTTGAACAGCAAGAACCAAACTGAAATGTCATTTGCTATCAAGAAATTCTATAGATATCCACTTGATATTTGATTTTGTCTTATATTTTTACCCCAACCTTAGGTTGAATTGATGGAAAATTGGGGCTATTTGTAACATTTAGAAAAGTTGAGGGATGTATTATAAAATAATTGATAACCTCAATAAATTTCGTGAAGTCAACTTACAATTGGGGTATAATGTAAACGAAATCAAACCTCAAAAGGGTTTATGTAATTTTGAAACTTCTCTGGGTTTATTTGTAATTATCCCAAACCTCAGGGCTAGTGTTTGTGATTCGGTAGGCTGCTTGCTGCTCTAAGCCTGATACACTGAGGGGTGCAGCACTGCAGCTATATACTTGAAACATCTCAAAGATAAATAGCCTTTGCAACGCTTTGCACAGAACATTTCCTTGAAATGCCAGCTCCTCCCTTCTTACACTCTCCCCTTACATTGTCTAAATTTTAGAACATGATGTTGAATTTGACTATCATATAATTAAAATATATGCTAAAATACACATACATACATAAATTGTCAAATTGATACCAGAGCTCAAGTGAGAGCAAAGCAGGAACATACGGAATTAAATCCTCAACCAAGAGTAGATGGGCATCATAGGAGTAATATAACAGAATAATTTTTGTAAACATAGAACAGAAAGAGAAGCAACTATCTTCTGGCTCAATCTGCATTATCCTCGTCTCCGTCGTTTTCAACTTCACGTCGTTTCTTTTGACCTTCACTTTTTGCAGGTGTCTCTTTCCTTTTTGCTTTCTTGTTTGTATCTTTTGCCTTTGATGATGCTGACTTCTTCTCGGCATTCTTTTGTCTAAACTCTGTTACAAGATAACCCAGGGTAGAAGATGAATACGAAATAAATAAAATCCAAACGGGACACGTGACTGCAAATCAACATTGGGAAGAACACATTATAGAATTGTATCATGATATTTCGACGTCTTAGTCTGGACTTGAATATCGGATAAAGGATAAGACATAGCGAAGGTTTCCCCCCTGACATCAAATACATCCATGATTTAATGCATCCATGATCAAACTGTACGTTAATCTAAAAGTGGATAAGAGAACTATGCATTGAATCTGTTACAAGAAGATATACTATAAGTAAATCACAATTTGCTATCGTATCCAAGACTATGAATAAGTCAGACCAGTCTCGACAACAAAAATGCATTATCAAAAGCCCACAGCACGAAGGTTAAAGAAACACTTTTTGAAAAGCATTGTTTAAAGTGCCATGGACATAACAATCTTACTATTTCTCTGCATGTACTCTTTTTTAGACAAAGGAATCATCGATTGCTCTTCCTTGAACCTTGTTGGATACTGTTGAAATGATATTTTACAAAGTCAAATCCAATTGATTGGGGTTGGTTCTCCAATATTCAGAGATCACCCCTTCTTGGAGAATAGAGAGGTAAAGATGTAAGGGATGGAGGCTCCGAAGGCAAATCACATCCAAATTACAATCCCAACTCTTGGAAGTGCTTACGGAAGAGTTATTACAAGCCTTCAGGCCTTCACTCAGGAGTTTCACTAAGTGAACACATACCCTCCTTCCTCCTCTCCTTATTTTCCCCAAAAAATGCAACACAAAAAATGTGCAGAAGTGGAAGTCACAGAATTCAAGCTGATTAATTAATTAACCACAGAGATAAGTTGATAAAATAACCAGCATATTACTAATCTCACCCGGTGGCTGTTCCTAAGAAAACAAATAAGTCTCTTGATTCTCCATTCCAATTTAGCATTCACCCTCCATACGGGCAAAACGTCTATATTTGACAGAGGGAGATAAAGCATTGTTTCAAAGTTACATGTGGCAAAGCGCCATTAGAGAGAAAATGGAAAAGACGGCAATTTTTCATTTTCAGAAATTAGAAGGGGGAAAAGTACAAAAGTCCCCTTAAAGACGCCAATTGCACGTGGCGTTTGAAGATAGCAGGGAATCAGAGCCATTTAAATCCACTCCTCAATCCAATACATTAATAGTTAACGGACAATTGACTTATCCTTTTTCTTTTTCTTTTTGCATCTTTTTGGAGATTAGGGTATAATTAGCTAACTAATAAGCATAGACCATCCTAATTGAGATTGCATAAAGGTCCTGATATTTGGGGAAACTGTAACATTCCAACACTTCAATGATTAAAAATCGCAATTGGTTCAGTTACTATTACTAAGGATGGCTCTTGCGATTCGATCATGTCTACCTAATCATATTCTGCCCCCATTCTGATCATCGTCATTTTCAAGAAGCAAGAAGCAGAGAACATGAATTTTATCGAAAATTCCCAAGATTTAATCAATTGCAAGGGAGAGAATGTGAGCAGGCTTTTACTTTATTATCTTTTTCCTTTATTCATTAGAACCGTGTATATTCCTTATCCGTCACTGCTGGACAGTACCTTACATGACGCAAAGTTTTTTGGAACTTTCTTATTCCTGGCTAACAGCATTTTTCTCCACCTGTTAGTGTATTATGGAGTAGAAAATATACACGTCTCCAAATCGAAGTGTGAAGTAGGAGGTAATACAAACTTGGATTGGAGGATTAGAAGTATATACACAATTTCAAATCGGGGAAGCTGATAAACAGTAAATGTAGTACATGTGCTAACCTTCAAGAGAATCTCGGAGAGGTCAATGAACTCTGGAAACTCTATTTCCTCCAGTGCCTTGAAAACATCTTCAGCATTGATGATTTGTCTGTTTGACTCCTTACATACGTCATTGGCGCTGCAGATATCAAGAATATAAACCATAGATCAATTCTCTCTCACCTATAACAACTGACTTGACGAATTTTTTTCAAAACAATGATGCTTAACAAACAAAAGACATGCCAACATTTCATAATCTGATAATCATTAAATAAACTCATCACAACAACAAATGACTGCAAAACCAGAAGTAATACTAGATTGTAAAAATCCTCACAAAAACACGCATATTTATTATACAAACATAACGCATACTGTAAACACCCAATTTATAACCAAACCCTAAGAAAGCAGACACATTTTCGAATCCAACAATTCAGTTCATATACTCCACAAAGCAAATAATACCTCCCAAAAATAATTCGAAAATTAAAAACTACACACATCCTACTTACAAAATTTCTATGTCGCTTACGATTCAAGAAAAGAAGAGAAAAGAGTTCCAGCAAGCAATATAGAGCATAGACTCAACAAAAACAAAACATGGGGAATTAACATGTTTGAGAGCGTGTGTGTGCGCGTAGGGGCCTTACGTGGCGGAGAGGTAGTGTATGAAGATGCGAGCGCTTTCGGAGAAAGCCTGGAGTGAGTCGCGGAGCACAGAGATCTCGGAGTCGGTGGAGAGCTGGGAAAGCTTCTCCTTCACCACCCGGCGCACGATAGTCTTCGGCAGCTCCTCTGCTTCCGACACCACCTTTTCCGTCACGTCTTTGTCTTTCTCCGCCATCTCTTTCCACGACAGCGCTTCTGATTCACGTAGCGGCGCACGACGGTATTAATGGGAAGATGCGATTATTCGGCCTTTTATTTTCCCGCCATCCCCTGTAATGTCTGATATAATTAGGCACACCAACACTTATAAGGGCCCGGCCGGCCCGGCCCATGGATAACATTAACAATGTCTATTTCACTGTTCACACACAGACACTCATATATAAAATAGTTTAGGGAAAAATTTTGAACTAGTAGTGGATAATGGAATTTCTTTTCTATCCACTCACTTAAAAAACTTTTTTTACCCACTATTACCAAAATATTTCTCCTTTAATTTGGGGATTTTAAAAACTGAAATAATTATGGTTTTCTTGGAAACCGAACACCCCCAAATACATATACACCCCCTAGATATACTATATACATATACATATGCAAAAAACATAACAAAACAAAATCAAAACATTCTAATATATCATATACATAAATATATATCGTGCCACACACACAAATACACACACCGATATCATGACATGGATGATCTCGCCGCCGCCGACATCGCCACCGCTCCTTCCTCATCCACCGGTGAACAGGTTAGGGTTTTCCCTCCCCATATTTTTTTGTGTTGAACATAGCATTTTAGTGCAAGAGTGTTGGGTATTGGATAAAAATGATTTGATTGGGTGTATTATGCTTATGATTTTTTGCATTTACTTTATGAATGAGGCATGAAAAGGCCGGTGTTTATTGAATATTGTTAGTTGGGAGTTTGAATTTCATGTTTTTGGAATGGGTGTCAAAATTCGTGCTTCAGAGTTTATGATGACACGATATGTTGTAGAAGACGAAGTGGCACGATATACACCTATATCGTGCCACTAATTGCACGATATAGTTTATAATGTAACAAGTTATAAATTTATATTATACCACTATATGCACAATATAGTATATAACGTGACACGTTACAAATTTTTATCGTGCCACTGCATGATATAGTTTATAACATGGAACGTTATAATCCTATATTGTGCCGCTATATGTACAATATAGGGTTATAACGTGATACATATTAACTTATATTGTGCCACGATATGAGCTATATAACGTGGCACGTTATAGGTTTTATGATGCCACGTTATAAACTTAAAACATGGAATATCATGCCACTTTATGATCGTGCCATATCGTGTCGTATCGTGCCACATTCTAATTTTCTTGTTGAGTATTGTTTTAAGTATTTTCTTACTACCTTTCTTGACTGGTTTGCCAATTTATGTTGTTAAGTACCTCTTAATTCATGTTGTAGGTTTGGGCCTTTGTGGAGGAGAGTGTCTTATCATAGATAGAAGGCCCATATTACTGGGTATGTACGGGCAAATATCATTCACAATATCACTGTTGAGCTACAGAAGACCGGTGGTGGGGTATATGGGGAGTTTAGAGACTCTGTTTTCGGTCACTTTTTGGATTTTGCCTACAATGATTTCATTTGTAATGTTGCCCTCCACGCATTGGTAGCACATGAGATACGCATGTTAGATGCTCGGGAATCAGAGTGTTGGTTCCACATTGGAGAGCATAGTATTAGATTCTCCCAGCGCGAGTATTCTATGGTGAGTGGTCTAAGGTTTACGAGGTCCACGTTTGACCCTAATGGTGTATATGAGCCACCCGAGACCGGTGTTTATCGACGATTTTGGCCTCATGGTGATCGTGTTATCGCTGTGGATCCACGCGATTTATTTAATGATGGCACCTTTCATGAGTCACTAGCCGATGCGCTAAAGGTGGCAAAGATTTTGTTTGCGTATTATACGTTGATATGTCTGAGATGGGCGACATACTACAAGAGGATCGTTGGGTATGGTTTCTTGTGGAGGACATGCATATTGGGAGGCTTTCCTTTGGGAAAGTATTATTTTCAGATTCTGATGCATTATATTCGGAATCTGAATGATACTCTGATGCCTGATCGGACTACTACGACTCCACCACGATATCGTCCACCTAGCTATCACTTTTACGGTCCCACATATGTGTTCTTGGTATGTATATTTATTTATGGTCGTGTAATTAGTTTTTAAATATTTAATAGTATCTTATTTGTCATTTATCTATGTTCAGACAGATATGAGCATTCAGGCGATACCTAGTTTGGGTGATGGTTGTGCAACTCGAGTCTCCGACATCAGGATGCTTAGGTGTCTTTGTTGGATGTTTCAAAAGACCATCAGCGTCGTTGATTTTTATTTGACAAAGTATGACTTGTAAAGTTGTTTAATTTTTTTTTTTTTTTTTTTGCTTTTACCTATGTATGAATCACTTTTTACAGGAGTTAGTTATTTTGCATATTTTTGTGTGTGTTTTGTGTGATGATTTATGCATATTTTTGGAGTATTTTATTTGCATTTACATGTTTAGTGTTACGTTGTGTTATTTTGTTGATTTTCTAGGATTTGGTGGAAAAAAACAATTTTGGATTAAGAAACGTCAAAAAGTCATTTCGCGCAACTGCGGCAGTCTTCGTATTTGGAACATAGCTTTTTCATCCGAAGTCCAATTGACCTGATTCTTATGCCATTAGAAATATAAGAGAGATTCTACAATGTCTACTTACTGGTACTAAATGCAAATAAAGACGTTTGGATGGGTTAAAATCATATGAAACGGGAAATCAAGTGATGAGATTTCGGAAATGACACGTCTTAGTATTTTGGTCATAACTCTCTCTAGAAAATTGATATTGAGGTCATTAAAGTGGCTCTGGAAAGATAAGAGATAGAACTACAATTCATAAGATAAACCGAGAGCAAATTCCGATGTTTTGAGGGTGCAGCGCGCACAGAAGAGGCACTGTGATCGCATATGATGCATTGATGTGAGAACGGCATGTCTTGATACAGACGCGCTTATGACTTGCAAAACATGAAGTTTTCGATTTTTTTTTATTTTTGGCTCTTCCACCTTATATATAGAACTATAGGCTTATAAATAAGACCTGGGGAACCCATATTTTTGAATACTTTAATTACTTAGCACTTTTAAATCTTAGATTTTGTTATTTTCTCTTTCTTTCATTATTGGGATTGCTTGGGTTCTTCCATTGATTTTTGTGGCTTAATCAATATGTAATATTTCTTCATCTCTTTTGTCTGATTTCAATTGTTGGGTGATTATTATTATTGCATGATAATGTTCATGATTGTTTTCTTTTCTTCAATTGAGATTATGATCTCATCCCCAAGCATGAACTAATTTCCTTGTTCTAGGATTAGGATGATTTGATTCAAACAAACGAGCATGAGTATTGACTAATTAATTTTCTTTCCTGAATAAATTGCTTTACATGTTGATTAATTGTCTGATCAACTTTTGATTATTTTGAGGGAATAATTGAGATCGAGAGAAGATATTATTCCTGGACTAAATGTATTCAGGGGGTTAGATATGAATCAGAAATGTATTATCTAACTTAGCTTAATGAAAATAGCAAATTAGGTAGGGATATCCCTAATATGTGAATACGCGAGTTATCGAGATCTAGGCTAGTTTTTACCTATGTGTTATATTTGTTAATCGCATGATCAATTAATTGATATTCCACTTGCAAGTTTGATGAGATGATTCTGAAATCTTAGACGTTCATCCATATCATTTTTCTCCGGGTTTAATTGTCTTCAGTTTTAATTTGCCTTTTTACTTGTTTTTCTTTAGTTAATTAAAATCACAAACTTGGTTAAAGTGTTTAGGATTTATTTTCTGTTATTTGCGTTGCATAATAATTATTTGTCGGTTAAGTCTTCTGCGAGGGATGACTTTGGTCAACTTGCTACCCTACGATTGATCTCGTGCTCTTGCGAGCGTCGCTCGATTTATTTTAGGTGTTTAGCGGTTGAACAAAATTTTGGCGTCGTTGTCGGGGAAGACTTTAGGCGTAATAATTATTGTGTTTATTTTTTGTGTTTCTAGATTAGGATTCTTTTTATTTATTTTTAATTTATGACTCTTTTTGTTTCTTTTGATTTTTAATTTATTCCACGGATGCATTAGATATGTTTTTCTTGTGTTGTTTATGCAAGGACGTAGAAATCTCAATCGAGACCTTGTGCCTTTCGTGGACGATATCCATCGAGTTGCGAGACGTGCAAGGAAAGAAGGGGATGATTCTACGGATATTAGCGAGGATTCTCGAGATCACGTTCCAAAAAAAGAACAAACAGACGAACCAGAGATAGGTGATAATCAAAACAGAAACAACGTGGAGGCACGTCAGCCTTTGATGCGTGAGTTCGCACGCCCTATCATTGGGGCTGTGACTTCTTGCATCACTTTGGGATAAGTAGCACAAAAATACGAGCTCAAAACTATACACTTTAATCAATTGTCGTCATTTTACAGGATGCCCAATGAGGATCCTCTCAATTTCATTCGGGAATTCTACTCCATCATCCAAACCTTTCATCTACAAGATTTGGATGAGGATCACCCAGATGTCTTGATTTCCATATACTACGAAGGATGGGCGAAAACTTGGCTTATGTCTTTTCCTCCCAACTCTCTTACTAATTGGGAGGCGGTGTACAATAAGTTCATGTGTAGGTACTATTCACATAAGAAGACTTCGGATCTGCAAGCTAAAATAGCCATATTTAGTCAAATGGATGGCGAGCCTTTTCATGAGGCACGAGATTGCTTTAAGGATTTATAGACTAAATGCCCACATCATCACTACCCAATAGAATTGTTAAACCAATTTTTCTATGATGGTTTATTATATAATTATCAATATATGGTTGACAATGCCGCCGAGGTGACATGGGTGAACACACGGCTCGGGAAATTTATGATATTCGGAGATGATGAGCACTAATTCACAAAAAAAAAAAAGTGCCAGAGGCAAACGGGTGTTCACTTGGTTTTATACCATTGATTTGGGCTTCCTAGACTTGAGTTTTGTGTTGTTTTTGAGTATTTTGAGTCATTTGAGTAGCCAAGCCATGTTGAGAGCCAACTATATTGAGTTTATAGTCATAGTAATGAATTGTGTATCAAAAGAAGTACAAACGAGCAAACAACGAGAGATTGATTTGAAGAAACGTCCAAACGCGCGTCCGAGATTTCCATCATTGGCAGCATTTTGTATTTTGGTCATAACTCTCTCTACAAAATTGATATTGAGATGATTCAAGTGGATATGGAAAGCTAAGAGATAGGTCTACAACTCTTATGAAGACACCCAACGTAAATTGGCGGACATTTTTTTAGCAAGCTACATCGCGAAAAATTTGATGGAATTTGCAGAAAATAAAAGCTGACAGCCCATGCCGATAACATTTCCTTTTCATATCATATACCATCAGCAATATTTTGTCTGAATACAGCATGGACATCAGGTCTTGTGTTTTCCATTCTAGATTATTGGATAGGTACAACCAATCTATTTTAACTGGGCGGACAAAACAAAAACTCCGATTTTTTGGATCAAAAAGGATCTTACTATAGGTTCCAAGATAATGAGAGGCTTTTGATCTAGGGCATGGAGGACACTTTTGGGGATAAAAAGTAACACCAGCCTTAGCAGGAAAGAGTTGAAGAAGATTGAAAAACATTTATCATCTAGAAATAGATAAGATTAGTTCTTTAATCTCTTTAATTCTGCATTTCATTGTTGTTTAAAAAAACAGACAGCCTATATCATTTGAGATGCATTCTCATTTGATTATGGATATTTGTATTTTCATCATGAGCTAAACTCTATAATTCTAGAGGGTTGATGTAATCTATGTTTGAACTTATGTTTTGAGATTGTGGTTTGTCAATCTAGATTTTCCAATTTATTTGTGCTATTTGTATCTATTGCTTCTAAATTACTTGATCAATAATTTAGAGTATTTGGTGTATTTGATTTGACACTTGAGAGAGGTAATTGAATACATGACCTTGCAATAGCATAACCTAGGATTTCATATAATTGAGAGATTTGTGAATCATTTGAAGTCCTTTATTAAGATTCATAGTTTTCATTGAGATTGCATTTGGTGATTTTTATAGAGATATTGATTTCCCAATTGTGGTCTAAAATCATTTGGCACTCGAGAGAGAAATGATTATTGTAGAAATCTTGACTTATAAATTGATGATTGATGATTGATAAACCATATTTATAACATAAGGGATAACTAGATTTATCACACCTCTAGAATTCATTCTCCATAGATTTAGATGTTTATATTTTGATTAGTTATATCTAGTTATTTTTATTTATAAATTGCGATATCCACCTATTATTGATCCACAAATATAGCATAGGTAATTTATACTTGGTACTTATACACGCATTCCCTGTGGATACGACAACCCTACTCATATCACTATATTAAAACTTGACACCGTAGACTTGCGGTTAGAAAAATCTCTAACAATGGGCTGCCGTGAATGAAGTAGCACCGAGCTACAATATGACAAAACAATTGGCTGAATTTACTAAGCAAGTGCAATTGTTGGCTACCAGGGGGCATCCACTAGTCGCCCTTCCTTCTGCCGAGCCGTGCAGGATTTGTGGTGAGTTTGGTCATGGGGCTAATGTTTGTAATGTTATGATTGAAAACAGGTAGAGGATGTTAACGCTATCTAGGGTTATCGACCAAAGGGCTCGTGATGATTCTTTCGCTCGGACTTACAACAAGGTTGGCGGAATCATCCGAACTTTAGTTAGGATAATTCGCAAAATCCATCTCAAATCTATCCAAGGCCACCGCAACCCCAAGGTCAGCCATCAAATCAACTTCGGCCTCCATCTATTGAAGAAAGCTTGAGTTCATTTATACGGGTTAGTAAGAAAACTCAAGAGGCCAATATTCAGCGGTTTGAGTCCATGGAAGCCTCGTTTAAGCGTCTTAAAACTCAAGTCAGCCAATTGGCTACTTAAGTTGGTGAGATAGCTCGACATGTCTTCGAGAAAGACGTATTGCCCAGTCAACCGAGACAAGCTCAAGCTATCACCGTTCCTAAAATTGGTGAGATCTATGATAATGAAATTGAGATTCCTTCTTCTATTGTCTCGTCTAACCCTGCAGGTATAGCGAAAGTGGAAAAGAAAGTTGATGCAAGGGAATGAAAACGCAAATACGGAGGCAAGTTAGGGATCGTCCTTCCACGAAACTGATGATCCCCACAAACCTCCTACTCCATCCCTAAGTCCACTCCCAAAACAACAAGATCCAGGGAGTTTCATTGTTAACATTTCTTTTGGGAATGGAAAGGAAGTCGCAAGTATGATTGATCTTGGAGCTGGAATTAACCTTATGCCTTACTCTATATTTATACAACTAGAGTTAGGGGAATTGAAGTACACCGGGTTACGTTTGCAACTTGCTGATAGATCCATTAGGTATCCTACAGGTAGAGGTGTCAAATGGGTCGGGCCGTCGGGCCAAATGAAAAAACTAGGTCGGGTCGGGCCAGGTCAAACAGTATTCGGGCCACCATTTTTGGAGCCCAACCCAGCCCACGAAAATTCACTTAAACAATCGGGCCAGCCCGGTGTTTCGGTCCTAACAGGCTGGGCCAAAAAAACCGACTCATTTGGGGCCTCTAAAATTAGAGCCCAGTCCGGTGCTTTAACCGGGCCAGTCGGGCTAGCCCACCGGGTCAGGCCGAAATTGACAGCTCTACATACATGCGTTGTTGATGATATATTAGTCCAAGTAGGTGATCTTAAAATTCTCACTGATTTTGTTGTCTTGGATACGGAAAAAGATAAAGGTAATCTAACAGATCATACTATATTATTGGGTAGACCATTCATGGCACCACCAACACCTTGATTGATGTCAAAAACAGAAAATTAAGTATGAATGCTTGGGAAAAACTGTAACGTTTTTAATTTTTGATATAGCTCGTAGTCCTGCATATGTCTTGAATGATAATTTTGTGGCTAGCGATTGTGTGGTTCGTTGTGTGTAACGGGGTTGCAACTTATAAAACGGATTTGAAACTTAGCAAGGATGGTCGAACACCTTTGTTAACTTTTAACTTTAGCCAGGTGAGTCTATTATGGAGGTTGGGGATCAATTCAAGTTTGATCCGAGGTGGATAGAACATGGTATTATGGATTAATTGAATTTCAAATTATACTTTATATTTATTGTTGGGAGAAAAATTCATTTTGGTCCCATTAGACTTACCCCCTGATGATTTTAGTCCCATGGTTTGAAAATAGTCCCATAAGATTGTGCTTATCACACAAATGGTCCAGCCGTTAGTTAAATTAACGATCAAACCTGTCAAATTGAAAGTCACACCTGCGATTTGGGACTAAAAGTGAGAACAATGGGACTAAAATCATCAGGTGCTCAGTCTAATGAGACCAAAAGTGAATTTTTCTCTAAAAACTAAAAATAACTAATATCTATTTAAAAAAATATATTATCATTAAAGTTACTATTTTTTTATTTATTATAATTTTAAAATTGACAAGTAAATTAAATGATAAAATTTATCATTCAACTTATATAAAATAAATTTTCTAGAAAATAATTTTAAAAATAGATGTTAATTAATTTTTTTTTTTTTGAATGTGTAATACAAAAAAAAAGATGAAATACATGTATCATTTATTTTAATTATAAAATTAACAAAGTAAATTAAATGATAAAATTTATAACTCAAGTTATAAAAAATCTAAATTTTCTAAAAAATAACTTTTAAAAGTAGATGTTAATTAAATTTTTTTTTGTGATGTGTAATATGAAAAAAAAAAAAGAATACATGCATATATAACCGTATAAAGTACATGTATGTGTATATATATAAAGTTTAATTTATTTTTGGGTCCATATATTCTTGCTCCAGGATCTTGGTCTCATATAACCAGTGCATGTATGTGTATATATGTAAAGTTTGATTTTTTTTTTTTTTTGAGGAAATGTAAAGTTTGATTTAAAACATAAAAATTAAAAATATAATATTTGAAAAATAAAAAATAAAAAAATGTGAGCTAGGTTAACATTACTAAAATATTATTAATAATATTTATAATTTAACTATACTAAAATATTTTTAATAGTATTTTTCTAATTTTTTTTTAAAATAATTACTATATTTAAAAATTATGAAATTATTTAATATCGTAACCTTTTTTATTTTATTGATAGTTGAACTACATATATTTTTCAATACGTAAAAGTGATTTTTGTAATTATTTGTATTTTCAAAATCAAGAAGTGATTTAAACTAAAAAAATATAGAAAAACTATTTGTTTTTCTAAATATTTTAAGTAAGAGAATTTGTTTTAGTGAAATAAAACGCACTGGAAAAAGATATTTTTTTAAAAATATATTCGAATGACAGATATTTTTTTTAGTTTTCAAGTGGGACATTCACAATATTAATTTTAATAAATAGCTCAAAATATAAAATTTAGAATAATTTTTATCATCAATAATATTAAATTTAACCAAAAAAAGAATAATGAGACCATTTTTGGTTAAGAATTTAACTTTGGTGTCCTATAGAACCATTTTTGTCGTTAAAAATTTAACTTTCGTGTCCTATGGGACTATTTTTGTCATCAATAATGGTTTCCGTTAATTTTGTAACGGAGCAACACCAGATTTTCAGTTTCCGAGTCATATGAGACTATTTTTGGTGAAAATATCGATTTGGGACTAAAAGTGAGTCTAATGGGACTAAAATCATCAGGGGGTAAGTCTAATGGGACCAAAAGTGATTTTTTCTCTTCTTGTTGGGTTTAAAGACACAATTATTTGCTTGAGGACAAGCAATATGCTAAGTGTGGGGGAGTTGTTTTGCATATTTTTGTGTGTATTTTGTGTGATGATTTATGCATATTTTTGGCATATTTTATTTACATGTTTTAGTGTTACGTTGTGTTATTTTATAGATTTTCTAGGATTTGGTGGAAAACAACAAGGTTTGGATCAAGAAACGTCAAAAAGTGATTTTGTGTAACTGCGGATCTTCGTATTTGGAACATAACTTTTTCATCCAGAAGTCTAATTTTTGATTCTTATGCCATTAAAAAGATAAAGAGAGTTCTATAATATCTATTGACTAGTACTAAATGCAAATGAAGATGTTTGGATAGGTTAAAATCATGTGAAAAGTGAAATCAAGTGATGAGATTTTGGAAATGACACGTCTTAGTATTTTGGCCCTAACTCTCTCTAGAAAATTGATATTGAGGTTATTCAAGTGGCTATGGAAAGCTAAGAGATAGAGATACAATTCATAAGATACACTGAGAGCAAATTCCAATGTTTCAAGGGTGCGCAGGCGTGCACAAAAGGTGCACGGTCACGCACGATACACAGTGGCAGAATGATCTGTTGTTAGATATTTTTCTAAACCGCAAGTCTACGTTGTCAAGTTTTAATATAGAGAAGTAAGGTTGTCGAATCCACAGGGAATAATTATCGAATTATTGCTAAGTACTATAATATAGTAGTCCAACTTTATTTAGAAATTCAATATATGATGAAGTTGATTATACTAAAAATACTAAAAATAAATCAAGAATATGAAAATATCAATGAGTTTATCCAAATGATTAAATGAATTCTAGAGGTATGATGAATCTAGTTATCCCTTATGTTGTCAATATGGTTTATCAATCATCAATTATCAATTTATAAGTCAAGATTTCTACAATAATCATTCCCTCTCTCAAGTCTTTAAATGATTTTAGATTCAATTGGGAAATCAATATCTCTATAAAAATCACCAATTAAAATCTCAATAAAAGCTATGAATCTTGATAATTGACTTCAAAGGATTCACAAATCTCTCAATTCTATGAAATCTATGTTATGCTATTCCAAGGTCATGTATTCAATTACCTCTCTCAAGTGTCAAATCAAATACACCAAACAATCTAAATTATTGATCAAGTAATTTAGAAGCAATAGATCCAAATAGCACAAATAAATTGATAGATCTAGATTGACAAACCACAATCTCAAAACATAAGTTCAAACATAAATTACATCAATCCTCTAGAATTATAGTGTTTAGCTCATGATTAAAGAAAATGAATCCATGAAAATACAACAATACATCTTACAAGATATGAAGAAAGCAACAAAATAAGAACAAGAGTTGAGGGATCTTCTCTATTTCTAGATGATAGAAGCCTCCAATCTTCTTCTCCAAATTCTTCTCAAAATGCTCAAATTCTTCTTCCTTGTCTTGTAGCTTTTTATTGCCTTCCCAAGGGTTCCAAGATGCCCTCATTTCAAGCCCCAAGGATGGTATTTATAGTACACAAAAGTCGAAGGGGTAGGTGAACATAGGATTTTCGCCCCCCGGCGGGCGGCGCCAAAGAATTACGTGCTGTTTATCGCTGGCGGCGGCGCCCGCCAACTTAATCGCCAAATATCGCACGGCGGCTGCAGCTGCATCAACATCTGTGAACACAAACCGCCCGGGCTGCTGGGCGCTGGGCGTTGGGCCGGCGCGCCCACAAGCCTCGTCCGTCCGTAAAGATTTCATTCTGTCGCGGCGGCTGGGCAGGGGCAGGGCGGCGCTGCGCCCGCCGCCCGTCTTGGCCAAAATGCGATTTTTCCTTGCTTATACACGATTTCTTCTTTCTTCAAGCCGTTTTTCACCATTTTCTTCATCTCTCGGCTACCAAATCCGTATTGACTCTACATCGACACTATTTGAAATAAATTGGACTCTAAAGACTCTAAAAACACCCAAAATAAAACCAAATTCTAATCTAAAATACTCAAATAAGTTGGTAAAATACCAACTTAACAAATACCCCCAAACTTAAGCTATTGTTTGTCCTCAAACAATTATAACTCCAAAATGAAAGACAAACAATACAACAACACACGCAACTACAAAACTCCATAAACCAATAAGATTTGTCTAAAACTCATTTCACTATCAATCAAGCATGCATTTTAACATTGTGATCAAAAGTGTTGAATATTCATGAAAATTCCGTTTTCATTATTCAAATTGATTTACGCAATCAAACGTTATCAAGATGATCACTTCTAAGTATCAAAAGATCTTCGACTACCGGATTCCATAGGCTTGTTATTCACACTAATCTCCACTAATGTAGGCTAATATAACACATGGATCAATAGGGCTTCCAAAGCTTGTAATGTGGCTTAGGGTCGGGTAGGAAAATTTAGGATTAAGTGGCTCAATTCACCCAAACACACAATTACCCCTTCAAATCACCAATTGCCAAACAAAATGGCTACCTTCACTTTTGTTGAATTTTCAATTATTCTCCTTTACGAGCCTCTATTTTCAACATTTTTTTTTCGAGACCCCAAACTTGGTCTTTTGCATATTTTAACACATGGGGTTTCATTATTTCTTTTCTCGGCAACTTCATGCGAATGAACATCTACCTTACTTATTACATCCTCCTCAACCTTCAATCATTTTGTGTGTATGAGTGATGGGTAATTAGGATTTTCACATGTAAGCTCAAGGTAAAAACAATTGGTTGCCAAAGAACAGGTTTAATAGGCTCAAAAGGGGACACTAGTGAAATTATATCGTACAAAGGTAGTCATTTTGGCTCTAGCTTTTATTCAAAGATGGCCTAAATCATTTCCTTATGTTATTTCACCTAGATTTCGCCTCAATTAGTGATCAAACAAGTTCTAGAATCCGGTGGGATCATACAAGCAACACTCGACTTCATTAATCATTTTCAAATAAGTTAACGAGAATTATGCATAAATATGAAATCAATGAAGCAAAATATAGATCACCACTTAAAAGCATGCTTTCGTGACAGTTCAACTCGCAATCAACAAATCTACTTAGTCATGTAGTTCTATAGTTCAACAAACTACCCGACTCGACTCAACTCGATTTTTTTTTTTGACACGACTCTGACACGACTCAAAAGACACAAATACAGATTACACCCCCCCAAACTTAAATTGAACATTGTCCTCAATGGAGAGTGAAAAAACTTTCCGATAGCGGAGCGCTAGGACTCCTCATCGGAGTCGTGTGGTGAAAAAAATGAGCAATAGGGCCGGTGGTGGTGGTATTGGAAACCGGAATTGCGGGTGTGTGCGGCTATATATCCGGGCAAGTACTCGGTTGTGCTCATTCTCATATTCTTCTCGTCCGCTCTGTGGCGTTGCTCCGCTACAAAAGCCCTTCTCAATTCTCGTACTTCGCGAACTAGTGCGTCAAGAGTCATTATGTGAGCGTCTCAGAACAAGAACGTCTTGCCGCCGAACCGGATGGAACGTCCATATTCTCGTGGTTGGGCATGAGTATCAGGCTCAATAGTTTGCAGAGCAAATTCGGGATGAAGAATATATCCCGCCCTTCGGATTAGGCACACCGCCCGCCCGTCGTCATAAGAAGCAATAGTAGCGAATCATGGGTCCTTTGGATTTTCCAATGGCTCGGAGTTATCCCATGTAACACCCTTCTCTTTACATAACCCACAAATTAAACTCGGTAAGATTAGTCCCCTGTTTTGGGTTGTAGCATTTTGTTATGAAGGGGCGTTGCAATAATTACCGGTCAAATTGTATGTCAAGAACTATGGCATAAAGAAGATGAGCTCGTTCTTAGTTACATCACTAACATGCTTGGTTGGTATCAAGTTGTTGCATATGAAGTGGTACCAAGCTCGCCCATATCGACTAAGACTCGTTTCGGAAAAGAAAAGTAGCACCTCCCACAACTTTTATATGACGTACCACGATTCCGGCGGCATAAGGTATTACAAATCTCCTCCATACTCGGTGGTTGCGAGATAAATTCAATGTACGGTGAGTGATCCACCTCCGGAGTCCATAATATTCTCTTATCGTTCTTGAATGAGTGTATACCTTATTTACTCCACGCACGAAAACCTCGAGTTATAGCCATTTTTGGTCTTTGCATTTGCATAAAACTCTTTGACTATATTCGGTGCGAATGGTGCAGGTTGTGCACAAAGTTTTTCCCATTGCTTCGATGTATCATTTGTGCAAGTTCACCATCATTTGGCCCCGGTTGTAACCCCGTTCGCGGTTATGCTCTTTGTGCTTAATTTCTCATAAAAAGATTTTGTGCCTCTAAGCTTACGAAACGACTAGTATCATATTCCTCGGAGGTACTCGCCACCTTTTTGCCCTTGCTTGCATTCTTTGTTCTTGGCATTGTGGTTGATTTGAAAATCACCGAAAAATGACACAAGCAACATAGCACATAGACGACAATACGAGTTAGTGGTTAGAATTTTGCAACAACTCAAGAATTATGCATCTTTGTCATCAATTCATGATCAAATAACCTTTAGTACACAATGATGACAAAGAATCAAATGCCTAGGTGTAATATTTTTCATTGATGCATTTTAACAAACACCTTGTAGGCATATATGCAAAGAAGAGATGTTCACCAAATTTGAAATTCAATTCATGCCCATTTTTCAACACCAATCAATTCAAGCACAATATTATTCATATATCATCACAATTTATCAAGAATTTATCAAGAATTTCGAAATTATAATGATAATGAAAATTCCCACATTTTTAACCTAAGCTTGAAAATTTGAAGAAAATTGGTGTACAATTGAAGCTCACTTACCCAATTGATGAAGAAGATGAAGATGATGATTAAGTTGCTCAATTGCCCACTTGAATGGTGTATAAGTGAATGCTAGGTGGGATTTTTGTAGAAGAAAGAAGATAGGCGTGTGTGTGTGTGTTATGTTTGTAAGGGAAAAAAAAATGAGGCTAACTCACCCTTTAACTACCCAGCAAACCATCGGGCGCTGCGGCGCCCGCACACTTCGTTCCTTTTCGTTCCTTTTGCTCTGTCTCGGAATATGGGCGCCCGCCCGTATTTTTTTTTTTTTTCAATTTAATCAAAAATTCAAAATCACACACAAATTAATTTACACAAAAATCACACCAAAATTCAAATAAATACACACCAAACTAAAAGAAAATAAAATCACACAAAATTCGATCACACGAAAATCACTTGGGTTGCCTCCCAAGAAGCGCTAAATTTATAGTCGTTAGCCGGACTCAACTATTCGGACTCAAGAAATTTCATCACCAAGTGGAAGATTTAAAACCTTCCTTGCTTCGTTCCCAAAATAATGTTTCAATCTTTGTCCGTTTACTTGGAACAATTCCCATTGTTCCTCTTAACTCGACGGCACCATATGGAAACACACGTTCAACCACAAACGGTCCTGACCATCGTGATTTGAGTTTACCTGGAAAGAGTTTCAATCTAGAGTTGAACAATAACACTTGTTGGCCGGGTAAGAATTCACGTCGCAAAATCATTTGATCATGCCATTTTTTCGTTTTTTCCTTATACATTTTGGCATTTTCATATGATTCTTGACGAAATTCTTCCATTTCGTTTAATTGAAGTAATCGGTTTTCACCGGCCTCTTTCAAGTTAAAATTCAATTTCTTAATTGCCCAATAAGCTCGATGCTCAAGTTCAACCAAGCAAATGACACGCTTTACCAAACACCAATCGATACGGTGACATACCAATGGGTGTTTTATAAGCGTCGGCGATAAGCCCACAAAGCATCATCGAGCTTTTGTGCCCAATCCTTTAGATTAAAACTCACCGTTTTTCAAGAATTTGTTTCACTTCACGATTGGAAATTTCGGCTTGACCATTAGATTGATGATGGTAACCAAGCGCAATCTTATGACGCACACCAAATTTAGCAAGAAGGTTGTTAAATAATTTATTACAAAAATGCGTACCTTCATCACTTACAATAGCTCGAGGAGTACCGAATCGAGTAAAAATATGCTTGTGCAAGAATTTGAGTACTACCTTAGCATCATTCGTTGGTGTAGCAATCGCCTCAACCCACTTGGAGACATAATCAACCGCAAGCAAAATATACAAATTTCCATAGGATGCGGGAAATGGTCCCATAAAGTCAATACCCCATACATCAAACAATTCCACCTCCATTATGTTTGTCAAATGAAGCTCATGACGCCGTGAAATATTACCAACCCTTTGGCATCGATCACAAGTTTTCACAAAGGCATAACAATCCTTGAATAATGTTGGCCAATAAAAACCAGATTGTAATACCTTTACTGCGGTTCGGGTTGACCGAAATGTCCCCATAAGATGATGAATGGCAATGTTGAAGAATCTCTCCAATTTCTTCCTTAGGAACACAACGGCGAATGATAGAATCTCTAGCAAGATCTCTTGAATAGTAACGGATCATCCCACAAATAAGACTTGACATCATGTAAGAATTTTTTCTTTTGGTGTGAAGTCAAGTCCGTGGCAAAACTCCTCCCATGAGGTAATTAACAAAATCTGCGTACCAAGGTAATGATGTCTCAAGACGCATAATTTGTTCATCAGGAAATGATTCTTTTATTGGACTCTCAATCACCTCGTAAGGTTGCTCAAGGCGGGATAGATGATCGCAACCCCATTCTCGCTTCATTTTTTATCTCGAATCTCAATATCAAATTCTTGCAAGAGCAAAATCCATCGAATTAATCGAGGTTTTGCATCCTTTTGGAGAAAAGATATCGGATTGCCGCATGATCCGTGTAAACAATCACCTTTGTACCCACCAAGTATGCTCGGAATTTATCAAATGCAAAAACTACCGCCAACATCTCTTTTTCGTGGTGGTGTAGTTTCGCTGGGTGTTGTCCATGGTCCTACTTGCATAGTAAATAGCTTTAAAGATTTTGTCTCGCCTTTGACCGAGAACGGCACCCATTGCATAATCACTTGCATCGCACATGAGCTCAAATGGTTGAGTCCAATCCGCACTATCATAATCGGAGTCGAAATGAGTGCCTTTTTATATGTTCAAATGCTCGCAAACACAACTCATCAAAGCAAAAGATAGCATCTTTTTCAAGGAGATTACAAAGTGGTTTAACAATTTTTGAAAAATCTTTTATGAATCTCCTATAAAATCTCGCATGCCCTAAAAAGCTTCTTATGCCTTTCACATTTGAAGGTGGGGGTAGCTTTTCAATAGCCACAACCTTCGCTCATCAACTTCTAACCCCGTACAAGAAATACAATGTCCAAGTACAATCCTTCTTTGACCATAAAGTGACATTTTTCCCAATTAAGTACAAGATTAGTTTCCTCACAACGTTGCAAAACCATAGATAAGTTATGCAAACAATGGTCAAAAGAAGTACCAAAAACAGAAAAATCGTCCATAAAAATTTCCATGATTTCCTCAACCATACCATGAAAAATCGCCATCATACACCTACGAAAAAGTAGCGGTGCATTACATAACCCAAATGGCATCCTGCGAAATGCAAAAGTACCATATGGACATGTAAAAGTAGTCTTTTCTTGATCTTCGGGGCAATGGCGATTTGATTGTATCCCGAATAGCCATCAAGAAAACAATAATATTCGTAACCGCCAACTTTGTCCAACATTTGATCAATAAAGGGGAGGGGAAAATGATCCTTACGAGTAGCTTTATTCAATTTTCTATAGTCAATACATACTCGTCATCCTGTGTGATTCGTGTAGAAATTAATTCATTGTTATCATTTTTCACAACTTTCATACCTCCTTTTTAGGGACAACACATCTAGGACTCACCCATGCACTATCGAAATGGCATAAATTATACCGCCTTTAGCCACTTTAAAACCTCATTTCTCACGACTTCTTTCATTGCGGGATTAAGTCGTCTTTGGTGTTCAATAGATGGTTTATAAGATTCTTCCATTAAAATTTTGTGCATTACAATGGAAGGACTTATACCTTTCAAATCGTAAATATACCAACCTAAGACCGACTTATGTTCACGAAGCACACGCAACAACTTATCCAATTCGGATGAAGATAATGAAGCGAAACAATTACCGGATAAGTTTTATCTTTTCCCAAAAATGCATATTGAAGATGTTAAGTTCCTTTAGTTCTAAAGTACCTTCGGAATATTTTCAATATGGCATTTTCTAATGCTTCCTTTTGTTTTTCTTTTACAATTTCTTTAGCCTCAAGGGAAAGAATAAACTCAAGCAAATCAATATCATCACTATCTTCCTCATCACATTTCATTATTGAATTAATCAAACAATGTTCTAACGGATCTTTTAAATCTTGTTTTATAACTTCCGTTTGATCACATTGTTCGATTTTATCAATAAAATGACATGTGTGAGGTTCCTCTTGAAATTTCATTGCTTTATAAATGTTAAATAGTACCTCATCATCATTTACCCGTAATGTTAACTCTCCTCGTTGCACGCGTCAATTAAAGCTCGTCCCCGTTCTTAGAAAAGGTCTCCCAAGAATCAATGGCATTTCATGATCTTCCTCCATATCCAACACCACAAAGTCCGCCGGAAATATGAATTTATCCACTTTGATCAACACATCTTCAATCACTCCTCTTGGGTAGGTGAGTGATCTATCGGCTAATTGCAATGTGATGGTGGATGGCGTTATTTTCCAAGGCCAAGTTTCCGAAAAATACAACATAAGATTAATGCTAGCACCTAAATCACAAAGAGCTTTATTAAAATAAGAATCACCAATAGTGCAAGGATAGTGAAACTCCCGGATCTCTTAATTTTTGTGGTAGCTTTCTTTGCAAAATGGCGCTACACTCTTCCGTGAGATTGACCGTCTCATATGCTTCCAACCTTCTCTTTCTCGACATCACATCCTTCATGAATTTTGCATAGTTTGGCATTTGCTCGAGTGCATCGGCAAAAGGGATGTTGATGTGAATTTTCTTGAATATTTCCAAAAACTTGGAAAATTGAGCATCCAACTTTTTCTTCTGAAATCTCTGTGGAAAAGGAAGAGCATTTGGTAACACATTATCAGAATTGGAAATTGGTTTTACCTCAATTTTTGCCTTTTCTGATTGCTTATCAATGCCCTCTTCATTTTGGAGTGTTTCAGAGCTTGCTTCTGGTTCTTTGGTAACATGAGCAGGCATCTTTGGTTCATCATATTCCGTCCCACTTCTCAACTTAATGGCCTTGCAATGTTCCTGTGGGTTCACCTCGGTGTTACTTGGAAACGTATCAACTTTCTGTTGGGAATTAATAGCCGTGGCCAATTGACCCACATGTGTCCCCAAAGATTTGAGATGACTTTCAATTGTTGTAACCCTTGAACCCAGATTTTCTATGTTAGAATCGGCCTTGTTCATCCTTGCTCTTGATTCTACAAGGAATGAACTAAGTAATTCCTCCAAAGATGGCTTTTGTTCTCCCACGTGTGTACTGTATTTGCTTGATTCTCGATATCCCGGAGGTGGTTGCAACACATTTTCGCATTGCTATACGAGAAGTTTTCATGATTGCGAAGTCCGGATGATAATGTGTTGGCAATTGATTCCTCTATTGTTGAAACCCCGATTATTCACATAATTCGCTTGTTCCGTATCGGGATTCACAATTTCTTGACTTATCTCCATGACTGCCTCCGACTGTTGTTTTCCACCTGGACTTAGTGTAGCTATTTGTTTTGACAAGGCGGAAATTTGAGAGGCCAATGCGGACATAGTATCAAGTTCAAGAACACCGGCGACTTTTCTTGGCGTAGATCTTTCAGACGGCCATTGATAACTATTGGCAACCATTTCTTCGAGTAAAAGCATGGCTTCACTTGGAGTTTTAGCCATCAATGTACCTCCCGCTGCAGCATCTATAATAGTTCTTGAATGCCCATTCATACCATTGTAGAAATATTGAACCTTTTGCCAATCTGCGTACACGTGTTGTGGACACCTCCTCAATAATTCTTTGAATTACTCCCAAGCTTCGTAGAGTGGCTCAAAGTCGAGTTGATGAAATTGAGCAATCTCACTTTTCAGTTGAAGTGTCTTACTAGGTGGAAAGAATTTTGCCATGAATTTTTCAGTGAGATCATTCCAACTAGTGATACTTCCAGGTGGGAAAGTTTGAAGCCATTGTCTAGCTTTATCACGAAGTGAAAATGGAAATAATCTCAACCGAATAGCTTCATCGGGAACCCCATTCATTTTGATAGTGTCACATATCTCAAGAAAAATAGCCAAATGAGCATCCGGGTCGTCTACGGCACTACCCCCAAACTGATTTTGTTGCACCATGTTTATTAGGGCCGGCTTCAATTCAAAATTATTCGCATTGATAGGTTGGCGAACAATGCCCGAATAGTTTTGATTTGTGGTTGGTCGAAAATAGTCCCGAATGGCCCTTTCCGGTGGTGCAACAATAGGTATGCGGTCTTCATCATCACCGATCCCTGCCATTTTTGTGAACTCGATTCTTCGTGCGGCTCTAATCTTTCGAAGCGTTCTTTCAATTTTTGGATCAAATAAGATTAAATTAGCACTTTTATTTTTTCGCATCAACAAGAAAACACAAAAATGACAATGACCCTATTGTAACAAAAGAAACTAATCTAAATTAAAGTAAAACTACTAAGTAATAATATTAGCGCAAATAAGATGAATTATTCCCCGGCAACGGCACCAAAAACTTGTTAGATATTTTTCTAAACCGCAAGTCTACGGTGTCAAATTTTAATATAGAGAAGTAAGGTTGTCGAATCCACAGGGAATAATTATCGAATTATTGCTAAGTACTATAATATAGTAGTCCAACTTTATTTAGAAATTCAATATATGATGGAGTTGATTATACTAAAAATACTAAAAATAAATCAAGAATATGAAAATATCAATGAGTTTATCCAAATGATTAAATGAATTCTAGAGGTATGATGAATCTAGTTATCCCTTATGTTGTCAATATGGTTTATCAATCATCAATTATCAATTTATAAGTCAAGATTTCTACAATAATCATTCCCTCTCTCAGTCTTGCTAAATGATTTTAGATTCAATTGGGAAATCAATATCTCTATAAAAATCACCAATTAAAATCTCAATAAAAGCTATGAATCTTGATAATTGACTTCAAAGGATTCACAAATCTCTCAATTCTATGAAATCCTATGTTATGCTATTCCAAGGTCATGTATTCAATTACCTCTCTCAAGTGTCAAATCAAATACACCAAACAATCTAAATTATTGATCAAGTAATTTAGAAGCAATAGATCCAAATAGCACAAATAAATTGATAGATCTAGATTGACAAACCACAATCTCAAAACATAAGTTCAAACATAAATTACATCAATCCTCTAGAATTATAGTGTTTAGCTCATGATTAAAGAAAATGAATCCATGAAAATACAACAATACATCTTACAAGATATGAAGAAAGCAACAAAATAAGAACAAGAGTTGAGGGATCTTCTCTATTTCTAGATGATAGAAGCCTCCAATCTTCTTTCTCCAAATTCTTCTCAAAATGCTCAAATTCTTCTTCCTTGTCTTGTAGCTGTTTTTATTGCCTTCCCAAGGGTTCCAAGATGCCCTCATTTCAAGCCCCAAGGATGGTATTTATAGTACACAAAAGTCGAAGGGGTAGGTGAACATAGGATTTTCGCCCCGGTGACTGGCGCCCAGCCAATTACGTGCTGTTTATCGCACGGTGATGGCGCCGCCAACTTAATCGCCAAATATCGCACGACGGCGGCGGCGGCCACAAGACGCGCAATCATTGCTGCGGGCGCCATCAACATCTGTGAACACAAACCGCCCGGCACTGCCAAGGCGTTAAGCGTGTGGCGCCAAGCCTCTGTCGTCCAAAGATTCTCTCGCGGGGCGGCCTATGGCGCAGGCTGGCTAATGTTCTGGCGCCCGCAAAATCCCTGGCAAAATGCGATTTTTCCTTGCTTGTACATGATTTCTTCTTTCTTCAAGCCGTTTTTCACCGTTTTCTTCATCTCTCGGCTACCAAATTCGTATTGACTCTACATCGACACTATTTGAAATAAATTGGACTCTAAAGACTCTAAAAACACCCAAAATAAAACCAAATTCTAATCTAAAATACTCAAATAAGTTGGTAAAATACCAACTTAACATCTGTGCACGCGTGCGGTCGCGCGTTGTGACTTGCAGAACACGATATTTTTTATTTTTTTATTTTTTTTGGCTCTTCCACCTTGTATAGAACTCTAGGCTTATAAATAAGACTTGGGGGGCCCATATTTTCGAACACTTCATTACTTATCACTTTTAGACCTTAGATTTTGTTATTTTCTCTTTCTTTCATCATTGAGATTGATTGGGTTCTTCCCATTGAAGTTATTTTGCGGCTTAATCAAAGCGTAATATTTCTTCATCTCTTTTGTCTGATTTCAATTGTTGGGTGATTATTAATGTTGCACGATAATGTTTATGATTGTTTGCTTTCTTTCAATTGAGGTTATGATCCCACTCCCAAGCATGAACTAATTTCCTTGTTCTAGGATTATGATGATTTGATTCAAACAAACAAGCATGAGTATTGATTAATTGATTTACTTTCCTGAATAAATTGCTTTACTTGTTAATTAATTGTCGATCAACTTTTGATTATTTTGAGGAAATAATTGAGATCGAGAGAAGATATTAATCCTGAACTAAATTTATTCAGGGGGTTAGATATGAATCAGAAATGTATTATCTAACTTAGCTTAATGAAAATAGCAAATTATGTAGTGATAGCCCTAATCTGTGAATACGACAATCAGATCTAGGCCTATTTTTTACCTGTATGTTTTTTTTGGTAATCGCATGATCAATTAGTTGATATTCTACTTGCAAGTTTGATGATATGATTCCAAAATCCTATACGTTCATCCATATCGTTTTTCTCCGGGTTTAATTGTGTTCAGTTTTAATCTGTTTTTTTACTTATTTTTCTTTAGTTAATTAAAATCACAAATTTGGCAAAAGTGTTTAGGATTTATTTTTTGTTATTTGTATTGCATAATAATTATTTGTCGGCTAAGTCTTCTGTGAGGGACGACTTTGGTCAACTTGCTACCCTACAATTGATCTTGTGCTCTTGCGAACGTCGCTAGATTTATTTTAGGTGTTAGTGGTTGAACATTAGTATCTTATGAGACATTACAGCCGAGTGAGGATGAGGAGCAACAAATATATATGGAGCGTATCTAGGACGATGACATTCTATTAGGTCCTCCTCGGTTCATCCCAAAAGAGATTCGATTTTTGGGTAGTAGTGTGGTTGGAGGGGTAGAGGTCGTATTAGAGGTAGGGGTAAGACGACAGATCAGACGGCTCCGACTACCACCAATGGTAGGGTTAGGGGTAGAGTGTCGGAGATGGACGTTCCGACTACCACTTAAGCGCGGGGGTAGGGGCAAGACAAATATAGTGACAGAGGCTCCCAACGCTCCAAACTACCACCACCGCCATTCGAGGTCAGAAGTGGTAGCATAGAGCGGATGGTCCATCACCCCACCATGCAGATGATCCCTTAAATGGCTCCAGAGATGATTTATCGGCTAGAAAGACAGATGATCACCTGGGCCATCAGCCAGATGATCCATCACCCCGTGGGTGCGATTATTCCAGGGATACACGTGATGATGAGCCACCTGTTGCAGGCAGTATGTTGGTGATATTGAGGAGAGTTATACGAAAGGATGTTGGTCATTTGGAGAGACGCATAGATGAGTATGCTACTCAATTAGAGGACCGTGTCACTCGTTTGGAGTCACATACGTTTCTCAGTTGGAGAACCATATGACTCGATTAGATAGTCTTATTGCAAAGAAGGGTGCTCGATTCGATAGATGTCTAGATGAGGAGATAGGTCGGGTTCTGGACCTTATTCAGGAGAAGATTAGGCATTTTTTCCCATATATTGATCAGTATGATAATTTCATGCATGATCGTGTAGTCGGCAGTCAGAGGTTTCATAGTCAGACATCTTATCAGATGTTATCGTTGATGCCTCATCAAACAGACTCGGTCACCCCTCAAAGAGTACATGACCCTCTACCGGCATCTATTTGTCCTCCGCTAGAACCGGTACCTCTTCCGACAGATCGATACCTCATCTGAAAACATCGATACCTCGTCCAGTGTTGACCCCGTCTCCGATAGTGTCAGCACCCTATCTGCCTACTCTTTTTATCCAGGTTTGGGATAGGCATCCATCACAGTACATTGTCAACCTATTCAAGGCTACTGATATTCATATGAGAGACACGAGCGACCAAGATTACATGTGCTTCTTAAATTCTAAACAAGATTGAGTAAATAATTTTTAAATATTTATTTTGTCTTATATTAGTAGATTAATTAGTTTATTTTGTCTTAAAGGTGATTAAATATTTTGTTTAGTTATTTAATTGCATGAGGAGCGTGGGGCTTATATACTGTGTTAGACCTTTTCAAGGAGATTTGAGGATCCAACGATAGAGATGGAGAATGATGTAAGTTTCAATTTCATTAATTTTGTTATTATTTAGTTGCAAATTTTATAATATTTTATTTAGTTGTAGATTTATATTGATTTTTATTTGTTTTGGGTACAACATATAAATGCATACAAGGCCATATTACAGTCAAATCCTCAGTTTCTTGGGTTCTCACCTCATCCCGGATATACTACTTTTATGGGGTTACTGATACTCTTGTGTTGATAAAAAAAAACAATCAATAGATTACGGGGGCCCGCATAAGCATCTCGCAATTGTCTCAAAAACTATGTCCAAGACTCATCATTCTCATCATCACCAATTACAATTGCAAGTGGGAAAATCAGTTCATTGCCATCTTTTGTTATAACAACAAACAATATTCCTCGGTACTTGCCTTTAAGGTGTGTCCCATCAATAATAAAAATAGACCTGCTATGGTTCTGGAATCCAGTAATTGATGCATGCAAATTAAAGCCAAAAAAACGTACTGGAACTATATAATATATATTTTCAAATGTTACATTAAGGGGCCAAGGGCATCTACAATAGAGATGTTCCCAACACATGTTATTTGTGGGCTATAATGCTATATCTCATATTTTAATAACACACCCTCCTAATAACACACATTCTCAAATAACATTACACCCTTTATTTAAGGGTCCCACTTAATTTTTACACTTCTTTATTCCACGAGGGCAAGAAAGTTTTATTATTATCAAATTTAATCTTAGTTGTTATAAATTATAACAAATTCAAGAACATTCTTACAATAAAACTCACAATTAGTATGAACAAGATATCTTTGTTAATAACATCTTAAAGAACGCCTAGTGGAATGGAGATGCTTGAAGCAGTACTCATTCTAGGTCATGTGTCGGGAATTCTGTTTGTTTCAACTAATTCGTTGATACGATTTTGATATTATGGAATTTTGATCTCATAAATCGTAATTTGTGCAATTTCGGTCCTACAAATTTCGATCTTGTGTGAATTGTGCAATTTATGAAGTTTTGTTTATGATCGAGTTGCATTCTGCTAGCTAGCTAGCTGGGTTCCATAAATTAATTGATACGGTAGTTTCACTGATTTATCTAAAAGTTTCCTAGCTTGTCGGATGAATATAGAATAAAATAGAATGATTTAATGCTGCTTAATTTTGTCAGCTCAAATTTATGGTTTTAGCCCAAGTAGTTAGCTAGAATAATTAAATTTTGCATAGTACGTTGAAGCCATCTAGGATGCAAAATATAAATGTAAGTGATTGTTGATATGGTAAGCTCAGCTGGTTAATCTCCATTTGACACTTGGATTATTAGGACTTTGAAAGAAAAATCTCTCATTTAAGGTAAAAATTAATATTGAAGAAATAATATTCCAGCTCATTGGTATAGACATAAATTAATTCCAATTTAATTCGATAATTAATATTAAAGGCCGATCGGACAGTTAACATTGTCTGCAAGTTCAAGGTAATAATTTATAATGCATGCAGTATAAGAAACAATATTTATTCTCATAACATAGCTAGCACTCCATTTCATCAAATGAAAAAAGATAAGTACATCAGAATTAACTGGCCACGTCCTAATTACCACATCATCAGCACTTTATTATTATATATCAATTCGGGCTTTTTATATCGGGCCCATAGGTGGTGTTACGGGCTCGAACGTACAGCTCTATTTGTAGTCCGGAGATGGTGGTGGACGCCAACTAATACCATTAACTACAAAGGCACCAGATGATGAGGATCGACGGTGGAGGAAAGATATTGGCGATGAAGGAGATCGACGGTGGAGGATTGATGTTGGCGATGAAGGGGTTATTGGCTGAAACTGATCAACCAAGTATCGACGGTTGAGGATTGTTGGTGAGAGAGGTGGCTTAATATAAAGTGATTCTGTGGAGATGTTCATTTTGTCAATCTCTTCATTAGCAACAGAGGATGAGGTGGTACTGATTGTATTTGTTAGGAGAACAATCTCAATTAAGACCAAAGTCACACAGTACTCTAATTTTATTGACGACATATTCTTGATTATGATTTTTTTTTTTTTTGGTGAGTACTGTGTTTAAAATCACTGCTAAAGGTGGCCTTTTTATAATAGTTTTGGACTAATGGAAAAGTAACACGTGTTTGCTAAACAAAAAAAATGAAAAAAATTAAAGATATTCTTGCAGATTTTGATTATGATGATTGAGGCATTATGGAGTTGGATTAAAGCTATATATGTCTAGTAATTGATTACTCGTGTCGCGTAATTGGATTTGGTTATACGATCGTCTTTCCTTATGTTTCCAGCTGGGATGCATGTCTTTTTCTTAAAACTAGATTAATTTATGTCTGCTAATATATAATGCAGCAGTACTGGGGGATTCATGATTCATCATTCATGGTAGTGAATGTTGAATTGTTTGAATTATTCATGTCATTTCTGTTTATTTAGGTATTGAAATGGTTAATTTCCAAGAATATATCTACTACACTGAATAATTGAGTGCTTCTGTTTCCAATACTTAATAATATGTTAGTAAATCAGCTAGAAATATTCAAATATATAATAATAATCCCTATTTTTATAAAAGTAAAAAATTCTGCATTTGTATTAAAAGACACATCATTACGCTGCACGTTTCTTTAATAGCTTGTTTTTCCCAAATTTGTTTGAATTATGATTTTCCAGCTTCTTCAATATCGTCTACTTCCCTTCTAGGCGCTAGGATCTCCTTAACTTAGTGACGGATCCAGGAATTTTTTTGAAAAGGGGCACAAAATAAATAAAATTATAAACAACATAAAAAACAATTAGTAATGGCATACTTTTTTTTAATAACATAATTATTATATATAGCTTTTAAAAATAAATGATAAATAATTAGGGGAAAAGACTATGAAAAACTACACACATTGTTTTTAAAATTGCACATTTTTTTTCTAATAATCTAATTAAATATAAATTTCAAAACTAAATAACAAAGAGTAAATAGGAGGAGTAGAAAAGGCCATGGGAGCACGTGCCCCCACACTAGGGAGTGTGGATCTGTCCCTGCCTTAATTGCCTACATTTTTCTTCCAATTTTGCTTTATCTTAACCTGAATTAATATACCATGTCCATGTCCCACCTAAGTGCGGCTAAGCATTATTCTGTCGTTTGCCGAGTGTCTAGTGTAATATCTCGTTTTATAATTTTGAAATAACACACGATTAATAAAATGATGGTGCGATTTAAGATAAAAACGTGATTTCTGAATATTCCAAAGAGCATTTACCATTTAAATAATAATATCAAAACTATTAATAACAATCCCAATAATTATTCCATAAACTAATTTTTCAATTCTAAACATTTTAAAAAAATATTAATTTGTGACGACGATAAAATAAAAGGAAACAAATGAATTATGTTGTGCATAAATAAGTATTTCAAAATTTATAATTTGAAATGTAGTGATATACTTGATTTATTTGAAATTTGTATTATACGTGTTTATATTCATTAACATTGTATCTCTTTGTAGATAAATTAATTTGCACCAATCAAATGGTGACACAAGTGAAATTCTATATTAAATATCAATTATATATTTTCTATTTATATTTGGGAACTAAATGAAATTTAATTCCTAATTTTAATAGTTAATTAATTGATATTTTAATATATATTTTATTGGTCACTTAGAGATTGCCAAATGTCAAATTCTTATAGATCAAGATTTATCTTGATAAAATATTTATTTTTTTGATAATTATCACATTTTGTGATTAAAGGGATACTATTAGACTTTGAAGGACCAATTAAATCGAGGTACTTCGTCATATGATTTACCTAAGAACCCTTTCCTACAAGTATAAATAGGGGTCATTCTCAACGAATTAAAGGACAATTCAAAGAGAAGAAATTCAAGCAAGAAAGGCGGTGGAGAAAATTCTCTCAGGTCAAGAAGATCAAATTCAAGGAGATCTACGGTATTCAAGACGTTCATTGCGGAGTCTGTTCAAATTATAGTGTGTTGATTTGGGAATAAACTGTCACACCCTTGAACTAACATTATTAAAATCAAGTTCATATTGCAGAGAGATCGAAGAGTCAATTCCATCATGAAGCTCTCATATCCAAAGTCAAATACTGTCAAATATATTACGTTTGATTTGAGATTAAGCTTTTACGCTTTCGAATTAACATTATTCATATATTCAAAGTCAAGCTTGGAGAAGATCAAGCTTAAGAGTTTATCAGAAAAATCTTGAGTTCCAAATATCATATTCTTAAAAAAAAGAATCAGAGGAGAAATTGATATTGTAACCCTTATTTTTCATTTCGATTATATAGATTTAATTTGTACAATTTTTTTCTTATTTATTAATTTGCAGACAATAAAAATTTGTGTTACACTCTTATTTACATGCAATTTTTTGACACAACACACCCCTTGCATTGCATAGTCAAAAGACTAGTTCAATTTAATAAGAAACGAAAATAAAGACCTAAAGTTTAAGTTTATTAAGTGAATCAGATAAAAGAAGGCTCTCGAAGAATAATAAGAGAGATTAATAAAAATAAATATAAACCAATACTATTTAGAAATCAAAGGGACTTAGAAAAAGAGGAATTCTTTTTTTTTTTTTGAAAGCAGAAAAAAGAGGAGTTATTTATTAAAACTTAAACTGGAAAGGGCCGTAGAGAAAGATCTTGGGAAAATTACATAAAATACACTCTTTTTTGTAAACATACCACAAAATAGGCTCTTATCACTTTTGTACCTATTTTTTTTCCGTTTTGTGTCTTTTTTTTTCTTTTTTTATGCTCCTGCATATTTTTTTTATTTTTTTTTATTTTTTTTGTTCATGTATTGCTTTAAATGTTATATATGTTGTTTCAATGTTGTTTAAATTTGTTTTTTTGTTGTTTCTTCTTTGTTGTTTCAATGTTTCAAAACAACTTTTACCTATTTTTTATGTTATTTTTTATTCATGTATTATTTTATACATTGTTTCTATTGTTTCGGTGTTATTCTATAATATTTTTAATGTTGTTATAATAATTTTTTGTTGTTGTTTCCATGTAGTGTTCAATGTGTAAATACAATTTTTATCTATTTTTAAGCTCTTTTTATTCATGTGGTGTTTTTAATTTTTTTTACGTTGTTTCTGGGTTGTTTTCATACCGTTATTAATGTTGTTTCGGTGTTTCTTTGTTGTTTCCATGTAGTTTTCGATGTTTAAATACATTTTTACCTATTTTTAACTCTTTTTGCTCATATGGCGTTTTCTATATTGTTTCTGGTTTGTTTCTATATTGCTTCCTGGTTGTTACCATGTTTTTTATGTTTTCATGCATTGGATCAAAAATTGAATTGTGGTTTTTTATTCATGTTGTTTCTATAATATTTTTAATTTATTGGGTTTTAATATGTGTTGTTTTATGTGTATATTTCTTGATTTTTTATAAGACTTCGAGTATAAAATGGATTATTTAACAAGAGCAAAATTTATTTTTTCACTGAAATTTTATTAAAAGAAACATGTTTGAAACATGTTAGAAACAATATTGAAACAAAGCGTAAAAAAGTCTGGAAATTTTGGGGGGAGCGTAAAGTTGTGTAAAAAAAAGGGACCGTAAATTTGGGTAAAATGGTATCGGAAAGCGTAAAAGGTTGACACTGTCTCCAAAAAGTGGGGCATTTATGTCAATTGCCTAAAGATCTTTCTATTTTAAAATATAAAACCTACAGTTCTATTTTGTTAAAAAAAAAAAAAGAAATAAAAAACTTGGAAGAAGGAACCAACTTCAAATTACTCACTTTATTTCTTGATTTAAGTAAGAAATAATAAAACAAGAAATGCTTTCATCTTTTTCTTCCCTTTTCCTGTGTTTTTAGTATACGGTATTATCCAATTATTTATATGAATGAATAACATGTGTTTAATCTGATAAGTAGTGAGACATTTGTTTATAGATATTAAACGGGCTGACCCTAGCCCTAACGGGCTTCGGGCTAAATGGGCTTCGGGTTAAATGGGTCACTATTAAACGGGCTAGCATATTGCGAACCTAATCCTAACCCTAGCGGGCTTCGGGCTAAACGGGCCACTGTCGGGCTATAAGTCAAAAAAATTAAATATTATATATTTAAATCTAAAATTTTAAACTCGAACTTATATAATATTTAAGTTTAACCTGTTAAGTTAAAGTATTCATTATAAAAAAATCTTGCATAATTTATAATTATATTTCATTACCAGAATTAAAAAATTTAAATATTCCATGATCTAAATTTTTAAAATGAAAATATAATAATAAAAGTAGCATTATATAATATATACCCATATAAAATGAAAAAAAAATAATAGTTTTTATGAAAAAATATTCATGACTATAAGTCATGGTTTTAAGAATTATATATTTAAACCTATTAAAGATGAGGACATGTGAGTTTGAAAAAATATATTTAGTAATAGGTAATATGTAATAAAACAGATATTTTTTTAAAAAAAAACACAATTGGCGGGCTAGCGGGCTAGCCCGGTTAACCTACGGGCTAGCCCTAACGGGCTTTGGGCTAAACGATGCGGGCCAAAATAATTCGACCCTAACCCTCTTTTTTTCCCGGTTTAAACGGTCCAGGCCGCGGCCCTTTAACATCTCTACATTTGTTATTCATCCACCCACCAAGTGTATCTACAAGACATATAATATACCATATGCTTCATCGTATAACCCTAAAATAGGACTGGAAAACAGAAAGGTATGGATTAGTATAGTTACACGATGACGAAGTGTTCGGACATTCACAGAGGTAAGCGCTAATTTCTAATGTCCCTTATTACACGACCTTTTGAGTTTAATAACAAACATAATTAATCAATAATCGACCCAATTATATTCACCATTTTTTTCCCTCGACTCAATTTGTTATAAAATAAACAAATAAATATAAAAACATCAAGCTAGTAGAGTGAGCTCATTTCATTTTCGACTCAATTAAAGTCATGTTCAAGCTCCATCACATCAAACTCACAAATTAGTTTTCAAGACTTAGATAAAAATTCAAACAAACATGAACACTCTCAGCTTGACTCAATTTGTTACAACCCTCTTTACACTAATTATACTAACTGATGGAAATGCAAATAGCAGTAGAACAGCCACAAAATCAAAATCTCATCATTGAACAAACTCTGCATAAGTAAATAAGTAATCGATCCAAGGATTAAACAAGAACAAGCTCATGAATTTTTTTTTCTAAGAACATTCGAGAAAACAGTAACTGTATGCTATATTCCCAAGTTGTTTCAAAATAACTAAACCCAAGTTGCCTCATCACCTTTGATGCAAGACATCACAATGGTTAAATGAAGTATATAGATAAAGAACAAATGATCAGTAACTCCTTCCCCAGTACGTCCACTTTTTGGCAGGCTTTCCGGATGCGAAGCACAATGTACCTGCAAAATAGCGTAATTAAACATAAAATCACCAAAAAAAAATTTGAAATTCATGGTATCGATCCATGTTTTCTCGTGTTCAGGTCAGTTGTTGCAATATTTGATAAAGTATTACATATGAAATGTACCTTCTGGGAGGGCAGGTTGATCAAATGGAGAGCATAGTGACTTAGCTGCACCCATGTCTCCCTTAGTGCGGGTCTTCACATCCTTCTCCACTTCCTGTCACATGCAACACAATTTAACGAAAAATGATGCAAAAATGGCAGGCCTGATTTTGGTCCAAAAGAAATCGATTAAAAAGAAGGCATAATTACCAGAGAACCCCTGAGGTTTGGGGTATTTACAAACACCCCTTAACATTTATAGAAAATATAACAATTACCCCCTTACATTTAAGACGTAATCAAACCTCAAGGGGGAGTTTTTGTAATTTTGAAACTTCTCTGGGTTTTTTCATAAATACTCCAAACCTTGGGGGTTTTCTTGTAATTATCCCTAAAAAGAATAGGCTGAAGAATTTTAAAAACCAGAGAACCCCTGAGGTTTGGGGTATTTACAAACATCCCCCAACATTTATAGAAAATATAACAATTACCCCCTTACATTTAAGACGTAATCAAACCTCAAGGGGGAGTTTTTGTAATTTTGAAACTTCTCTGTTTTTTTCATAAATACTCCAAACCTTGGGGGTTTTCTTGTAATTATCCCTATAAAGAATAGGCCGAAGAATTTTAAAAACTACTACCAAGGTCATAGAGAATATGACAGGCGCAACTAGATGAAAAAGAGAACAGATGCTATACCTCCTCATCGCACCAAGGGGCCAAAATCATCTTCTTTTGGCTAAGTGCTTCCGCAAATTCTTCCCAAGTATGCACAACTTGGATGCAGGCATCTCGTTTTTGCTTGGCAACATCAAAGAGACTTTGTTGGATGTTATCAAGCATGTCTTTCACTTGGCAAACCAAATCAGCCATGGGAATGTCAATTTTAGCTGAATTATCACGTCGGACAGCACGGACCTGACATATAACAAATTTTCTGAGTGTGAACGAATATAAGACAGATCATCGATATCACTTAGCAGATATAAAGAACGTGATATTAGCAAGCTAACGAACAAGAGAAAGCAACCTCATACAAACACACAGCAAAATTCAGAAATAGCATACCTGATTGTTCGCCAAGTCTTTGGGTCCTATTTCAATTCTAAGAGGAACACCTTTCAATTCCCAATGAGAATACTTCCATCCAGGTGAATAATTATCTCTAAAATCAGTCTCAGCGCGAATTCCTGCTTCATTCAAGGATTTTACAGTGGCATCACATGCATCAAAGATGCCCTGAGTGTTGGCATCCTTATAGGGCACAGGGATTACGATTACTTGGACAGATGCTATTTTAGGAGGCAGCACCAAGCCTTTATCATCCCCATGAACCATTATCATCACCCCTATCTGGCAAAAATTTGTTAAAGGAACAGGTGTAAGACATAGGGGCAATCTGTCAAGGAAAAAATTTACAATACAGAGATACTAGCAGTTAAAATACAAAGTGTGGAAAACAGAAGTCAAATTCTAAATTTAAACTCATCTATGATCTCAAGTGCTACATTGTTATTGCTTGTTTTTCAATGATACGACTGGTAACAGACCAAGTAAAAACCAAATATATGCACGACTAAGTGAACCGAGATTCAATATCTATGTCATCACATAAGTTTCAATTCCAAACAGAAATCCTAGATGCAGAAACATGCAAAGGGAAGCAGGCCAATAATTCAAAAGCTTTCCAGTACATATGCTATCAGAAATGTGTGCCATAACTTTGGAGTAAGATGGGTGGACTAGGAAGCCATATTCTTGAACAATACATGATAATCCATATCAGAGATAAATAAGAAAGAAGATTTGTGACTTCTTTATAAGCACATAATTCGACTTTGCAAGAACACCTGAAAACCTAACATAGAGACAATAAAAGACTATTCACCGTTCTGGTAGTATATGCCCAGGAATTCTGCCAGACCATAGCCTTTTCTCCTTTCTCATTCTCAAAATTAATCTCAAACATTTTTGCAAAATTTTGACCCAGACAGTGCGAAGTTGCACCTTGCACACCACGTCCAGTGTTTGGGACAAAAGCCTGCCACGTAGTGAAACCAACGCTTTAGAGATATGATAAAGATTCCCTTCACAGATATCTTGAGGCAAACTATTCTGCAAGAGTAACATCAAATAACATCATATTATTGTAACCTCCACAGTAGTAGTATACAGTCCACCAGCAAACTTCTCGTGCTCACTTTTCTTCCCCTTAATAACTGGAACGGCCAAGAATTCTTCATATATGCGTCTGTAGAGTTCCAAGATGTCAAGCACCTGAAAGGTATATGAGCACAATACAGCTCTATTATGATTTGCAGAAACAACTCAAACCACGAGGAAGCAAAATAATGAATAAGAAGTTAAGAACCCGTTATTAGTACACACATCATACATATAGCACAGAGGGATTAAGTTGGGAGAATTCAAGGATCAGATAAGGAACAATTTATTCAACTTAATAGATTATACACATATATCATATTACAATTATTTCACAGATTACTCAAAAGTGGAGGTATAAATTAAAAAATTATTATATAGTGATATAAACAGAGAGATTTATCTATAGGAAAGAGAAATACAATTTCATTGTTTCATAGACGATTATCTTGGTATAGGGTATCCATAAGCTAGCAAGAAGTACCTCAGTATCTGCCTCCTCCTTAGTAGCAAAAGCAGTATGTCCTTCCTGCCAAAGAAACTCACGACTCCTACAAAATCACAAATTGTCAACAACGAATAGAAGGAAAAAAGCGTTCAGTGAAGTTTTATTTCTATCTGCACATCACAAGATGAGATATCTAAAATTGTTTCATAAATATTAGCATCTCAGATGCCATACCAGCCTAGGGGATAACAGGTACAGAATCCATAAATTTAACAATAAACAACTAGGACTTTTCATATGATACAACCAGCTAAACTAAGTTATACCACTTTCTGCAAATACCAATACAATTACAGCCCCGCACCAAATAAGCAGGGAACTCGAACAAATCACCATATAAGCACCTGATAAATGGAGTGGGATTGCTGAATTCCCATCTAACAACATTACACCACTGGTTAAGTCTCAAAGGCAAGTCACGGTGCCCCCTAATCCACTTGGAAAAATATGGATACATGACGGTTTCACTAGTTGGACGGATTGCTATGGGCATCTCCAACTCAGATTCTCCTGACTTAGTAACCCATGCAACCTGCAAAAGAATTCAACAATGGTTATAACTGACCAAATCACATTGTGAATGAACATATGAACTGCAAACACTAAGCTTGCAACTCAGAAGGTATCGGCAGTCTGTTGTAAACTTTAACCGTTATGGAAATTCTAGGCCAACTAAGCAGATATTTACCTAAAAACTGTTCATGCACAGGACGTCATTGACATTCCAACATATTGTGAAGCGTACACCAATACAAGAACAAAATTCAGGTCCATGAACAAGAGCCAAAAGCAAAGTAATCTCACCTCAGGAGCAAACCCCTCTATATGATCCTTCTCCTTTTGTAGGACACCAGAGGATACAAACAGTGGAAAGTAGCAGTTTTTTATTTTCATTTTCTTGATTTCAGCATCAAAGAAGGTCTGTAAAGTAACATTGCCAACAAATAAATTAGCAAACAGCATCATATCCAATGAGAAGAAAGTTAAATGAATGTTAGGTGGAACAGAATAGTAATTTACGGAAGGAAAAAGTACTGCCTCGCACCATAACTTTATTCTCTTAAAATTGTAATATGTATGCCCATTAATTTGTACCCAAAGAGGACGTCGTCATTCAAATATTAGTGAAATAGAAAGCTAAAAACATCAAATGCATCAATAACCATCAAGATAGAATCATATGAAGACTCACACTAAAAAAAATCTTGGGGAAATTGGATAATGAAAAAAACCAATTAAATGTAGCACACACCTAAGGAAGGAGTTAAAGAGAGTCTTATGCAAAACGAAAGTTCTTTTGAGAAAATTAAAGACTGCGTCTTTCTACACAATATAACTGATTATATTTTACAAACCTTTAAAAATCAATTGATCATTAAAACCTTATAAAATGAGTCAAAACAACTGTTGTCTTCATTTAAATTTTACGGGAGGATTATGTAATACTTACTTGCATGACCTCCCAAATCGACATGGCCCATGGTCGCAGAATGTAACAGCCTGATATGTCATAGTATTCTATCATCTCCCCATTAACAACAACCTGAACAGAATGCAAATCAACAATAATGAAGATCTCTTGGACTAATTGGGTTCACAGTTCGAACCAACAATATCAAAACAAAAGAACGATGCAGACCTACAAGTGTAGCAACAAAAATGTCACACTAGTGCATAAATAACATAAGAAGAGAAGTGAATGAATCATATAACTTCTCCCGTAAAAACTGTGATCTTTTTGTCTCCATTAAATAAAATCCCCCCTCCAGTTTCACTTTGTTTTCTTCGCCAAAATGAGCACCCAGAATCACAAATCATGCACAGACAGGTATGTTGTAATAACCAAAAATATATATATGGAGTATCATTCAACTAAACTAGAATGTGGTCATACTCATACCTCAGAGTACCATTCTCCAAAGTTTTCATCTTTCTTATAAGAGAGACCTAGGCCTGTTTCTTTTTTCACTTCCTTCTTCTTTCCCTCTGCACGGCCTGTTTCTTTTTTCACTTCCTTCTTCTTTCCCTCTGCACTGCCTGCTTCTTTTTTCACTTCCTTCTTCTTTCCCTCTGCACAATGAGTCACAGGATATCAGAAGTTGACCACGTCAAAAAAGCGCATATGAGCAGAATTAAGAGTATAAACAAAGAAAATAAAACTCAAGCTAGCTTCCGAGATAAGGTAAAAAGAGTGTGTCAGTACTCACTCTCAGCCGAGCTGTTGGCATCTTTGCCGGCCATGGCGATAAATCTACAAACTCAGAGTACAAGACCTACACATACCACACAAAAAAAAAGAAGCTAAAAGTAAGTAAATTGCTGAATTAGCATGTAATAACTATTATTCGGGCATTCCATTACTCTAGGTTTAACAACATATGCCAAAAAAAACAATGTAATCAGCAATATAAGTGAAATGCCGATGGAGCTTCAGAGTGCAAAAGTACCCTAAGGCTTGGGCGCCAGGAAAGATGTGTGCCTGATCAATATGATGAGCAAAAACGCCTTCATTTCAACATCTCATAATTGTAAAAAAACACAAGACATAAACAAATAGAAAAGACAATGAAGAACAGGTAAAACAAATTCGACTATGTCACCGAAGTTCTAATTTATTTCACTGAATATAGAGGAAAATGAAACCAGATGATTACATCCACAATTCCAGTTCTCCGCAAAAGCCACCAACTAGAAATACATGAATTCAGCAGTGAATGTTTCATAATGAACCCTTTTGAGAAATTATGCAGCAAAATTACCAAAATCCACATATTTTGAGTAAATTCTAATGAATTTCAGCAAACTCTATGAATTTCACTTCATAAGCACGAAGTTTTAGCAGTTTCACAGTAACATTCACAATGAAGGGGGAAAAAGGGATCAAAGAAAGAAACAGAACGAAAGAATGGGAGACAGAATAACAAAAATCCAAAAACAGAAAACAAAAAATAAAAAGGAAAAACGAAAAAGAAGAGGAATTTAGGAATATATAATGACGAAAAGGACAACTTGGGGAGGGGGGCACTCGCTCATTGAACCACCGCGCCATGAATTAAAAGAAGCGCAAAAGCGCGCAGTGAGTGCTCGTCGCATGTACAGATCGGAGAGTTCCAATTTCAAAGACAGACAAATTATTTCTTATTAAGATCCAAAAGTAATGTCCCCCTCTCAAACATTATTGCCTCATTTGTCAACACCATAGAGTTATACTTCAATAGCAATAACATCATGAATCTTTGCAAAGAGTTCAACATATGAAAAGAAATCGAGAAAAACTTCAAAGCGAATAACATAATCACGTACCAATCAGGATACACCTTTGTTTATCAGCAATGTCCGCCGCCGCCGCCACGCACTGTGAGGGAAAGCAAGAGAACGGAGTTATGGGCGTTGAATCCTTATTCTTGTCCTTTTAAGTTTAACCTTAACAGGGGGCATCCAGTAATAGTGTTTTTGTATTCGTTTTCTACGGTTGATGAAGTCAAAAGTGATTCTTATGCTTTGATTTATCAACAGTGGACTGCTTTTACCATTTTACCCTCACAGTCTCATATACAAATATACTACTGGAATAAAGTCTTTTTTTCTTTTTCTTTTATGAAGATAAACTTTAGGATAACATATAAATAATACTCCTCAAGTTGACTCTAACTCCGTATTTACATTTCTTGACTTGTATTTATTTTCCTGAATCAATTTTATAATATCTGGATCAATTTTGATCTTATTTTCATTGTTAGAAATAAAATATCTAAGTTATATTTTAAAAAAATAATTTAGTAATCTAAGTAATTCAGGTTTTATAAAGCCTAAGTAATAATTGAGTATGAAAATTGAATAATGCACAAAATATTCAATGAAAGTTATTTAGATTATTTGATCTCAATATAATGTTAGGATATATAAAAAAGTTCCCGCATCGGCTAGAAATGAGAAAGGTCATGGATTTTTAAAAAGACATTGTCTCCATTGGCAATTTGGTATATGATTTTTGAGTGAAGCCCCAAAACAAAATCATGAGAATTTTCGCCCAAAGTTGACAATATCATACCAATGAGGAGATAAGTAGTATCAACAAGGTCATCCAATATATATAGGGCTCGTTTGGCAAAATTGATGGGATTATATAAGTAATACTGGATATGTGATGATTTGATAATTTATCACTATCCTTTTTTTGATCTGTTTGTTTGGGATGTTGGATTCTTTTTTATTTGATCCTTTATATTTGGTCAATATTGGTGTTTGACAACATTGATAATAAGTGATAACAATGGAAAATACCATTTTGCCCTCTGTTTTAAAGAACCCGAAAAAACACTCTTCCTATAATCAGCCATTACTCTTGTTCCCTCTACAACCCTAAACTCGAAAATTGTGGGTTCCATTCGAGAAGGAAGAGGACCGCATGCTTCCCCCCAAAACCCAGTCCCATTTTCATACATTGGAGCGAAAACGTGGGCGGGCAAATGAGAAAATCTTGTGGAATTTCATAGTAAGGTAACATCATTACTCATCCCCAATTAATTTAATTTTTTTTGGGACAAAGAGTTAGAATTAAGATTATGAGGGATGAAGAGCCATGTAGAACTCCCTAACTTGTTGCATATAGAAAGCATTAAAACCCATCATGATAATTGTTCGATTTTTAAACATCCACAAAGTATCGAAATTTTTATGACTTTTTCCGATTCGAATTATGTGGGTTCATTTGTCTCATATTTAATATAGAAATGGTAGGTTCTATTTGTGGTTCATAGAAGTTGTAATTAGAGATTTTGGTTTGCAATGGTTCAAAAAACAATCATTTGTGGCTGGTTCGCTATTTTGGAATATCAACTAGGCTTTTTTCACAACTAGAAGATCTTAATTGCGTAACTTCTTCTATTGTTACTCCTCAATTAATTTATTTGACTTAATCTTTGTTTTTGTGTTTTTCAAAAGGCACGAGTAATAAGATGAGCAACTCCAACAAAGTGAACCTTTTTCTACGGCGTGATTCAAGTTTAGGGACGGAGCAACAATGTGGATACCAATATCGTGTGCTTTTGCAGATTGACCGAGAGTGCAAACTTCATGGACGAAAGCTAACCTGGCGGGCGTTTCATGTCGTGTCTAATAGAGGCGTAAGTCTTATTAACTACATTAATGCAAGTTTGATATGTGTATGATTTCTTTACATGTATATATAACTTTAAATCGCATGTTGGTAATGCGGGACAATAAGTGTGGATACTTTGTTTGGCTTGATCCACGGTTGAGCGACCGTTCCGCCGATATAATTGCGGGTTTAGCGGCTAAGTTGAAAACTACAAAGGACAAATTAGCACTGATGAAGAAAAATGTCGCCGCTTCTAAAGTGTGCTATTATTTCGTCATGGTGTCAACAATCATCCTTCTACTAATTGGATGGTTGTTGTACGGTTAATCTAAAATGGTACGCTTTATTTTGGAACTTGTCGCATTTTAATTTGAATCACATGCTTAAGTTGGAGAGTCATTAATTTGTTAGAAATGGTTTGTATTTGTAAAATCTGGTGCTATTAGATTTATATGTAAGTCAGCCTCTTTTATGTATTTTAATTAAGTGTTACCAACTCATATTAATCATATGTATTTTATGTATTTTAATTAAGTGTTTCCAACTGTCTTGAGAGTACTTGTTAAGAGAGTTTCTACATAGTCATTGAATGAGCTATTTGCAATTAATAGCACAACCACTTCCACACTCTTTCTCTTGCACAAGTAAATCCAATTAGGATTTTGTCATTTATTACCTCAAAATACGTTTTGGTTGCTAGATGTTATCTCAATGTCAACTTTACATACAATCAATCATTGTTTTGAAGGGCTCAAAAAAACAATCAGATTTCTTATTTATTAGTGATCATGTCAAGTTATGGGTAATGAAAGGTGGGTTGTTGAGTAGGCAAATCAACATTAATACACTATTTTGTTTTATAAATTCACACCCTTAAACACAATCAGTTGTAAGACATAGAAAAAATCCAAAAATTTCAGTCTCAGTTTAGTTTAGGAAGTACCCATCTAAAATTCAGACGAACCCACAGTCAGTGTAAGGTAAAATGGCGCTAATGTACGGTCTCATTCAAGCTGACTATATCTATGATCTTGAATGGGCTGAAAAAGCCGACAAGATTTTTGTTGAGATGTTGCTCGGAGAACATGCAGCCGGAAATTGGTCTCCTTATGGAAACAACGAAATTGCAATCACCATTGCCATGAAAGAGGTTAACAAACAAGTTGGGAAAAGAGTTCAACTTGGAATCTTTGTATGGCGGTGCGGCGTGCTTGCTAAGCGACATCGTGTTTTCTCATGGTGATTCGGAAAACATGGAGTTAGATATGATCCGGTGAGCAACCGAATCTATGCCCTTGATCGCATTTGGGACGAAATGGTGGAGGTTAATTCTTTACATATGCATTTTTTAAGAACTCCTAAAGGCTGATGTTATCTTGGGTATTTTTCCTTTATAACTTTTTTAGACATCTTGTCTAATATTTTGGTCTGTTTTTGTTCTTTTGCATGTCCAAACTCTAGTGGGATGACTTTAGCCTGGCATACCAATACTATGGAGATCTGAATGGCGGCGTTATACCAATTGTTCAACATCGATGACGCGCCATATAAATTCAAACAACATTGATGTTGTGGATGTATCGTCTAACGAAGGTGATGAGAAGGAAGTCATAGAAATTGCCGGGTGATGATTTGCCCAACGATAAAAGCAGGATGGTGGAAATTTGCAAAAACCTCTCCCATTCGTGAACCATCGAAAGTGCGTTGTGGTTCATTTAACGACTTGGATCGAGATTTGTATCATCTTTTGGAGCGGTACCCATACTCCGGTTCGGTTGTAAGACCGAACAACCCTTGGTGAATCACCATTGCCTCAATCGTCCTCTAAAAAATCGTCTCGTCAAGCCGTTGGCCAAGAACCCTACCCAGGCGTCCACACTTTCCTCGCATGCCCCCACCATCATCGGCTAAAAGTATTGAAACCGTTGGTTCTACTTGCCTGTGAGGACCGATTCGAGAGATTACGGAGTTGGATGACTAAGAAGAAAGGGCTACATGCTAAGTAGTAGTGTTATTTCCCTTAAAATCCTACCCGTGTTTTGGTATTAGTATTATGAACTGTTATTCAAGTTATGTTATTCACAAACAGGCGTTTTGTTCACTACATTATGAAACAACTACTCGGATGTATTTATGTTTGTTGTTGCCATGTTTTATAATATATTTCATGTTATTATGTGTTTATATTGTCTTCTTTCATGGGCCTTAGTTTAAATATGATTTTTAATTCCATTATTTCTAAAAAACGTTGCACTAATAGAAAGTGTACTTTCTTATGCACAAGTAACAAGATGTTTTTGGTGCCATATACCATGGGTATGTCAAGGAACAATAGTCTAAAACGTTGTGCATTTGAGTTGGAGGTTCCAATATGACCAGGGATTTTAAAAGTGTTTCAACGTGCAAGTAAGATGTAGAATAGGAAAAATGATATAGAGACCAAAAGTTATATTGTACAAATTCTATATGCATTAACTACCTAACCGAATCTTGATATAGAGTCAAATTACACAATCATCGAAACTAGCATTACAAAATACAAACATATTGTCCGTACATTTCAACATGTTTCTATGGATCATAGTAAAACCCAGTGCCGCCTCATCCTCGAATGGAACTTCTAAAGCTACGTGGTTATTTATTCTTGGTATGTTCTTGGAGCGGGAACATGTTTCAAGTTATCCTCCTGTTTCAACATTAACGAATAATTCAATTGGTAAAGATCTAATTAGGCCATAAAACTCAACTAAAAGAGGAAATAATGGAATTGTAAATGTTAAGGCTATATATGAAGAAATGTTCATACCAAATGCATGAACTAATAATTTAGTGAGCATTAAATCATTACACAAATGAGAGCCACGATAAAGTTGAATATTCATAAGTTTTCTCCCCAGGAATACAGAAAATTAGCGTAATCATTCTACATAATCCAAAACAAGAACACATCAAAACAAAGTGTTTAATCACTTAAATTACATGAACCCCCTACAACTAGAATAGTGCATTTGCGCCTTTAGCATAATTATCGTCTATTAGATAACATATACACTACAGCGACCTTCAAGTAGCATCTTAACCATCACAGCTTTATCGTCATCGTTGAGCGTAAAAAAGTAGTCTAATTTTTTTATCTTGGTGCACGACTTGCTTCCAACAACAATTTTGTCTTCAATTGTTAAGAAAGACATTTTATGTAAGGATTCGTTTATTGCCTTGCGTGCAGAGGCCGCGTCTGTTTGATAAATGGTTTTATCATGATTTTGATGATTTTGTTTTTATACCAAAACAATGTTTTTAAAGGTTGTCCAAATACTCCTAAATGATTTAAAATGGTTTTAATATTTTTTGGAGTATTTCTTCAAGTTTATTTTCGATATAAATTGGACAACACTTTTGATGATTTTGTGTTAATGTGTTTTTACACCAAAACAATGTTTCTAAAATATTGTCCTAATACTCCCGATCGGTCTAAAATATTTTTACTATTTTTCGGAGTATTTCTTGAAGTTTGTTTTCGATATAAAATTGGACAACACTTTTGTTTTGAGGCCAATTGGTCGCCCTATAGGGCATCCCGTACCTGAAAGTTGTGAAAAATAGTGAATAAGCTATTTGCTGAAAAAAGGTTGGTTGACCGGTCAACAGGGTGGTAGACTGGTATGGTCGACCGGGGCGTCGACCAGTGCCTAGGAGCAATTTCTGAAATAGAACTTCCTGGACTCATTTTTGGGTTTTTCTTGACCGACTGAGCATAGGGTCGACCGGTCGGACCCCCCATCGACCGGTCGCCGTGTGTAAATGTGTATCTTATTTTCAAATGTCTATTTGTGCGCGACCGGTCGCCCTCAAGTTTTAATGACAAAATTCTTGTTGTTGTGCGTGACGACTTTTCCCTAAATTGTGGGATTGATTTCTAACAGCTATAATCTTGATTTTAATTGCAATTATTTTGTAGATATAAGATTCCAAGAGGAGCCTATCAAGTATCAATCATCTCCTATAAATAGAGGAAGATTTGAAGCACACTATAAGAGAGAATACTACAACACAACAAGATACACTCAAGCAAACATATTTGTTCTTCATTGTTATTATTCTTGTTGTAATAGCCTAAGGTCTTTCACTTTCACATCTTGAGGTCTAGGCTTATTTCTTGATTACACTTGCACTCAAATTGTATTATTCATTATCGAGTTGTAATCTTGAATTTGGGTTATCATTCAACACAAGATATCCTTGTGAGTGTTCTTGTGGTAAGAACACACTTGGATGATCTAGGTGATAGGTGCAAGAAGATTGTGGTGATCTTTTTTTTGAGGTGTTGAATAATTTGGTATTCTTCAAGATTGAAGATTGTGGTAATCTTCACAATGTGCCGTTGGAGATTGTGGTAATCTTCAAGAGAGATTGTGGTAATCTCAAAGGTGGTGTTGAAGAAGAGTGTGGTGCTCTTCAAGGTGTCGTTGTAAGTTGGTGTTGTATTAATTTTGGTAATTAATAAAATTCTTTTTTCTTTTTGAAATCCATCCCGGATATACTGGGGTGGTAGAGGATTAGGCCCTAGGTGGGTTGAACCTCTTTAAATCGCCGCGTGTTGTTTACATTCCGCACCTTTATTATTGTATTTGAGCATTCAGTTCGAAAAGGAGGGTAAAATCGAAAAGATGGAGATAATCTATTCACCCCCCTCTAGATTATCGTAGCAGCTTGGACTTACAGCGTCTAGTTCAGCCCCAAGGCGGTTATCAAGATCACCAAGACAGGCATCAGTTTTTTCACAAAAGGTAGCCATCAAGTCAATGAATCTGCGGTCTACATCATCATCCCGAACCCTCTTTTTCTTTTTATTCTTAGATCTGTCAGTTGAGCAGTTTCCAGGATGGAATGAGGATGTTGCGTCCACCCCTTTGCCCTGGGTTTGTGTCTCGGGAGTCGTTTCACGTGGGGGCTGTTGCTGAGATGGGCGCTGCTGCGAATGGCGTTGCTGGGACGGCTGCTCCAGCACCTCTTGTATCACTTCCACAAATGTCTGTGCATTTTCCCTAGTTGCCCGGTCCTTACCAAAAATCTCTCTCCAGTGGGGAAAATAAGGCCATACTTTGTATCTCATCCCCTTAGCATTGTGGTCTGTCTATTTAACATACATTTAACATTTACAAAATTACATTAAACTTCAGACGGGGAAACACATTGGTATTTAAATAAATTCAAATACCTTCACATAGTCATGCCATTGCTCATCTTTCTCTACCGTGATCATGTTCATATCTTCATTCCAACTGAAATCAGATGTTCTCATCATTGTACTCAAGGATCCGTAATCCTTCTTCCAGACATGAATTTTTGAGTTAATGTGTGGCGATGCTCTTAGATCAGTGTGAGGGAAGGCATTGATCATAGCCGCCTCAAGTAGCGCTTGATATCCCGACCTGAACCCATTATCAGCTTTCCATCCAGTAACAACCAGTTCCTTGAGAGAGTTAAGTAGAACCATTTCTTAGGCCCACGATCCCACGATCGTCATTGCATGAGCTTTGCGTGGTCGATCGGTCATCTTAGAAAACACTCTTGAAGATTCCATACTACAACATCAAACTCGGAGAATTGGTATAAAAATTGCACAACTTGTGATACATTTGTTATTTAAAAGCGAAGTTGGTAGCTACCAAACAATTCCTCACCTAAATTATTAAATTACATCATCAAAAGAGTTCAACAAGTACATCTTCTATTACATACATGATTAGTTTCACAAAATACATCATAAAAAAGTTGAACATAGTCTAACAAATACAGAAAATTAACAAGACAGGTTCAACATTAATAACAGCCACTAATAAAATAAATTTCATAATTGTTCATGATCCTATCAAGAGGTTAACGGGCATTCCACTCGTTAAACATTTCAATAGCTAATGACTCTCCAATTGGTCACTCTTGTGTAGGCTCAACTTGGTCAACATAGTCTGCGTCATTGTGGTTGTTTGCGTCTTGAACAAAATACTCCGGCACCTCATCATCCAAAGGATCAACAGCCATGGAGGTGCGTACGAAATTGTGAAGCAAACAACAGGCCATAATAATTCGATTTTGTGTCTTAATTGAATAAAACGCATTACTCCTTAATATAGCCCAACGTCCTTTTAGCAAAGCAAAAGAACGTTCTATAATATTCCTAGCCTTTGCATGACGCAAATTGAACAGTTCTCTGTAATTCTGAGAAGAAGAGCCACCACGAAACTCATCCAGATGATATCTAACACCCCGATAGGGGGTTAGAAATCCTGGACCGTTTGTGTACCCATTGTCACTAAGTAGTAATTACACGAAAATAAGAAAAGTGCACTTAGGTATTTTTGTTCTCTTTTATCTATTTTATCATTTTGATGGGCTAAAATTAAAATATAAAAATTTCGTTAGAGAGTTCCATACCCGTCGGGACCCTTAAACCACTAGGTCATTTGATTACATCACGTAACACACGACTATCCGCGGCTAAACCCTCCCATCCAGGACAACACGAATGTATACTTCATCTCTTGATTCTGAGACATGACTAACAAGTTCAACGACACATCACCTTTCTGTTCCTATGCCTTGCTTTATCAATCGGCAAGCACTCGAACATTAATATATGTCCCATCTAGTGCTCTAAGCGAGCCCTAAATCATAAAAATAAACAATCGATGGTCAAAAAGTCATCTAAACATGTGCAGTCCGATTTTTCACTACCCAGTTTTTAGGTTGATATTTTACCTTGAACCACTTCCACCTAAAGTACGTCATCAGGCCAGGCCAACCGGTCAGTGTTACCAATAGAATGTTATGCGACTAATGATTTGCGCATCGAAAACAAGATTGAAATAATGGCTAATGGTGTAACCTGAGCGTTTAAAGTCAAACTTGACTACACAGTTGTTTTTGTGGTGTGCAAGAACGGACAAGAAGATTGCGACTTGCTCATTGATTTGAACCTGTCTAGTACGAACAAGGCCACCAACGTTCTCAAGAAGAAAGCATAATCTTGAAAAGGAATCTCTATCCATTCGAAGTTGCTTAATGCAATCCACACCGCTAACATTAACGAGAGCATGCATGTGTTTAAGTTGGTCGTCTATTTGCGCAGTCATTCGATATGGAGTACGTCTCAATCTGGCAGCCCGTGAACGATGACGGGGAGACATATAGTGCTTCTCATAGTAATAAATAAAAAAGAGAAAAGTTGTAATTATATTAACGACCTCCGAAACAACAACACTGACAACGGCATCTTCAGAATCCATGTCTGTATTAAAATGAGATTTTAAAATCAATCAGATTATTTGAAATCAAAAAATACTCATGAAATTGATCCATACGAAGCAATATTTGAAGATAGTCGTGTAACCCCTAACTAAAATCATATTACCCTTCCCTTAAACTAATAACACAAGAAAGTCATTCTTGTTGTGGTTGACCTAATAGCCAGAAACAGAAAAAATGATACATTTATTTTCTTCATCCATCAAAACCCTAAAACGTAAAAAAACAAAAATACGAAATTTGGTATGCAAAATGATCGCACTGTGGCGCTCCAATCGTATTCTACAAAGTGTTAATCTGTTCAAATAAAATGGGATAAATTTAAAAATCATTGCTAAATTAACAATATGAAACATGTTCAAAGAATGTCCAAATAATACATTCGAAAAGCGTTGCAAAATCTTGATTCATTCGAAAAAAAAAGCTTGAGAACAAATTGAAGAAGAAAATGGGAAGAAGAACATACCTCGCGTCTTTCTTTTTCTTGCGGCTAGGGCATTTGTTTTGGACAAGTTGTATTTATTGGATGGCACTTTGAAATTCTCCACATCTTCAGGGTTAAAATATGAACATCGTGTCTTATTTTGAGGACGAAAAGGTAATTGCAGAGGTAAGGATAAGCTGGTACTATTTAATACCACCTATTTGGTGTGATGTAGTATCAATTGAAAAGATGATAAATTCATGGGCTCATCCCTATCATGCGGGTCGGTATCATAAAGCCCAAATGCAATGAAAAGAGGTGATAAGGATATTATCATACCTTTTCACAAACCCCAAACACGCCGATATGGTATAATATCTTATGGGTTTATAAGATGAACATCTCCATTGGTATGAAACCTTTTGGTTGGAAGCCCAAAAATAAAACAATCAGGGCTTTTGGCCCAAAGTGGACAATGGGAGTGTCTACAATCACTAAAAAAATATTTCTTAGTTTTTGGTGAAAAAAAATCTTTTGTAGTGTTTGCAAAATGTCAATGTATGCTTCGATTACGCTTCACTAATCACAATCTAAAAGCGGGGACTAGGGAGGGTGCTTTATATTTTATGATTTCGCTTCTAGTTTGACTTTCACAAATAAATAAGCATTTTTCTAACCTTTTCACCAAGCACTCTCAACTTCTCATTCTACTTTCAAACACTACCAATTTATGATTCTCGACAACTTATATTTCTACTTAATAAATCACATTTTTAAAAGTAGAAATTTTTGCAAACACTCACAATATCATACAAATGAGGAGATAGGTGTTGTCCACGGGCTTAGGGCTGACCACGGTTTCGGGACCACCGGTTCCGATTCTAAAACTGCCAGTTTTAGTTCCTTATTGTTCCAGGATTGGAACCGTTGTCTCACACCCATAGAAAAGAAAGAGGAAGCGCGTCGGATATGGTTCCATTCTCGGTTTTAACTGGAACCGTTTGTTTATTTTTAGATAATCTTTTTATTTTTAAACATGATTTATTTCACTTACCAAAAAAAAGGTAAAAGGAAGAAAAAGACGTGGACTTAATATTCAATTAAGTTTTGTATTTAATATTATAATAATATGAAACTGTCTATATATACTATTAGAGTATAGACGAATCAAAGATCACGTAATTTGCTTACAACATTTGGTTTAAAATGCGTCTCATGTAGTTACGAATGTAAAACATTACAATAAATATTTAACATTTCTTCTAGCATATTTTAACCAAGAAACATAAATATCGTTGGTTTTACCTTGAAATCGGTGGTTTTAATTGTCGGTTCCACATAAGGTTCTAACTGACGGTTAAAACTGTCGGTTCCACGATTTTTGAGACCAATGAACTAGAACCGGAACTGGTCTATATGGTTCCGATTCCGGTTCTAGTTTTGGAACCATTGACCAGTTAACAGTTTCAGTTCCGATTTCGATTTAGAACTCGATTTCGGTTCTATTTGGCCACTCCTACACGGGCTCACTCCCTACACATAAAGTATGAATTGTTTAATACAATCATTATACTCTTTTAGAAGAAAATTAACAAGAATACTCTTTTATGAGGGGCACATTTTTATATGCTTAATATAGATATATATAATTTTTTAAAGTATTGATAATTTGTATTATCAATAAATGAGTATGAAAATTGAAAAATACACAAAAATATTCAAAATGAGAGTTATTTAATTTGATTTCAACATAAAGTATTAACTATTTAATATGGCCGTTAAATTTTTTTAAATAAAATAGCATAGGCGCCAGGTTTGCCCTGTTGAAGATTTCGGACCGTTTGAAAAAATTAGTGCGATCCAGTGCATGGTCGTCGGGGGTCGGCCAGGTCGCCGACGGGGAGTGCGGCCAGGTCGCTTAGGGTGCGACCGGTCGGCCTCACCCTTGACCGGTCCCCCTCTTTGATTTTCTTGACCTAGTGAGTTCTGTTTCAATTTTGAGTTCTTGGTGCCGGTCGACGTATAGCGCGACAATTTGGCCGACCTCCAATATTAAATGTTGTCCGATTTTTATCAAAAATAAACTTCAAGAAATACTCCAAAAAATTAGTAAAAATATTTTAAATCACTTGGGAGTATTTTGACAACATTTAAACATAGTTTTGGTGTAAAAACCAATTTAAACAAAACCATCAAAAGTGTTGTCCATTTTTTATCAAAAAATAAATTCTAAGAAATACTCCAAAAATTAGCAAAAAATATTTTAAATCATTTAGGAGTATTTGGACAACATTTATTATCATTGTTTTGGTATAAAAACTCATTTAAACATAATCATCAAAATCTTGATAAAAACATATATCTAACATCCTTTTGTCTAAACCCTTTAGCTACCAATCGGGCTTTATACTTGTCAATAGACCCATCTGCTTTATACTTCCTTTTAAGGATCCACTTGCATCCCAAAGGTTTGCAACCCGGTGGGAGATCAACCAACTCCCAAGTATGATTTTGCATGATGGAATCTATCTCATTATTGATAGCTTCTTTCCAGAGAGGAGCTTCTGGACTAGACAATGCTTCTTGAATAGTTCGGGGTTCGTTTTCTAACATATAAGTTAGAAAATCGGGACCAAAAGACTTAGTCACTTTTGTCCTTTTCTTTTTGCGTCTTGGTTCCTCTTCATCATCACTTTGAGGTAACCTTAAAGTATCATAAGTCCGTTTACTCGAACTTTCTTCTTTCCGTTCTTTGTTCGGAAAGATATTCTCAAAGAATCTGACATTCATTGATTCAATGATCATACCTTTATTTATATCGGGAATTCTTGACTTGTGCACTAAAAAGCGATATGCACTACTATTGTTAGCATATCAATGAAAGCACAATCGTTCGTCTTGGACCGATTCTTACTTTTGGTTTAGGTACTTCGACTTTAGCTAAACATCCCCACACTTTGAGGTATTTGTATGACGGTTTACGTCTCTTCCATAACTCATATGGAGTTTTGTTTTTACCTTTGTGTGGGATCTTATTAAGAATGTAGTTCGCAGAAAGTATGGCTTCCCCCCACAAGTTTTGGGGTAAGCGAACTTATCAACATCGCATTCATCATCTCCTTAAGAGTACGATTCTTGTGTTCTTCAACACCATTTGATTGAGGTGAGTAAGGTGCAGTCGTTTGATGAATTATACCCGTTTCTGAGCAAAATTCTTCAAACGGAGCAACATACTCTCCGCCTCTATCACTTCGAATCATCTTAATTTTAAGATTAAGCTGATTTTCAACTTCATTCTTATAAGTTTTAAAAGCTACTAAAGCTTCATCTTTGCTTTTCAAGAGATATACATAACAATATCTTGTGCAATCGTCTATAAACGTTATGAAGTACTTTTGCCCACCTCGAGTTTGCACAAGTTTTAAATCACACACATCTGTATGAATTAACTCGAGTGGTTTGGTACTTATCGTTACCGAATGAAACGGTGCCTTGGCCAATTTTGCTTCAACACAAATTTCGCATTTGTCTTGTGAATCGGTTTTAAACGTAGGTATTAATTCCAGATTCACTAACCTTTTAATTGTGTTGAAGTTTACGTGTCCTAATCTATCATGCCATAAATTAGAACAATCCAACAAGTAAGCGAAGTAACGTTTTTATTCTTCGCCTCTTGGCGGAAAATGACATTCTGAGACATTTTGAACAGGCCCTTATCAAGGTAACCTTTACATAAAAACTGACCATTCTTGGTCATTACAAACTTGTCGGACTCAAACACTAGTCTAAAGCCGGCCTTGCTAAGCAAAGGACCGGAAACCAAATTCTTGCGGATGTCCGGGACATGCAACACATCCACAAGCGTAAGCTCCTTCCCGGAAGTCATCTTGAGCACCACTTTTCCAAGCCCAACGATGTTGGAAGTCGAAGAGTTCCCCATGAACAACTTCATTCCATTAATCGGAGTGTAGGATGAGAACATCTCCTTATCGGCACAAATGTGACGAGTAGCCCCGGTATCTATCCACCACTCCATTGGGTTATCCACCATATTGGCGTCAAACACAACGGCGGATAGATCGAGCTCCGACAAGTCTATTGGAACCGACTTATCCTCCCTCATATTGGCTTGTTGGTTGCCACCTTGATTGCCCTTCTTCGGATGTCGGCAATCCTTCGCCATGTGGTTCGGTTTGCCACAATTGTAGCAATTCCCCTTGAACTTTTTGGCCTTGCCTTTCTCCTTCCCTGAGTGTTTACGTTTCTTGCTAGTGCTCGACTCGGCAAGATTGACCTTAGCCTCCATTCAGTTCTTGGTTTTAACATCGATTTCCGATTGTCTTCTTCGATGCGGCGAACAATCGAGATCCTCAAGCCCCATCTCTTTGCGCTTGTGCTTGAGGTAGTTTTGAAATCCTTCCACAATGGCGGCAATTTTTCGATAATTGCGGCCACTTGAAAAGATTCATTCAAAAGCATCCCGCAGGACACTAAGTCGTGAAGGATGATTTGAATCTCTGAACTTGGTGATCTTTGTCTTGGTGTCAACCATCTTGTACTCAAGAATTTGCCGACAACAAATTTCTTTGTGCCGGCATCTTCCGTCTTGTATTTCTTCTCCAAGGACTCGCCACAATTCCTTGGACATCTTGAATGTGCTATAGGCGTTGTAGAGAGTGTCGTCTGCAGCCCGTTCAAGCGTAGTTGCGACAGAGAAAATCGTTGTTATACCAAGCATCCACAACGATTCTCGGTTGTTGTCAACCGTCTTCTCCAACGGCGATGTAGGGGGTCGTCTTTGTAAAACGAGCCAACCCCAAAGTAGTGAGGTAAAATAGCATCTTTTGTTGCCAACGTTTGAAGTCGGCGTCGGAAAATTTGGGCGGCTTTTCGCCGTGAGCGGGCGCAGCAGCCATGGGTGTGAACGAGATCGAACTGGAAGCCATCGTCTTGAACATAAACTTATTTTTCGTCTTGCGATTGTTGGTTAAAATTATCTGGTGGAAGGTTTTGTTTGAAGAAAATGGCGATTGGGATTGTGTATAGTTTAAGTCGAGGCGGTCGATTCTATCTCCGCAAGACGAAAACACCCCGTATACTAGTGCTTACGGTTCCCGCTCTCGCCTCTAAGATACAACGACTTTACAGTCCCGGTTAGCAGCACAGCAAAACTAGAACAACAACGAACAAACAAAAGTTCGAACTTTCAAGCTTTGAACGAAGGGAAAAAATCAATATGCTCGTATGATGCAAATGATAGGTTATTATCTGAGTTTTTCGTGTGTTATTTCATCAGTAGGGGCTTCATTAATATAGGCAACGAAGTGGCCGTACAGAAAATCGTGTCTGTAGACTCGAAAAAGCACTTTTGCACTGAACAGACGCATTTGTCCAGGAGAGCACGGCCTAGACGCACGGGCGTGCGCCTGCCCATGCGTGCAGGATCAGACCTTCGGCACCAGCGATGACCCAGGACGCACAAGGGCGTGCGCGCCTGTGCGTGCGTGTAAGGCGCGAGATTCTTAGCGAGTAGCACGACCCGACCGCACGGGTCGTGCTCTGCCCCGTCTTGTGGGCGAAATAATTCCTGTTGAACTCTTTTTTAATTAATTACGAAAATTAATTAAATCTATTTAATTAATTACAAAAATTAATTAAATATTTAATTTTAAAGGTTTTTGGTCCAAAAAGAATAAGGGCCTTGAAGCCCAAGCCCACGACCGCGACTGGACCGGGGCCGAGGCAGCGGCAGCAAGCGGGCGGGCGGCGGCTTGTGTATGTGAGCATGTGTGCTTTGAACCAAACCCACAAGCATGTAGGTCCTCTCCCCTTTAAAAACTTGGGTGCTCCCAAGGGCCCAAACCCATTTGTCCAACTTGGGATAAATAAAGTGTGCAACTTTGCCTCATTTTTCCTATGTGGGATGGAACATCTCTCCTCCCCCACATTTTCCATTTTCTATACCATTTATTTGTATTAAGTGGCTAACTTCTAGCATTAATTTCTCATTCACCCGGAATCGGTTTTGAGAAATTCCAAATGCTATTCTCATCTACTCTCTTAGTAGAATTTTTACAAATAATTTAATTCCATTTTTCACAAATGGAAACCACTCAATTAACTGGTCAAAATCGGGTCAACACCCAGTTTCTCAAAGACCAATTCCAACAGTTGGCTATGGTATCGTGACTTATTACGATAGTGGTTTGTTTTTGGCATTTGTTCATTACGTAATGGCGTGGTGTTATTGGAATGTCGCTTGCCTGCCTAATGAGTGGTGTGCTATTGAAAGGAAACATGTTGTGGGGCTTTAATTAAGTATATATTTTGTAGACCCCAATCAAAAATGTATAATTAATCTAGGTGTATCACCTGGTGTTGTAATATTTAGCCATTATTACGTTTTGTATTATTTTGTTAGGGGGTCCTTGCCCAAGTTATGTAATATTTTTTTGTGATGATTTGCTAAGCACTAAGCAATATAAATGTAATGCTCTTATGTTTAGGATTTTTGGGGAGTTTCTAGTGGAATTGTTGATGTATCATTGTTTTCCTATCAAGTAGTATATTTTCATATTGGATATTTTAATACAATAAGTTTTTTTCTGTAATTGACCAACTAATGACGATTTCAACTTGTATTTCTAATGTTAAGATGCATGTAGTTTGTATTCTGGAAATGATGCTACTTTGAATTCATTTATCATTGTATTTTGGATAAAAGGTACATACTTACATCTTCATTGTGCCAAAAATAAAGGTAAAAGTTGATATTTAACAAAACTAGATGGCACAATTGGATTTGGTAAATCTCTTTTATGAAAAAGTTCTTTCCTTTCTTCATGATTTGCCAATACATCTTGGCACATAATTCAAGTTTGGGGAATCAAATAGTTACAGACAAATGCCTCACTTGTTTTGCTCATACCCCTTTTAATGTCACATTTGCAAAGTAGAAGTCCAAATACAACTCATGTGTTTGATTGAACTAGGCATTGATGTTAGCCCAAGGGGCCACAAAAATCTAGAGGGAGAGTGAATAGATTTTGCCGATTTTTTTATCTTTTCCCTATTTTTTGAATATGAAGAAGATGAAGAGTAGAAATGCAGAAAAATAAATCAACACACAATGATTCATAGAGATTCAATCCACCTAGGGCCTACGTGCTCTACCACCCGGTATGTCTGAATAGATTTCAAAAAGAAAAAAGTTTTATTGATACCAAACAATTACAGCCTTCACCTTGAAGAGCACCACACACTTCTTACAACACCAACTTAGAAGAGCACTAAATTCTTCTACACCTCTATGAAGAGCGCCATACTCTTCAACACCTATAAATTAACCAACTGTGTTCGTACCACAAAAACACTCAACAAGTAGATCTTGGTTTGGATGATTTTATAATTAAAATCAAGATTACACTTTGAATGAACATATTACAACTCAAAAGTGCAAAGTGTAATCAAGAAGGAAAGCATATCAAGCTAGATATGAAAATGAAGTGCTAGGCTTAATACAACAAAAATATGAAAATGAAGACTTAGAGATTTTTGCCAATTTCTTGTTGTGTTTTGTAGATTGATGTGTTCTATTGATCCTTCAATTTCTTTATCTATTTATAGGAGATCTTCAAGATTTGACTTCTAACACAGGCTCCTCTATTTTGAGATTTGCCTGCAAAATAATGATCAAAAGATTTACAATAAAGGTCAAAAATTGATAAAGTGGATCTTGCTGATAAGTGCTTAAGCAATGAATAGAATTTGCTATCAAAAATCATAGGGCGACTGGTCGCTATGTTGAAAAATAAAAAGTTTAAACCGTTGGATCAAGATTTGATACAATTCGACATAGAGGACGACTGAGTTACGGTCAGGGTGACCGATCAATGTACATGGCGCCCCAGTTACTCTTGGATAGTGATCGTTCGCTATTGAAACAAAGAGATTTTAACAAAAAATGGGGGCCGCAGGCACCCTAGACGACCGTGGCCGCCTACCCTTTTGTCTCTCTCTATTTTGTTATGTCATTTGCAAACTTTCAGGTACGACTCTCCCTATAGGGCGATCGGTCGACCCAACACAGAGAGGTTGTCCGAATTTTGTCAAAAATAAAATTCAAGAAGTACTTCAAAAAATTAGTAAAAATCATTTGAAATATTTTGAAGTATTTGGACAATATTTGGGGATATTGTTTTGGTATAAAACTCATTTATATGAAATCATCAAAATTATAATAAAAATATTTTTCTAACAAACTCCCCTTTTTTATGATTACAACCAAAATAATTTTACGAGAGCGAATAAGTTTTTTTTCCGGTCAAAAATAATCTATCCGATTAAGCAACACTTTTCAAAGCAAAAATTTATAAGGGAAATGAGCAAAAGTTTTTCAAAAAATAAGTTCTAAAATCCCCCTATCAACATGCTAAGTATAAAAGCAAAACAAAAAAAGAACTGTATACTTAAGCTAAATGCTTAGCTTTTTTAATATAGTTTAAAAGGCTTAAGAGCTTAAAAGACCCCCTATAAAAGAATAACTCATCAGTCATAAGGCTCAATAAAATCAACAATAATCCACAACTTATAGCTTTTTATGACTGAGTTTTTTCTGCGAGCTTTTTTTAGCTCATTGTTCTTACCATTAGCTTATAAAATCATTTCATTTTTCTCTTCCTTTGGAATCATCAAAAAGATTATTAGCACAATAAAAACATCATATATAGATATCAAAGTGCGCATGAGGATTAAAAAAAAAGAGCAATTATCATAAAAATATCATGCTTTGAGTACAAGGAATCATAATATCATTTGAAGAACATGGGAGAGATACATAAACATAATCAATATGTGGATTGCAATCAATTGTAGTCAAGGATATCATACAAAAGAGTGAAATATCATTGAGACATTATATCAAACACTTGGCATGCATAGATAGAAAACAAAGATGTATATGTCATTTGTATATAGACTTGAGCCAAAAAAATTCAATACCAATCATAATTCTATAGCCGTAACCCATCAAAATACATAATCCCCATCAATTTAATACAACATACATCAATATCACAGTTTCCAAAAATAGCCAAGGGTTCAACCCAATTGAGATGAGAAAAGTGAAGCAAAAATTTACCAATGATTGTGGAAGATGAATAATATGTATAAGATAGACATTGTAGAAACTAATCTGATGGAAGTTGCACGAGAAAATAATTTTGAGTGATATGTGTGAATTGGGCGAAGGGGTGTGAAAGTTGGAAAATAAAACGAAGGAGGACATACGATTTTAAAAAATCTCGGCCACATAGGGTGACCAAGCTATGGGGCGGCCGGTACTGGCTCAAGACGATTGTCGCCTCCACGGCGACTTGTCCGCCCGATTGCACTTCCTCTATCCGAATTTTAGTTTTAAAAATGTGATTTTTCACCCCAAAGTTTTAAAATGCACAAAATGCAAACATAGACTTTATTCAATACGCATTATATAGTGACTTGGATTATGCGGCAATATTGATGATAATAAGCGTCTTCCGGCTCGTGTCAATTTTTAGGCGATTGCCTAGTTTTATGGTTTTTAAAAAACAAAATTTTGTATCTTTATCAACGGCGGAAACCAAATATATTTCCGCGGCTTTTTGTTGTACACAATTACTTTGGATGAAACAAACCTTAGTGGATTATAAATGTTCCTTCGAAAATGTTCCTATTTTTTGTGACAATACTTCCGCTTTAAATATTTTCAAAATTCGATTCATCATAATCAAACCAAACACATTGGGGTTCAATTGATCCTTGGTGTTCAAGATGAAACACTTGAAACCAAATATTCTGAAATAACTAATATTTGGTGTTTTTTTTCAAAGCTCATATGGAGTTTTATTTAACTTGGGACAAAGATATACCCGATTTATGACATAGCAAGTGGTGTTTACGTCTTCGGCCCAAAAATATTTTGGAAGTGAAAATTCATCGAGCATAGACCGACACATTTCTTGTAAGGTCCGGTTTTTTTTTTCGGCAACACCATTTTGTTGAGGAGTTCTCGAGAGTAGGAAAATTATGAGCATATCCCTTGGTTTCACATAAGATTCTAATTCACCATCAAATTCACCTCCTCGATCACTTCTTATAGACTTAATAGTATCTTCCTTTCCATTCTAGATAAGTATATACAACTTAGAAAACTCATTAGCGACATCACTTTTATTAGCCGGAAAAATAGCCCAAGTATATCAGAGAAATAATCAACTATAATAAAGGTGTAATATTCTTCACTTAGACTAGTGTGCCAATATCCCCGTACAAATCTAGATGAAGAAGTTGTAGAGGCTTGGTTGTGGAGATTTCATTTTGGGCTTAAAACTAATTTGTTCTTTTGACAAGTGTTACATAAGCGAGGTTTTCCAAATTCAATTTGGCTAGTTCTTTGACATGTTGATTTTTGTAAATAGTTTGTAAATTCTCAGTATCCAGCGTGTCCAAGTCGCCTATGACATAAACTAGTTAAATCATTGCTAAGCGACAAGACAAGAAATATTTTGACTAACAAAATCACTTGTACAAATTTAATAAAGATTGCCTTTTCTGCTAGCTTCACAAATAATTTTACCATTTTTGAGAATAATGCATTTTATTTTATTATAGAGAACATCATAATTTAAATCACAAAGTTGGCTTACACTTATCAAATTAAACTTAAGCACATCTACTAATAAAACATCAAGTAATGAGAAAAAAGAATTACCAACATCTCCATTGCCAAGGATTTTGCCTTTGCCATTCCCGAACATGACAATTCCTTCTTCTTGGAGTTTGATGTTGGTAAAACGTTGTTCTCTTCCGGTCGTATGGCATGAACACTCGTTGTCCACGGGCCATTTGGAATCATCCGTGATTGTAATTGCCCCTAGTACCTACAAATAAATTATTTTTAGGTACCTAGAGTTTTGGGGTCCATGGGAGTTAACATTGAGATCTTTGGATCTCCAATAATGAGTACTCTTTTTCTAACTTTACAATTGCTAGAGAGATGTCTATTTTTACCACAATAAAACAAGTAAGTTATTCTAGGAGTACTAGCACGAATGAAAGTTGGAGCTTAGTTATTTTTCTTGAAATTCTTTTGAAAATGTTTGTAACTAAGTCTTAGTTTAGATTGCTCACTTCTTTGAACCCCAAGAATTTTTGTGACCTTATCGGTACTTAAGTTGAAACGTTGTACATCCTTTTTCAAATTTTCTACTTCTTTAGTGAGCAATTGATTTTCGGAATCAAGACTTTTAACTTTAGCAAGAGTAACTGAAGGAGCATGATCAAGAGATTCATAAAAAGTAAATAACTTGTCTTTTTTCAAATTTTAACTCTTTAAACTCTTTTTTCAAACTCTTGTATTTACAAATCATGTCTCTAAATTCATTTTGCAATTCATCATAATCTCCTTGAGGTTTATCAATTAAAGATAAAGAAGAAGATTTAGAGTGTACCTCATTATTTTCATCGTTTATGGCCATAAGTCCTTGCTTGGCTTCTTCCTCCTCATTGGACGTTTCAAGTAGCTCGTCCCATGTTTTAACGCCCACATTCAAAGCCTTCTTTTCGGAAAGAATTTTTTCTTCTTTTGTTACTCCTACGCTATTTTGGGACAATCGGCGATAAAGTTCCCGGATTTTTTGCATTTTTAGCAAGAATTGTGTCTTGCCTTATTTTTATTTACAAATTTTGCAGTTTTCGTACTAAGGCGGTCGTTTCCTCATCATCCCCATCACTAGCGTAATAAGAATTATTTGAAGTAGTTAGACCTTTAGGAATAGATTTCAAAACCGGTTGAGAGGTGGATGGTTTGGAGTTATTCCTTTCTGAAAAACATCACAAATAACAACTGAAAAACGACCCAAAACCCATCAAAACGACTCAAAACATCACAATTACTTAACATTATTTTTGGGCAAAAATGCAGAGATCTTTGACCAAAACCCATCAACCCTACACCCATGAAAGTCCAAAAAGCTGACCGAAAATGAAATTGAACGCAACAATAACCAAAGATGAAAACTTGAAAGCATAATACAACACATTTTCTGAAGAAAACAATTAGAAAAAAAAATCATACATAAATGCAAAAAGAAACCCTAGAAAACCCTAGATTTGAAGAACAATATAGCAAAAATCGAACTTACCAGGAAATGTACTTGATAATGGACGCCGGAAAGAGAATAAGGAGACAACGGTCTCGATGGGACATCCGGTTGGAAGAGAAATAGTAACTAACTTCGTGATGGAATGCGACCACGAACAGAGCACGACACATAGGGAGAGCACGGAGAGAATACAGGGACATGCTAGAAAGAATACAGAGACGACGCCGTCAACTAGTCAAGAAACGCCAGAAAAAGTCGAGACATGAAGGGGAGATATATATATATATAATTGTTGAATTTTTATTTTTTTCCTCAGACACGTGAGAATGAGGGGGAAAGTAATTTGGCCTTTGGGTCCTTTTCTTTCTAAAGGGATATCTTGGACATTTCACAAGGATAAGGGATATACTTTAGAGAATTTAAGTTGGGTGGTATTTTTCCAAAAAATTTGTAAAAAAGTGACATTTCTCCAAATTCCCCTTTCCATTATACCATTCTTATTTCAAAACCCCCCAAATACAAATCTTAGAAAAATCCTTCTCTAGATTTTAAGCTCCATTTCCTCTCCGACCTTCAGGTGCTAAGGTAAAAATACTCAAACCTATAGATACAGACTTATATATCTGTATAGTCGCGCGTATATACACAGACACATCTATATATGCGACGATTGATTTTTCAAGTTTCTTTTTCTTTACTGTTTTTGTTTTTGTTATTTTTTGTTAATCATCCTTGCGAGCATTTGATTTCCATGGATAGCTCACTTGCTTGAAGTATAATTTGATGTTTCTTAATAATAAATTCTGAATTCTTGGCTGTTATTACTTACATCTGATCTTGATTAACCTATGGTGAGAGAAATTTTGGATGACCAAGAATGGCGGTGTTCTTCAAAACTAAAAAGTTATATGTATGGTGCCATAGTAGAGATGTCTTTCGGTTCTTCATATCGGCTGACGAAGCAAGAAGCTTTCTTTCCTCCAGCATGAAACGGGGTTGAGCGTTGCACATTCCTTTACGCATTCCGCTGACCTTTCCATTATCGTGGGAAAGCCTAACTCTCGGTGAAACGGATAACAAACTGAATAAGCCGATGCAAGTCTAACAGTTCTACCAGCTGTCTTGCTATAACTTTTTCGAAAAAAACGTTCCACATATTAAATATAGAAGAAAAAGTCTAGATTATGATGTCTATGGACAGATTAACCAATGGCTATTCATGATTCCATGATTGAATCAATTCCATACCAGTTCCAAATTAGAGGAATGTAATGGTTTCCATGTAAAACAAGCTCTCCTATACCTCCCTGGTCTAATTGTATTCTCTTGATTTATGAATGGTAATATGGTACTTGTTAATTGTTAATTGCTGAACAACAAAGCACATTATTAGTGCATTGGCCTTCAGGGTTTATGCTTCATGAATAGCTAATGGTTCCCATTGCCAATATGAAGCATAGTTAACACATCTCGTTGTTTGTTCTCTGTTGTTTGAATCCTTACCTCATCTTTCCTTTGTGAAAAGCTAAAATCCGGTGAAGTCTGGAATTGTGACTTGGCTAATATGGCTGAATCCTTTGATGTATCCTTATTTTAAGAAATACATTTACTCAAATCATATCTCCGTCCTTGTTGCCAGGGTCATCCGAGAAGATTTTCTCATGGAAAATGTGTTGCCATTTTCTACTTTTAAATTCCTATGTTTGGAAATTTGGCATCTAGTATAATGACAATCATGTGAATTCCATTGTACCATTTGATCTAACAATATTGCCTTTACCTCCTTTTGCTTTTTCCTCATCATTCTATGGATTGAATGACATTTGATGAGGAAAATGTATGTGCTAGTGCTAAAGTCCGAAAACGTATTCCGAACCATAATGTTGGTACCTGAATAAGTACATGACAATTCATGCATTTGGAGGTACAAACAAAATGAAGCTGAAGTTTCTGAGTTTGATGGTAGAGATGTGATAATTTGACTTATCCTTTTGAGTATGTATGTAGTGACCTGGCTGTCTGATGGCTAGTTGTTTGTTCACGCAATTTCCTCATCTTTGCTAATTGACAAGTTTTATCTGGTCGGTTATTTTCTTTAAATATGCCCCTCAGGTATATATCGCATTGAATAGAAATCGGTATGGTTAACAGGAAAATCTTGTGCTTTCATGGCAACTAGAATTGCTGCTAGATATGTATCTCGTAGGCTATCAAGCAGTGGCAAAGTGCTCGGTGAAGAGGAGAAGGCTGCAGAAAATGTCTACATTAAGGTAATTTTTTTTCTTTTTGTTTTTTCATCAGACGCTTGGTCATTTTATTCAACTGATGGCATATGATGTATGTTAGCATGGTGCAGTTTGCTCATCTTCTTCTCTATGAACAATAAATATTTGAGAAAATCATAAGATAAACTGCGAAGCTTGATATTTTTCACCATATTTGCAGTTTTCAGTAAAATCCTACTTTATACAGTGTGGAAAATTGGGCACAAGTAATACGAAAATTCCTTTATTTTTACTTCACGAATGGGCTTCCATGAATGCTCTGATGTGGCTAATTCCACGAATAATCACGTGCCCGAGTAGCTATTTTTATTTTTTTTATATATATTAGACATATCTGTTTCGTCAAGTTGAACTTGCCTAATGTTACATGATATTGCTTCTTGATCTTTGTTGGAGAAATATATCTGTCAAGTTGCTTTCTTTTAGTTTAACTATTGCTATATTTTGCATATAAGGTCTAAGTGATGGACGTTTCTAGTTCAGTTGTATGGATTTCAATATGCATATGACTTTATACCACGGAACTTAACAATTCCAGTTATAGTGTAAATTGATTCATACTTTCTGAATAATGCATCTGAAAAGCTTATGATAGCAACATCTAGAAGAGATGGGGGATCTTATTGGCACTGCAATTCACCTAAGAGATAATATCCCTTCACTTGTCCGATTCAAATTTTTGATTATCATGTTTTCCGTCTTTAATCATTTATTGTGCTATTGGCATGGCTTATAAGGAAAGATACTCTATGCGTAGGTGGCCACTGAATTGTTTTGTTTATCTACGACGCCCACTTGAAAACGGGTGATGCGTCTAATTAGATTCTTCGTTTGACTGAGTACTCTTTTCATGTCTTGCATTCTTGAACATCAATTTTACAAAGCTCTAATTTAACAAATGTTCGATTACTTTGACTCCTAAACTTTTTGCAAATTCCCAGAAAATGGAGCAAGAGAAGTTGGAAAAGCTTGCACATAAGGTACACATTATGCTGTGTTTTCCATCTAATAGACTGTACAGGGCTCTGTCTGCAGCTTGATTCAAATAAATGCACTCAACACTGTTTTGGCATAATCATTTATCTTCCCAATTTGGTGGAAGCTCTTAAATATCAACTTTTGATCAGGGCCCAAAATCAGGTGAAACTACGGCAAGTACCTCTGGAGGCTCAGGATCTGTGACAGATGCTAAACCAGGTGACCGGATACCTTCATCGTCTAAAGCATCGTCGACCGATAAATATAAAAACTATGCTGTTGCAGCTGGAATTGCAACTATTGCTGGTAGCACCGGCTGGTATTTGAGATCAAGAAAGAGAGAATCTGAACCAGTGCAGGACTAAAATGAAATTCACAGTATAGTTGACCGAATAAAAGCAAACAGAATCTATTTGTTTTTATTGTACGGGAATAGATTTCCTATTCCACATTCCTATCCCATTTTGTTGTTTGACATATGTTCTACACTTGCCATGCATATGGATCATGAAATAAAAATTGGAACATGAAAATGGAACAGGAATGGAAACCTGAATCCTATTGTACCAAATGACAAAAAATGACACACCGCAATCAAATAATGTATTCTGGTTCTTAACCACGTCTTATGGAAGTTGAAATGTGCTTCTTGGATACCTCTTCCCAATATATGACTCGTTATGAATCATAATCACTATATTTTCAAGGGATGATTACAAAACAAAAATCCCAAGGTTCGAGCTAATTACAAAACCTCCAACAGAAATTTTTGAGAATTACAAAAAATCCCTGAAGGTAAAATTATTGTTTACATCCCCTCGTATAGAAAAAATATGTTAAGACCCCTTGGTATTTGTAGAAAGATTAGGATTATCTCCTTAAATTAAGCCTAAACATCACTTTTTTGTAATTAGCGCAATCTTCGGGTTTTCTTATATATTTTTTTAAATAAATAGAAATATATAAAAAGAAAGAAAAAATCCTAATCACAAACGGATCAGGTACCAAAAGAAAAATAATACTAAACTACAAAAAAAGACTTCAAAAAGAAATAACAAAAATAAATTAAAATCACACCTCCGTCTATTTCTGAAGGAATTTCTTTCTTATATAATTATCCCTGTTGTCAGAATGATATTTCATATATATTATCCCTTGCTTATATTTAAAAGGATGGCATGAGTGCAACAATTAAAAAATAAATAAAAATCCGTCCCATGATTCAAATGTTGTACTTGGTTGTATATATTTTTCATTTTGCAAAATTCCCACTCTTTTGTTAATTGTATGAGAAAATTCTCAAAAACCACACTATCCCTGATTTTTTCAATCATTTTTCACTCAAAAATATAGTTGAATCAATCATTTTTCACTCAAAAAATATACCTCAATTATAGTAACTATATTTTCAGATCACAAATACACGATTATTTTTTATTAAGAGCTATTCTATCAAAACTAGTCATCACATCACACTATCCCTATTAAATTTCCATGTTACAATCATTCATATTCTCAAATTTCACTATTATTTCGCCAAACAAAATTCTCAAACCATTCTCTCCAAAAATAGAGATAAACGGAAACAAAAAAAAAAAAATCAACCAATCACACCCAAAACTCCTATTCTCTTCATTCTTCCAAAAAACAGAGTCCCAAAACACCACAATCAAACATAAAAATCATATGTTTCGATTGACAAATTAGCCAAGGCCCCAAGAGAACAATCTTTTTTTTTTTTTTTCCAACTTTCTGCATACATAAACCAATTGTCCCGTGAAGACGAATTGTGATTGATAAATTAGCCGTAAGGCTTGCAAATAAATTGTTAACATCTTAAAACTATTATACATCAATAAACCATGCCAGAGGTAGAAACGTTACATCCACATTGAAAGTGGTAAACACGATTTTGTGGTAGACGTAGGCGTCAATCAAGCCTCTTTAATCTTCTTGGCTATAGCAAAAATAGCTCCAATAACTGCCACCACTGCTCCTGAAATTATGATCGTCGATTTAAGGTTGTGTGCACCCTTTCCACTCTCTTTTTCTGCTTCTTCAGCTTCTTCCTTCAAGAAGAATAGAAAATAAACCCAATGAATCAATAATATAAAATTTCTCAGTTTTCACTTTTCACCCCCTTCATTATCTCCTTTTTTAATTGAGTACTTCTATTTTTGGACTTGCTAAATAAAACCTTAACTACCCCAAAAGTTGTCTAATTAAAAAAAAAAAACTATTTTATCTTTCAAAATTACAAATACCAATTGAATTTGTATTTACCTAACAAACATCCCTGTCGAGAGCTATTGAGGTGCAATATTGTAAATAAAACAAATTTCAGACAGATACTTGTAATTTTAGAAGATAACTAGATTTTTCTGTAATTAAACTAAATTTCACGAATAGTTCTTGTAATTAAACCTAAAACTTTTGATTACACTTAATTTCGGATTGAGATTTTATATTCCTCAGTCCTATTCCCGTTCATATTCCATTAATAAATTGGATGAATGATACATGTATAACGTCATAATTGTATACGTGTTAAGGAACATGTAGATCTGTTCCCATTAATTTCACCCCACCCTCTCAATTTAATAGGGATGAAAGGTAGTCAATTAAAAATTAAAAGAATGATAAATATCATAATTAGTTTTTTTCTTTTTTCCCCCGTTCAAACTTAGTAATTTTCTTGCCAAGATTGGGTGTAAAAATTAAGAGACTTACCTTAAGCTGTTTTGAAGTGGTGAATTCCGGGTCGGGTTTCGAGTTATCCGGGTCGACAACTTCGGGTCCCAACATTTCTCCATCAACTAAAACTTCTTCTGCATAAGCAAACCCATCATCAGTTGCTGGACCTCCAACTTTTTCTTCAGGACTTGCCATTTTTAGGCTCTCTACAAATATATGTTTCCAAAAAGTACTTTTTTTTTTCTTCTAGTTTCTCTTTGATTGCTGCAAAAAGTTGTGGACTTTTTTTAATTATTTTTAGCAAATTTAAAGAATGAAAGAAACAGGAAGATAAGGAAAAGGTAATTTTATAATGTGATAGCAACACGTAAGGTTAGTAATTAATATGTGTAATGTTGGTATTGTTGTCACTTGGCACCACGTAAAGATTGACAACACATCCTAAGTGAAAATGATGTTTATTGTTCTTATCTGTGTCCTTTGGTACGCAAATTGCATCTTTTCTGTTAAGAGCTATAAAAATCACTCGTACCATAATACCGACATTTATTTTATTTTATTTTATTCGTAGACATTTAATATTCAGCAAAAACAACAGTTTCACGCATAGAAAACTAATATAAAATACAATATTTTAGAAAATATGTGATACACACTGAAATTATTATATGCAACAATTATCATGAATTATTAAGGTGTTGTATGGTTTTCTATTCCAATGAGAAAATTCATTTTTCATCCCATGAAAGATAATTTCTCAATTTTTATTGAAGATTCTGCAAAATGAAAACACGTTTGGTTATAAAAATTTTGATGTAGAATTTACATGGTGAAAATGTTGAAATTTTGGTTTTGAGAAAACGAGTGTCGACCCAATTTTGACCAAATTTTCGGTGGCTAAATATATAATTCGCAATGAGTTAAATAGTATATTGTTAATCAATGCTCCGAGTAGATGTTCGTAGTACTTTATAGTTCTCAAAACATAATTCCGTAAATGAGAAATCAATACACGAAATTGTCCATGCGAATGGACATTATGTAAAGAGAATTGAAAAGTTTACAGCTTTATCCCACATTGAAAACAAAAACTTGTTTATCCTAGTTTATATACTAGAAGGTGTTATTAGTTAGATATATTATAACACAAGTGGTTGATCACAAATGGACCACATGCATGCATGCCCACCGGGCTTAAGCCACGACCCAGGTTCTGGTTCAACTTTTGTCACACTTTTATCACTCGAAAATGGTCTTGGCTCATATTCAAGTGATTGATTCTTGGAGTTCAATGAATCTGGACACCTAGACATTGCAGGCGTCCATATTCGTGTGATCGTTGAAGTCTGTAACTCCTGCAGTAGTGGCCAGTTGAAGTGGTATGTAACATCAAATTATGCTAGGTGTTGCATCGGTTGTTACATCACCGCATTTGAGTTCATCAACCAGTTGTGTCACACCATTTTAGTTTGGAGGTGCTTTTGTGGTGGTGGTGTTACTACACAAAGACGAAACTATTTTATCTTTGGGAATAATACGTCGGATCGTAAGTACTAGTCGAGAAATTTTGTCTCAATTCGGCTTTATAGTTCAGTCCAGTTTCAAGAGGTTGCATTTCAGAAAGCTTGTAATATATAGTTCTATTTTTTCTATATATTTTGTTTTGTCTTTTGTAATTATGCCCTTGTGAACATCCCAATTATGTAATCATTCTATAAATAACAATTTGCAAATATGTTTAGTTTGGATGTTATTATTAGGAAATGGTGATAAGATGATAATTTATATATATAATATGTAAGTGGTAAGGACACATTGAAAATTTAATTTGTAAATCATAATTTATGTGAATATGGGTGGTAGTAAGTGGGTTCCATTTATATAATATAAGATTAAAATTGAATAGGAAGTAGTATTGTTGGTCCTTTTGATGTAATATTTTGAAAATTGATTATATAGGTGTGAGGATTTGGAGTTTAGAGTTGAGATTGTAAAATGAGAAGTTGAAAATGGAACATTTCTAATGAGATTTAGTAAAAAATAAACATGATTTACATATCTCAAACCATAAAAGGTTAGAGTCTCCATTGGGATGAAACCATACAACCCTTAAAGATTCCGGTAAAAAGTTATACATTTAGTGTATATATATATAGAGAGAGCTGTCAGACGGGTCGAGCAGGCAACCCAGTGCCGACCTGCTGGCTAAGCGGAAAAATCAGGACAGGAGGACCCAAATAGTGATCGGACCGCTATTTTTGGAGCTCTGCCGCCCAACCCAAGAATTGCACATAAAAATTTCGGGCCCCGAGCACTGGTCGGGTTGGCCCCGCCGATCAATTTTGTGATTCTAATATAGATATATAAATTATTGAACAAAAAAATGACAATTAGTTTACTAAGTGGCTAATAAAATAAAAACAATGTAATAAAGTCATTAATTATTAAAAAAATAATATTATGTATAGCGATACGAGTTGGTTGGGGGTAATGAAATCTGTTACACATCCTAACGATGGTTCATCTCAAAATTCATTTGATTCAATTTGTATCACCCACTTTTGAGAATGCATTTATTAAGTAATATTCATGTTACACAAAATTTATGTATACCTTTTTTTATGAGAAGAAATGCATATATACTTTTTTTTAGTATAAATGGGGAATATAGAAGAGAGAACACACACGCTCATATGAAATCAAACATGAGTCAATTACCATTACAACACAATCTTCTATCATTGAAGCACAAGATTGATCTATATGTATATATACTTGATATGTGGGTAAATGTCAACTGTTCTATTTTGAAAAAAGTAAGGCACTTGAAGATGTTGTCACCGGGGAGGGCGGGTGAGCGATCCCCATCCCTGTCCCCGTTCCCGAGGTTGCGGGGATCCCTATCCCATTTGTTTTTTTTTTCGTTTGAAGAAAAATAAATATTTTTCATCATTAAATTTTTACACAAATGTGTAAATTATATGAAAAAAATTAGTAATGCATTCATTATACAAAATAAATGAAATAAATTAAGGATTATGTCATTTTAGTATATATAATGTGGATATTTTTATAATATATTAAATATATTAAAAGTATTATACTATATATACATATATCATGGTCCCACGGGGCAGGGAATACAAGCTTCGTCCTCACACCATCCTCGCCAATGAGGAGAAAATATTATCCACCCCGTTCGGGGCGGATCCCCATGGTGATTGAGGATTTTCCACTCCACTGTCATCCCTGCTTGTATGTACCATTAACTAGGCGGCTAGATCATTCATTTGAAGTCTGTTTTGGACTAATTACTTTTTTATTCTTAAAATCCAATTCCAAATACACCCCTCCTTATAATTACATAAAGGCCACAAATTTAAAAGACTATAATACTTATCCTGCTCAAAAGTGCAAATCACTCTAAATCAAGAAATTTGATAAATCGGTCTAACTTCTTCTCCGAATTAATGAAATCTTCGGTGGGGGGACTAGTCTGCAACACACAAAACAAGGTTATGGGTCCCTAAAGTTGTCCCAGGGAGGTCCCTCCGACGCTCAAGTCAGTGATTGTGGGAGAGAAATCCAGAGATATGAATATAATTTAAAGTAATTAATTGAACTTACTTACAAATGAACATGGAGGAACCTTTTATACCTAGGATGATAGGCCGTCGACCGCATAAACTTAGTGTAATAAAGTTGGCCGTTTGGGCTGTAGTCGGCCTCGTGAATAGTGAACTCAGCCTCATTGGATGCTCAATGATGTTTTGGGCATCACAGGTCAAATGATAATATTCTGACACAATAATGAATATTCATGGGTGAATAATTAAATAATGACATGTTAAATAAAAGAAATATAATTATGATATTATCCCCAACAAATACCCTTACTACCCTAAAGTTTATGTCATATAACCGTGTCATTAAAAATAGCAAACCAACATACAATCGAATCATTAAAAACGATAACCCAACATGAAGAATCCTAACACGTCAATCTATTATTTCTACTCAAAACAATGCAACATTTCAACCAAATATCTCTACTCAAATCAATCCAACATCAAGAACCCTAATAACAACAATCAACTTAAAATAATAAAACCAAATGTACCTCTTCTGTCGCCTTCGACGCCACCACATCCTCATGGGTGTATGTTTGGGGCGGTGGTGGGGGAAGGATTGGAGTTTAATTGGAGGAAAAGATAAATTAGAAAATATTGGGGGTGTATTAAGTAAATAGTAGGGGGTGTCAATTCGGATCATCTGGTCGTATTCGTGTTCAATTTTTGGTTATGTTCAAAATATATAAAAAATAAATAAAATATAAGATAATCATATTTTAAGACAAACTAATAGCATTATGTCAGATTCATGTTAGTCGTGTTCGTGTTGTTCGTGTTTCTCTCAGTAACTTCAGGTCAGGTTTGTACCGTGTTGTCGTATTATCATATTGTGTAAGTGAATGTCACCCATAATAAATATGTTGTTTTAAAAAAGGGAGCGAGGTGTATATAGAAAACGGATGTATTTAGAGAAAAATATGGTGTGAAGCTATAATATCCCAATTCTTTAAAAAATGAAATAATAAGGGTTAATTTAGGAGTTATTTAGGGGTTAGATTAGGAGTTATTTTTAGGGGACTTAGGGGTTAGTTATTAGGGGCTAATTTAGGTTTAGGGGTTGGAATTAACTACTATAAATATGTGTAATTTCATACACAATTTTACACCATATTTCTAATAACTATAAGTTTCATATATATATATATATATATATATATTCACAATTCACAAGTTGTCTTTCAATATTTTTTTCATAAATTCTTTTATTAATTAGTTTGATTTATTAAAATCACATATTAATTATATATATTTATTTAACGTAGAAAAACGAAGGGGTCGAGGACTTTAACTTTTATTGTTCATTTTCTACATCGAATATTTGTGATCATTAAGGTAAGGACTTTTTATAGTATTTGTCTTTATTTAATGTTCCATGATTATAGTTCATTGAATGAAATATATGTCAAGAGGAAATAATTCATATAAGCTAGGGGCCATGAAAAGGGTCCAGGATCAAACGTATATTTGGGGAGAACCCGCAATGCTATATGCAGGAACTGACCAGTTAGAGGAAAAAGAGGAAATTATGAATTTACTGTTGTAATTATGTGAAAGTTTTTCATATTATATTAAATATTGACAGATATATCCCTACTGAGCGAGTGAAGTTCACCCCTATTATTATCATGACTTTCAGGTTGAGGAATCCGACTGAAGATATGATGTTGTGGATGGTGGAATAAATCATGATATATTTATAATTAAATAATTATGATCGGACTAAATTTGGATTTATTTCTTTTATTTTTTTTTCCGGTTTATGCTTGGAATAATTTTTGGATATTTAATTTGGAAGAATTATTATTATTATATTATTATTATCATTATATTTTTCCTAAGAATTAAAAAATTCTAAATCAACTTTTTGATAATTATTGGCATCACTTTAATTTATAAATTCGTGTTTTCTTAATAATATTTTAGAGTACTTTAATTTCATAAAATTGGGTCGTTACAAGTGGTATCAGAGCAGGTCTACGGTTCTGTAGACTTGTTTAGAAAAAAAAATTATTTCAAATATTTTAAAAAGAAAATAGTCTACTGACATCCACCTTCGTCATATCTCGTCAGATTCCTCAAGGTATGCAATTTATTATGTCATGATATTCAAATATCATATTATCATATTTTAAAATTACATTTTATGAATGCAAGTCGTCATTTGTATTAAAAGTATTATTGCATCTGTACTTTCCATATTAGACAAAGAACTCCTCGCGTAAAAAAAGGAAGAAAAATATTTTTGTTTCCGAAAATTTATTGAGTTAACGAATTTCGAGGACGAAATTTTATTAAGAGAGATAGTATGTAATATCCCAATTCTTTAAAAAATAAAATAATAAGGGTTAATTTATGAGTTATTTAGTGGTTAGATTATGGGTTATTTTTAGGGGAGTTAGGGGTTAGTTATTAGGGGCTAATTTAGGTTTAGGGGTTGGAATTAACTACTATAAATATGTGTAATTTCATACACAATTTTACACCATATTTCTAATAACTATAAGTTTCATATATATATATATATATATTCACAATTCACAAGCTTTCTTTCAATATTTTTTTCATAAATTATTTCATTAATTAGTTTGATTTATTAAAATCACATATTAATTATATATATTTATTTAACGTAGAAAAATGAAGGGGTCGACGACTTGAACTTTTATTGTTCATTTTCTGTATCGAATATTTGTAATTATTAAGGTAGGGACTTTTTATAGTATTTGTCTTTATTTAATGTTCCATGATTATATTTCATTGAATGCAATATATGTCAAGAGGAAATAGTTCATATAAGCTAGGGGCCATGAAAAGGGTCCGGGATCAAACGTATCCTCGGGGAGAACCCGCAATGCTATATGCAGGAACTGGCCAGTTAGAGGAAAAAGAGGAAATTAATGAATTTACTGTTGTAATTATGTGAAAGTTTTTCATATTATATTAAATATTGACAGATATATCCCTACTGAGCGAGATGAAACTCACCCCTATTATTATCATGACTTTCAGGTTGAGGAATCCGGCTGAAGATATGATGTTGTGGATGGTGGAATAAATCATGATATATTTATAATTAAATAATTATGATCGGACTAAATTTTAGATTTATGTCTTTAATTTTTTTTGCGGTTTATGCTTGGAATAATTTTTGGATATTTAATTTGGAATTATTATTATTATTATTATTATTATTATTATTATTATTATTATTATCATCGTTATATTTTTTCTAAGAATTAAAAAATTCTAAATCAACTTTTTTGATAATTATTAGCATTACTTTAATTTATAATTTTAGAGTACTTTAATTTCATAAAATTGGGTCGTTACAGAAACCCTCTTATTTTCTTTGTTTTTGGTTTGAATATAGTTATATAGGTGTGAAGCCTTTTAACCACCTAAATTTTGCTTAGAAGCATTAGAACTTTTGGAATGGAATAATTGTTATTAATTTATTTAGAATTTTAAAAAGTTATAATATTACCTGTTAAAAAGAATTTTGGTGAATAGTTGCTTGACATTTCGTTTCACGTCTTCATATTTCTGGAGTAAATAGTGTGATTTTTTTCAAAATGAGAATGAATTTTGAGAGTGTGATCGGATATAAAGTGAGAATACGATGATGATGGTTGATGTATGGTTTTTCTTTGTAAAATGGTAATTTGATATGTTTGGTTATTTGAAAAATAAAAAAGAATGAATAGTATATTGGTGATATAATTGTCTAATGAGTATAATTGATGTGATTCATATTTTGAAAAAATAAGAATGAGATAATAATATAAATTTTTTAGTTTTTTTACGATCAACCAAATGCTGATGAAAAAAACTTTTTGAACGAAAAGTTTGCATAAAATTTTTACAAGCACCAAGCATTGGCGGAGCAAGGGGGTCAACTTGGGCCACGATCCCTCTTTTTAATTTTTTTACTAGTTGAATTTTCTTAAGAATTTTTTTATTTAATATTTATATGATATTTTTTTTTAGTTTTTTATTTGGCCTACTCCAATTTTGTGTATCGGCTAACACCAATTTTTATTTCCTAGCTACGGCAATACAAGCAAGCGCTGCTTAACTTATTTTTGTTTACTAAGAGGTTTTTTAAACAAAAAAGAATAAAAAATAAAATAAAAGAAAATAAAAGCCACAAAAGGAATCATCATCATCATCAAGAACAAGAAAGCGTCCACCTGAATTACCACCAACCAATATCAACACCCCGTACCTTTATTTTACAGTATATACATACAGTTCAGATACAACCCCACCTCACCCCCACCCCGCCCCCCTCCTGTCTCTATCTTTATGAAGACCCTTTCTGGCTTTCTCCCTTCCCCTCCTTCCTTTTTCCTACTTCAACGCTGTAATAGACAATCTGCAGAAATACAGAGCCAACAAAAATAGTCTGAATAAATAAATCACTTCATGATACCCACGTCTTCTTGTTTTCTTTGCCATTCCTTCAATCCAACTCCACTTACTCCACTTTGAAAAATAAAATAAAAAAATAAAAAAAATTATCATTATTGAGATTTCCCCCCCAAACCCAATCCCATTTCCATCTACCACACTTTTTTTTTTTTTTTTTTTTTTGAGTACACCACACTTTAATTTTCATTTCAGCATTTCTTTCTTTATTCTACAAAACCAGGAAAAACCCACTTGTTTTCTTGAATAAAAAAACTTTTTTTTTTTTTTGCAAAGATCCCCATTTTGTTGATTTGTTCAACTCTTGTTAAACAATGACAGAGGTGCTCCACTCCCCTTCTTCGTCCTCGTCTACTTCAATATCTACACCCACCCACAATGCCACGTTGTTTCATCAGACTCAGTCATTTGTGGGGGATGAGGGGATTTCTGTGCTAACAGGAGGAGATGAAGTCTTAGAGGAAGAAAATAGTGTGAGAGAGAAAAGGGAGAACGATAGGAGAGATCAGTTATCTCTTTTGGCACTTTTGGTGACTCTTTTTAGGAAGGGTTTTTGGTTGTCTCGTAAAACGGATAGACATAATTTTTCTAGCGCCACTGCCGGCGGCGGCGGTGGGAATTGTGGTAGTGGGGTTATGGAGATAGGTTGGCCTACTGATGTGCAGCATGTTAACCATGTTACATTTGATAGGTTTGATGGGTTCTTGGGCTTGCCCGTTGAGTTTGAGCCTGAGGTTCCCAGGAGGGCCCCTAGTGCTAGGTACATTCTTCTTTTTCTTGAAATCTCCAATTTTGGGGTTTTTCTAAGATCTTTATGTTAATTGGTGATAAACTTGGCTAGTTTTTCTTATAATGGTGTTGAAATCCTTATGATATGTTAGGTTCTTTTTTTTTCTTTTAATTTTTTTTTTGAATCTTTGATTTGTATGTAATATTATGGTGAGGGGTTACTTTCTTGAAGTTTTATCACATTACTGTGTTTCTAGTGTTTTGCTTCATGATATTGAATTATGAAATTACCCGCTCTGAAAATACTAGTGAAGTGCAAGAATTTTTGGGATTGGCTTTTTGTTGGATTGTTATGTTTGACTCATTTATTGGATTGTGTTTTTTGAAGTTTGATTGATTTCCTAAACAATTTGGTCTATTTTGGTTCGCTGTTCTTGTCGTCTCTGATTCTGATGTGATCTGTTTGAATGCGTACACGTCTACTGTATTATTGATCATTATATCTAGTCTGATAATGAGTTAATCTGGAAGTGGTCCTAATTTTTAATGTCTTCAAGGCAACCTGTTAATGAGACAGTAGCCATTTGGATAATTATCGATGGATCCATTGGAAAATCTATTGGTTATTATCAATTATTTCTTATGGCAGATCAATAAATGCGACTTCAGCTGGATTAGATACTAAAATTAAACACGGAAGTTATAACCTATTGTATTCCGTATCATCCCTTAACTGTTCTGGAAACTGAAACTTAGCTTCATAAATAAATTCCAGTAAATATCTCTTTGTTCTCATCGCGTGCTTGCTGTTTATCCATTGGTCATTCAGATTCTTCTGTTGTTCTACATGTTTTTGTTCCCTTCCTATATTGAAGTGAGATTTTTTTCAGCAATGAGCTTATGTGGTTTTCATTTATTGTGGTATTATTGCATAATTATGTGTTATCTAGTGAAAATGGAATTGAAGGTTAATCCTTAGGAAGTTTTGTTGCTGGCGTCCCAAAATGAGGAGATTCTATTTAGGAGGCAAACCCCTAGTTACCGTCGAGGTTACATTCTTCGTATATTGTTGTTAGTTTTTTCTCTTCTGGTTAAAACAGATGTCAATAATCAATCACAATTGGCTTACTTGGACTCCACTTAGTGGTGCATTCAATCTTTGATCTCATTCTATGGAGAATGCTATTTCTTGGTGACACGTTGGCATTTGAAAGACGCTTTAAGTTCAGTTCAAGAATAAGGGAGTGTTTGCAATCACTAAAAAAAAGAACTTCTTAGTTTTTTGCTTGAAAAAAATCATTTTTTAGTGTTTGCATATGCCAACTTTTGCTTCTGATTCTGCTTTATTTAATCAGAATCTAAAAGCAAGGAGATGGGTGCTTTAGATTTATGCTTTTAGTTTGATTTTTACAAACAAATAAGCACTTTTCCAACTTTTTCACCAAGCACTCTCAACTTTTGATTCTCAACTTCCGATTCTCAACTTCTGATTCTATTCTACCAACTTTTGATTCTCAACTACTTTTTACTTTTACTTCAATAAATCACTTCTCCTAAAAGCAGAAGTTTTTGCAAACACTCCCAAAGTCCCAGACTCCACAGAAGTTCTAATTTTGCGGGTTTAGTAGGAAGAAACACAGAATGGGGAACTTGTACAAATTTTCCTTATTATCCAGAGACTTCTGAATCTCGTCCATCCATGTCTTTTTTTTCCCCTAGTGCTAACTCAATCTAGTGCGACTGTATAATGTACGGTTACTTGTCTGAGGTGCAAAATATAAATTTTTGCGCTTATAGGACATCACCCACTGGCTCTCAAGTATAACTGGCTCAAGATGCTTTTTGAAGCTACATTTTCTGTATCCTTTTGAAAACTAGAACTCTTGTCCTATTCATGTAGGAAAATAAAGCTCATACGCCTTGGTAGTTACTAGAACCCTACTTAAGTACTATAGTGCTCAATTGATTTGATTATGGATAGGTATGCCAACAACACAGTGGTTGATTCTAATGAGGTTTTTATCTACGATAACTCGATACTTTAATTTTACTAAAAAACTTGGTAAATTTAGGACTTCCTGTCTAGTTAGAGACTAGGAGGAGAAAAGAAACTGAACATTTTAGCGGGGATCACGCTCTTCAATGTTTACGTTAAGTTACAATTAGTGTGGGTGTACTACTTATTAATGCCATAAACTTTCAACTGAATCTTCTTTCGTTGAGAGATGATAATATCGTATGAATTTCACGTTTGGCTCTTGTTTGACTACATGTCCTATGGTTGATTTATTTTTGAGGTCTGTTTGTTAGCTGAGAAAAATGGTTCCATCGTTAGTTATCTCTGTGCATTGTGCTTACCACATTGCCCTAATATACCATCCTTCATCCTTCTTTATTATGCGTTCACGTATCAGTAATTTTATCTTGTACATCACCATGATTGATGTAGTCTATTGACAATTAAAAGGAACCAAACGAAATTCTGTCCTGTGCGAGATTGTCTGGAAACATCAAGAAGAGGATCAAGTTAATTTTTGTTAGCTTTAGTTGTTTTGAACTAAATGAAGTTTCTACATATTCTTAGTTCAGCGAAATCATATTAAGAAGGCGGTTTAAATTATTTCCTTATTTGGTGATTTTTGAGATACTAATTGCATATTATTACTGGTAAAAAGAAGCAAGAAACAAAAGCCAACTTCTTGGAACACATTTACTTCTAGGCATATTATGTCATGTTTTAGGTATATAAGGAGCAATTTAGGTTTTATGGTACATCTTTTCTAATAAATATCATTTTTATTCTTAAGCCACATTTGGAAAAAATCCATGTTTACTCTTTGCCACATTTATCTTCTGTAAGAAACAATTTTCACTAAAGTACATTTTGTCCAGCGTGCAAAACATTTTACTATTATATTTAACGACTCAATATGTAACTTTTTGAAAGAAAAAAAAACAGGCCTCCTTATCCAACATGCTGGCATTGTCCTTGGTTATAGAATTCTTTCCTTCTCCTTCTTGGATCAAACTTGTTCCAGAATCCAGATATTTCTGGTTTTCGGAATAACCATGTTCTACTGCTGAACTTTTTCTTGGATCATGAATGATTTTATGAACCGATCAGAGCCATTTTGGAAGTAGATGTATGCCGGGATGTAAGAGGCTGCATATCATTTTCTGTAGATTATACAGCAGGCATAACAGTACTTGGTTGCTAGAATGTCTACATATCTGATAAATTTTTCACATGTTTTTTCTGGTATTTCATTGTACCTTGTGATACGTCCAGTTCAATTGAGACATTGGTTTAGTGCTATTCCTCACTGAACTTTTTGTTTGTAATGCATGAACAGTGCCACTGTTTTTGGAGTTTCTACCGAATCAATGCAGTTGTCTTATGACGTGCGAGGCAATAGTATTCCGACTATCCTCCTGCTTTTGCAGAGGCATTTGTATTGCCAAGGTGGCCTGCAGGTACATCGTTCTGTTCCTCTTGGTATTTATGCATCAACAACTTAAGTATTGTCGAAAAATTAGCTTAGTGGTTATCGTCTTTATATTGTATGACTACCCTACTCTCATACTGGTCAAACTTCGATTTATATTTGCAGGCTGAAGGGATTTTCAGAATAACTGCAGGAAATAGTCAGGAGGAATACGTTCGGGACCAATTAAACAGAGGAGTTATCCCTGAAGGCATTGATGTGCACTGTTTAGCAGGCTTGATCAAGGTAACTGAATCTTAAGAAAGGTGCATTTAGATAGATTTCGATTCTTTGAGTCTTAGTGGTGGATATTGGAATGACTGTGGGGCTGTTTGCCCAAATATGGAAATATTAATTTGACTTTGCCTAAATAGGGGGTGTGTTGTGGTAATAAGTGGAGGCGCAAAATCATTTTCTTCCTGCCCAATAATAATAAAAAAAAAAACTCTCAGCTTGCGCCTGCCCAAAAAAAAAAAAAAGAATTCAAAATCTAGACTTGCGCCTACAGTTGTTCTGGCAGATAAATTAGTGTGTGTGTGGTGGCCATATATGCACTAGTGAGTATTTTTTTTTTCTTGCCCCATTTCACTATTGAGAGGGTTTTCTAAACTAAAATTCATTTCAGAAGAAAAATATTTAAATTTTTTTTTATATTAGATTAAACAATAATCATAATTTTAATTTATCCACATTTATGAATGCCCTCTCAGTTAGTATGTGTTCTTTTTCCAATTCTAGATCTTGCGTCTGCACTTATTACCACAACTTTCCCTACGCACGCCCTATTTAAATGAGTTTTGCTATATTTGAGCAGAAAGCCCAGTGACGTGATCTTTCATAAAATGGATTAGGACTTGTAAGTTCTTGAAACTGCTATAAGTATTAACTGGACCAAGTGGCCACCTGAAGAGAACTGATTGGAAGAGTAATCTAAGAAAACCTTATGAATGTGACCAAATATTGTAGGTGAATGACTTAGATTATTGTGTTGTCTAATCTGATTTGTCACCGAAAACAATTCGGATTATGATGATGAGATAGCACATCTGCATCAATATATAACTAATTTTGTATTTTAAGTTATTTAACACTATACTTTGACGGGCCGCGCAATGAGCTTTTAGATTTCTATATCTGGACTAGGTTGAACCCGTACAAGCTTCAATTTGTTGAATAATCCTACTACGGTAGTACATGGATAGGACGACTTGTTTTTCAGTTCCAAGTAGTCTTTTATGATTTCTTTTCATATCAGTTATTAAATGTAGTCGATTTTATCTCAAATGCTATATTTTGTATTTTCCTCATCATTTTATATCCAAATGCTCTATTTCACATTTCCCTCCTCAATTACACGAAGGAAATCACCAAAGCCACCTGCATAGTGAGTTTTGTATGTCGGAAATGTTTCATTGAGTATTTCAAGAAAAATAAATTTTATATGTTGTTACTGTCCTTTTGTAAAATGGAGATATTTTTTCTATCTTTGCACTGATATTAACATATATTCCACGTGATCCATGTAGGCTTGGTTTAGAGAACTCCCGAGAGGTGTATTGGATTCTCTCTCTCCGGAGCAGGTTATGCAATGCCAGTCAGAAGATGACTGCGATGCACTAGTAAGGCTTTTACCCCCGACAGAAGCTGCCCTGTTGGATTGGGCGATCAACCTAATGGCTGATGTTGTCCAAGAGGAACATCTAAACAAGATGAATGCACGCAACATTGCGATGGTGTTTGCTCCTAACATGACTCAGGTGAGACTGCATTTGATTTGTTTTAAGGCGTATCATTCAGATATATAAGCAGTATCCAATTGAATCTTTGCTATGCAACTGATTTCATAGCTAATGTTCTTGGACTTGATATATGTAGTGTCGAATAAGTTTTGCCAAGCGTACCCAAAATAAAACATCCTCAACAACACCAACAATAACAAGAACAAAGAACAAAATGAATATAGGGAGTGTTTGCAACCACTTGAAAAAAGTGATTGTCAGTTTTTAGCTGAAAAAAAAGTAGTTTTTGTGTTTTCAAATGCCAATTTTGTTTCTGATTCTGCATAATTTAATCAGAACCTAAAAGCAGGGGGAAAAGTGCTTTAGATTTCTGATTTTGTTTCTAGTTTGACTTTTACACACAAATAGAACACTTTTTTTTCCTACTGATTTCACATTTTGCTTCTATTTGCAAACACTACCAACCAACTTCTGATTCTCAAGTATTTCTTGACTGTGCTTCAATAAATCTCTTCATCTAAAAACAGAAGTTTTTGCAAGCACTCCCATAGTTTATCTTTGCAAGTGAACAAGAATATAAAAGATCAAGACGATCGCGGGTTCAACACTATTCCTATGCATTTGGAACCAAAGGCTTATACACGTCCTCGAACTAAATGGTTTTCAGAGTTTTGTCAAATTTTACGTTTGATTTGTAAAGTGATATATATTTGCTGGTTGATATATATATGTCTTCGCACCACTAAAACCGTTTCATGTATCAAATGTAAAAGCGCCAGCATTACATCCGTCCATATCAGATGGGTTTTGTCTTCCTAATATATTTTGGGTTTTGTGTTCAGATGGCCGATCCGTTGACTGCACTGATGTACGCAGTACAAGTGATGAACTTCCTCAAGACTCTAATAGAGAAAACTCTACGAGAAAGAGAAGATTCTGTTAAAGAACCAGCATCTATACCCCACATGGAGCCTTCTGACGACAATGGAAACCAGAGCTTTTCGCAAGTGCAATTCGAAAATCCAGCCGAATCAAATGAGGAGCCAATTCAGACCTATTTGGTGGAAGATCCCGGTTCAGACAGTGGTTTCGAAACGAACCAAGTAGATAACGTCACTGATGAGGATTATCTTAGTTATTCAACTTCTACCGAAGAATCCGATGAAAGTGGTTCTTGTGAAACTCCAGCTCAAGTCTACAGAGTTGCATGTCCTAAAATAATTGAAGAGAACAAAAGGGGCAAAACGGTCCAATCAAACGATTCTAATCAGACAAAACCGGAATCAAGAATGGACGGTCAACAAGCTGTAGACTTAGCTACGAAAATTGATTACGTGAGCAAAGGAATTAGCAATTTGAGCCGTATAAATTCGATGACAGAACGGTGTGAAGCATGGCGGTGAATTTGAAGGTCTATATGGCTTTCTGCTCTGACTGATTTTATGATGTAATCTTTTTTTTAACCCCTTTGATTATGAAGTGAAACTTGTCTGAAGTCTGTAAGTGTGTTTTTTTTAGCTGTTAACTGTTGGTGGATGGTGGTTTGCTTAATCTGTTGAAGTTCAATGTATGCATTATTAGGAAAAAAACATGTCAACTGATACTGAGATGTTGATTTTGATTTGTGTAATGATTTCATCTTGCCATCTTTGATTTGTGTTAGATATGTGTTGTTTGATGCAACTGGACCACAACAGAGACATGAAATTAGATGCACACTTCAAGTTGCATTATGGAAATTGAATGATAGGATCCATCATTGTCTGAAGTATCAACCTGGAATATTCTCAGTTTTTTTCTTTTTTCTTTTTGGTTAGTTACAGAAATACCCTTGATGTTCAGTCTAATTACAAAAAAAACCCAACTATCTTTGAATATTTCAAATATTCTCTTATCATTTGTTTCTATTTTACAATTGCATCCTCAACTTTTTAAGTAAACACAAACCTTGAGGGGGTATTTATAATTTTGAAAGATAACTGGAGTTTTTTGTAATTATGCTAAACTTCAGGATAGTTTTTGTAATTTATCTTTTTTTTTTCACCATGCAATATTTGGAGGCAATTGGGCTGAAGTCATTACATGCAAAATCTTGTTCAGATTGATGCAGTTTAGGGTCACTTTACTACAAATTGACCCTTTCAAAACTCAATACCTCACCATCAATATCCTTCTGGATTAGAACATGCCAAACAAGGAAAATAATCACAGCAGCATCCATTGATATGGTTGTTCAGGGTCTATTTTCTCTAGCCAATCACATCAACATACTCTGTAAGCACTATATAACCTAATGTGATTAAAAACTTCAAGAAAGTTCACATCTTTATCACCTCAAAGTACTGAAAACTTGACCTGGAATACAATTTTATTACATATAAGTGATGAAATAACCCCACCAATGAAAGGGGATGATTTGAGCATTTTTGGGAATAAAATCAGAAACAAGATGATATGATAACAGATAACTATAAAAGACTCTCTAGTCAATCCAATTTTTACTGAGGTAAAAAAAATTAAAAAAAGAAAAAAAGATAAGGATCCAAATTTTTATAAATTGTGACCACCAAAATTTCAAAAAGATTTTATAATAACCACCAATCCTTATTCCCCCTGCAAATTGAGAGGTAGCCCTGAAAACAACATCCCTAATAAATAGTTCTCATTTTTCTTGACTTTATCATCAACAATATCATCCCCTTCCCGTGTATATCTCACTGTTACACACACACACAAACACACACACTTTTTATAAATTTTAATCATCACCCATTAGAATCTTATTCTATATATGTTTATTTTTTTATAGCCCATTTCTCATTATCAATTTATCATCCAAGAAAACAAGAAAAAAAAAAAAAATCAAACCATGGCAGCCTGTGGCAGCCTAGAACACATCTTTGAGAAGCCATTGCCTGAAAACCAAACATTTCTTGAATCCCTTTCACCATGGAAACACATAAAATCCATTGATGAATCTTCCTTCACTGAATTATTCGGAGAATTACATTTCAAAGAGAACAACAACAACAACCATGTTGCTCATTCCCCTGAATCATCATCATCCTCATCCTCATCCCTGTCATCAGGCCCGGCGTATTCGGCCCGGCCCGGGATTGATATTCCTCAAAAAAACAACAATTTTCAAAACAAGAATGATCCCAAGTCAAGCTACCATCCCACAAGCCAGAAAAAGCAATACAAACACAGTGATAGCTTTTCTTCCATGAATTCAGAGAGTTTGTCTCTGTGCACAGAGGGATTGGGGTTTGAGAGCTTTGGTGATGTTGAGGATGTGATGAAAAATGATCACCATGTTCATCAAGGACAGAGAAAAAGAAATTTGCAGACAGAAAATCATTACAAGATATCAACAACAAGTAGGGGTGAATTTCCACCTCCAATTTCTTGTATAGGGCAGAGTGGGAAACCATGGGTGTTGTTCAAATCTTACAGACAAGATGGGAGATTTATTTTGAAGGAAATAAGGATCCCAACTCAGGAATTCTTGCATGCATGTAGGGAAGATGGACGGTTGAGATTGCAGTTTATTCAATCTGATGATGAGATTCTTGAAGAAGATGATGAAGAAGATGAACAGAATGAGGATGATGAAGGGAAAATTGGGGAACAGAGTTTAGAAAACAGAGATTGCAATTGCAATGGTAGCTCATAACAGAGAGATGGGAAAAATTCCCAGTTTTTGTTAGTTTAGCAAAAATTTAATTTTTCCTTTTTTTTTTCTTTTTGCAAATAAGGGGATGAGAAGAGGATGATAAAATAGGGTTCTTCTATTTCAAATAGACTACAAGAATGGAACTGTATAGGTTTGTTTTCTCTTGGGCCTTTTGTCAACCACTTGATTTGCATCAATTTTGAAGTGTTTAGATTGCTTTTTTGGGATTTGAATAGGGGATACAATCCTTTCAGATATTCACATCAGCAGTATTTTCTTTTCCAGTTTTTGATGTCATGTTTTTACACTTAGATTTTAATGTGAGAAATAGTTGCTGAAAAACTTAACTGGAAGATATGAACACCGATATATGAGTCGAAGGCACGGAAATCATTGGCCTTGTATGAATGCATTTCCAAGTCCAATTTCCCATTCCAAGTCCAGTTTCCAGTGTTGGAAAATGAATTTTCAAACATTATTGATTTTCGTGTGAGAATTGAGAATATGTCTAGTTTGTTCTCTGAATTTCTGTTTGGAAATGAAAATATGTTTGATTATAGTTTTTTGAATGTACATTTGACATAGATTTACGTGATTATAGTGTATCTTCACATAGATTTGTGTGATTGTGTTGAAAAATTACTTGGATGTGTTTTCAAAAGAATATTTCCATGAAAAAATGAAAATTGAAAATGACTTCATTTCTAGTGATAACTTTGTAAATGAACATAAACTCATTTTTCGCAATAGTTGAAAAGTGGAAAATCACATTTGAAAACACATCCATACATGGCCGTTATCTCTTTTATGTTTCTCCCGTTCCACTCCCATGATACAATGAAGTTGTTTGATTCAAAATGTGACTTTTTGAATCAAATCGAAAGTACACTATGATGTTTTTGACATCTTGTTACAACCTACAAATGTGCAGTCTGAACTATATATATATATATATAGGGATTGGTTCAAATGCAGATCCCTTTTAGGTTAGGTCCATCGTAAAACACTTATGAACCCTTGATTTAAATTTTTGATGGTGTAGATCTCTTTTGTTATTTTTGGGTTATAAGAGTATGATTGTACTTTTATATTTAATCAGTTTTATTAATCGACAGTTATTAGCTATTTTTAAGGAAACATAATCCTACCTTTTCGATTTACTCCGATTTTTAGGGAGGAAAAATAATCAATTTCAAGCATTTTTTCAAAATTGATACTTCTTTCCGCCATATTTGTGAATAAATCATTTTATTGTATACTTAGTTCAGTGGACTTGTATACTTAGTCATGTTTTATTGTATATTTAGTTCAGTGGATTTGTATACTTGGTTCAGTGGAATCGTATTCTTAGTTATATAAGTAGTTTAGTGAATTTGTATACTTAGTTCTGTGGATTTGTATACTTAGTTCAATGGAATTGTATACTTAGTTATATAAGTAATTCAGTGAAATTGTGTATTTAGTTCAGTGTAATTGTATACTTAGTAATATTTTAATGTATAGTTAGTTCAATGTAATTGTATACTTAGTTAAATGTTTATGCATACTTAGTAATGTTTTAATGTACAAATAGTTTAGTGTAATTGTATACTTAGTTAATTGTTTATGTATACTTAGTAATGTTTTAATGTATAGTTAGTTTAGTGTAATTGTATACTTTTCATTAATTGTTGCATGATTCTGTTGCCATATTTGAATAATTTGCAGGTTCGAATGGGAAGGGAGAAAAAGGAAAGGTGAATTGCTTGATTATGGGACGTGATTTATGGAGTGCGTGATCAATAATGAGATCACGTCCTTATAATGTAGGAGGAGGTTACCATATCGATTTTATGGATTCCAATTTTACCCTTTCTATTGTATAGTTAGTTACGAAAACCTTGTATAGATTGTAATGTATCTTGGCCATTGATTTACTATTTGGATGGTCTAGATTCGGTCTTATAGACTAACCTAGGAGGGTGGTCTCACATGATCCTCTCCCTATATATATATAATATATATATATATATATATAACTACGTTCATGACTATTCCAAAAAGACATAATTCTTCGAATCGACATAACTTACTCTTTGACATAAAGTCATATTGTTTCAGCAAAGCGTCTCTTCGAGATACTGATAGAAATCAAAGTTGATCCCTCGTTTCAAAGCAGCAAACATATTTTGAGGTTGACAAAGCATTTGTGTCACAATTTTTAGTAAATAAATTATAAAAATATCTAACAATAGTAATGAGAACCTAGATTTAAAATGGAAAAACACTTTTCCATAATTACAAATACCATCCTTAAAGTTTAGCCTAATTACAGAAAGACTTGTCATCTTTCAAAGTTACAAATGCAATATGTTTCCATTTTACAAATTTATGTTCTGAAAATTCTAACTTTAGGTTAAAATGCTTTTGCTAATCCAAGAAGAGAAGGAAAATTCAAATATAGTGAAAGAATATGAATTTTGTGAACCTGGTTTAGGCATACTAGTGATGGAGAAATTACCAAATCCTGTTTCTTTTTCATTTACTTTACAACATACTAGTGGGATTCTGAATTACAAGTTCCCACACACAAAAATCAACATGCCAGGTAGGTACACAACATATGTAAAGCAACACTGTCCCCCCAATTTATTTTTTTATTTTTTTATTTTTATGCCCTCAGTCCAGTTGATGCAGTGAAAATGAGGAGAATTCAAAATGCCATCTTAAAAAATGAACATTGATAATGGTTTAGTTAAATGAAGAAATTATTACTATGTTTGACTAATTCAGTTGACATATTGATTTGGAAATGATATACTATAGATAAAATTATTGATTTTTGGATTATTTGTTATCTCTTAAATTTATTATTTTTTAAATATATATTCTGAACTAATAAAGTATTTATCAATAAAAAATTTCGGATAAATTTGATTAGCATTGACTTTTCCAAACTAATTGTGAGCAAATAATTTATTTTTGGGATTATATTTTAACTTTTAGAATCTTGATTAAATTTATTATCTTTTAATTTTGTACATAGGATTGACACCTATATAAATGTGAAGTCGCCATAGGGAATTGAGAGGATGATAAGTTGATAAATGTCAAGAATTAATAAGGTGATAACATGTGTCAACTCCATTTTTTTTAGCATATAGGGTATATATTTGTACAATAAATTGAAGGATAATTAAAAAACCCAATAAGGTTTAGCCTAATAATAAAAAAACTCAGTTATCTTTCAAAATTACAAATATCATCTGATATTTGTTTCTACATTACAAATCACCCCTCAGGTAAATCAAGAGGGTATTTGTAACACACAAGGGGTATTTGTAATTACGAAAGATAACTGGAGTTTTTTTATAATTAGGCTAAACCTCAAGGTTGTTTTTGTAATTATTCTTTAATTTAATTTGTTCTCAATGTCATAATAATTAATAAGTGATTATCACATGTGATTATTTTTTTTAAAAAAAATCAAATGTAAGTTTAAAGATATATTGCATTGAAAAATGATGAGTAAGCATGTTAGAAATTAGACGATGCAAAAAGAATTAGGATGACATAAAACACATATTAAATATTAATATCTCCAAGTTACATGAATATCTGCATTTCATCTAGCAAATGCAGGTAACTTTTGACAACAGTTTCACATGCATGATTTTAAGTTCAACAACCAATATAAATTTATGCCAGATGTAAAGATACAAGTCAACCAGGTACTTCTAATTCTACCTACAAATATAAAAGCGCAGACAGACACCATTACAGACATTTAATAAAGAACACAAAAACTCCTGTCAGACCGTCTAACGGGTCTGACCTGTTAGACGGATCTGATCCGCGGATCCGGTGGTATTTTCGTAATATTAGTAGTTGTGTTTTAGTAGTTTTTAGGGAATATTGGTATTAACAGTCCTTCTGAAATGTATTAGTCGTCCATCTAAAAAGTATTAGCAGTTCTTCTGAAATGTATTAGTAGTTCCCTGAAGAGTTTTTTAGTATTTCTCCTAAATATACTCCTGAAATGTATTAGCAATCCCTCAAAAAAGTATTAGTAGTTCCTCGAAAAAGTATTAGTAGCTCCTTGAAATAAATATAAATTTTTCTCCCGAAATATATTAACAGTCATTCTGAAAAGTATCAGTCGTCATTCTAAAAAGTATTAGCAGTTCTTCTGAAATGTATTAGTAGTTCCCCTGAATATAATTAACTTTTTTCTCCCGAAATGCATTAACAGTCATTCTAAAAAGTATTAGTAGTTCTTCTGCAATGTATTAGTAAGTCCATGAAGAGTTTTTTTGTATTTCTCCTGAATATACTCCCAAAATGTATTAGCCGTCCTTCTAAAAAGTATTAGTAGTTCTTCTTAAATGTATTAGTAGTTCTCCTGAATATAATTAAATTTTTCTCCCGAAATGTATTAACAGTCCTTCTGAAAAGTATTAGTCGTCTTTCTAAAAAGTATTAGTAGTTCTTCTGAAATGTATTAGTAGTTCCCCTGAATATAATTAAATTTTTCTCCCGAAATGTATTAACAGATCTTCTGAAAAGTATTAACACTTCATTCGAAATGTATTAGTAGTCTTACCAAAAAGTATTAGTATCCCCTTAAAAAGTATTAGTAGTGTCTCCAAAAAGTATTAACAGTCACTGTAATTTCTCCACTTCCTTCCCAAGTATCACAACAAAATCCTAACCCACTTCCTCTCTTTCGTCTCCCTCTTCACTCTACGGCCACCTCGTGTCACCATGCACCACCACAACCACGATTATTCAGAATACGATGAGAAAATGTGTGAATTAATCCATAGAAACTGTGAATTGGAAGGTGGCAAGAAAAAAGGGAAGGAGAAGAAGGTGAAGAGGGAAGTTGAGAAATGTGTGAATTAGTTTCACCATGGTTGGACTTGCAAATTGCTTTTGTCTAGGGGTGAAGTCTGACGAGGGCAATCAACAAATTAATAAATTTGATGTGATGAGATTTACAGAATGTAGAGATAGTTATACATACGCAAGTATGAATGGAGGGAATTGGCGGCATGGCTACGTGAAGAGAAGGGGACCCATATTTCAGATTTACAGAACACAATTTTTGGTTGGGATGGGTATGGGCCGGGTTGATTATTGGGGATCCGTCTAACGGATTAGATCCGTTAGACCGTCTGACAGGAGACTTCCTCAATAAAGAAATAATTATAAAACTTACCCCTAATATTTACTCTAATTACAAAAGCCCTAATTATCTTTCAAAATAACAAATACCCTCTTGAGAGTTGAAATTAAGTACCCCACTTTTGAGTAGAGTGTGATGGGCGAACCACGGCTAGCTAGCCTAGCCAATCGGGCCAAGTGAAAAATTGGGCCGGATTGGGTCGAGCTGGGCCGAAACTCGGGCTACTACTACTCCTAGCCTAGTCTAGCCTAAACCCCATGTTTATGCCTAAATCTCGTCGGGTCTCGTGGGTCGGGCGAAAGTAGACTCGAACCATTTTGGGCCTATATACATGTAGCGAGGCTGTAAATTGTTGGCGCTAGTTTTGAGGGTACAATTTTGTCAGGTAAAACATATGTTCGGGGGTATTTGTAATTTTAAAAGATCACTGGATTTTTTTTTTGATTAAATTTATAACTAATCTTTAATAAATTATTGATTGATCCGATTTTCAGCAGAGTTTACTAAACCTCAATGAAAAAATGAAAAAAGGAAAAAGAAAAAAATATAAAAAACAAATAGCTGTTGTAGTGGTCCAGAGCCCATGATTAGGTCCAGAACAGAATCTTGGAGACACTATTGCCATCCTTAGGAGACAATAAATTCATAAAGTGTAATGACAAGGGAAACTTCCCATTAAGATTGCTTCAAAATCATTTCAAAATCTCATAGACAAAATCAGTTCATCCACATGCCATAGGACAAAAGATATCAAGATAAAAAACCCCATCATAATTTTGATCCAAATGAGCCTAAATATGAGGCCACTCAACTTCCAAGTGGATGCAAAATTAATCATCTACTCTTTCATGATATGGGACACAATCAATCATATAAAATAGATATTTTTAATGTTTTCAAAAGAATTTTCATTTCATGCAAAAGAATCAAACCCTTTCTAGTTTATTCCTCTTATCTTGGAGACAAGTGGCAAAGATCAAGGTGCAAAGAGGATCAAAAAAGTGATTCTTGGTCACACTTTTGTGATTTTATGAAGGAAGAGTTTCTAGAATCACTAGTCTTAATTCATTTCATAAATATCAAGATAGTGATCATAAGAGGAAAGATATTATGAGCCACTTAGTATGGTATACATGAGATAATTTCATTTTATAAATGTGTAATTAACGTTATCCAAAATGATGAATGTGATTTTCTCGAGAAATGTATTTGATGCAGTTAAATTGAACATCATTGGATTAAACTCGAATATAGAGTTTTGCGACTTAAATTAATTTTCTTAGTACAATTTTGAAAGCAAAAGAATTATGGTATTTTTCAATTTTTGCCATTTGGTATTTTTAAATTTTTTGGGGGGGCCTTTAATTTTTTAGTTTAAAACATGCATATATACCTGTATAAAAGCCCATTTAAAATTGGGGCTTCTCAAAATCGAGGGCCCTAAACGGTCATCCTCGATAACTAGCTTTAGTGCAGGCCCTGGTAAATGATGGCACAATCCAATTATAATACATGCCCAACAATTATAATTTCTAATAGAGAACCAACAGGCTCAATAGGATATTTCGTTTTATTGAGACTAATGGGTCTAGTTGGTCTATACCGCATAACATCATATAACAACTCAATTTTCGAAACGTATAAATACCTAGTGGACCTCAAATGTGCTACATAATCCATTGTAACTCAAGTCCTCTCTTTATTGAGTGGTATTTGTTGTGTGTAGCTAGGGGTGTCAATTTAGGACCCGACACGCAAACCCGACACGAACTTAACACGAAATTAATGGGTATGGGTCAGTCGAAAGCCGTGGGTCCGGGTCGAAATTGGGTCGGACCGACTAACCGCCAATTAAATAGGTCGGGTCCGACCCAACCTACTGACTGTTTAACCCGTCTAACCCGTTTGTGAATTTAAAAAAATAAGTAAATAACTAATTGTAAGAAAAAAAACAACAAACAAGACATATCTTTAAAACTCAAATGATAAAACCTCCTTAATTATGTATTCGTTATTATTATGCATGTCTTTTTGAATATTATTCTCAAAATACAATTAGTATGGTATGCTATTTATGCAATTATCTTATTTCTTTTTGTTTGTTGTGAATTGTAATATTGTTTATTGATCGAATAGCGTGAGATAGTGATTGATTTTGAAATTTATTGATAGAATAGCGTGAGATAGTGATTGATTTTGAAAAAAAAAAATTCTTCAGTTAAAAATATTAAATGAATATTAAAATAATTTTATTAAATGGGTTAAACGGGTCGGGTCCAAGTTACCTGTGAAATAAGCGGTCGGGTCCAGGTTCGATATTCGACACGAATAATTAAACAGGTCGGGTCCGGGTCGGCAGTTTCTGACACGCCAACCTGCGAACCCGGACCCACAAACCCGGACCCAACCCATATTGACACCCCTATGTGTAGCAATTTCATCTCTCGTATAATTTTTTTATACAAATATTTTTGTATATCTCTTGTATTTTTGTCATACTGTGACTGACCAACTTTAATTTTATTAGCATTTGTTACCTTGTATTTATTTATCACATGAATGTATAAATATATATGTGTAAATGTGTATACGAGTTAATATATTTTCTAAAAATGGTTGAACTAATTGGACCAATGAACTAGTTATTACTCTAGTTCAATGTCTGGTCCGATTTTAAAAACATTGGTCTGTAACTAATGAGTGCATGAAAAATCAGTCTTGTTTGAATTCAGAATTAAATTCAATTTAGTCACGTAACTAATAAGAAAACTCAAATTAAGTCCAAATTTGTTCGAAATTTTTAAAATTGGTTGGATCATGTCACATGAAATATATATTATAATGAAATATTACAGATTATTTGATTTTTTGATTACATTGCTTATTTTGAGTTTGGTGTCAGAGATAGAGTGCTGACAGAATTGGATTGAAATTTCATTTAATAAGCCGTCACTCAGGTAAAGTAAATTACATTTTTAATCTAGTCTCATCAACATTCTCTTCCCCTCTATGGTCCCCTAATCATAAGTGAAAATCAAAATAAGCAATTCGGGCAAGAAATCCAAAAATCCCCAATATTATTTCCAAGTGATATACGTTTCACGTGACAATATCCAAATAATGTTTCATCATATTCTCTCGTGAACTGTGTAAATGTCACGTATACAAATATGACATCATCATGTACATATCACATGCATTGATAGTTTGATACTGTTAAAATAGAAGATGAAACATTAAATGGAGGCAAAATTATGAAATTAGTCCTGTAACTAAAAGGCAATCGCAAAAATGTCTTATAAAATACTCGAATTGCAAAATAGTCCTATAACTATGTACAATTTTACAAAATAGTCCTGCAAATTGCATAGTTTGCAAATATAGTCCTGTAAGTGGCACTTGAGTATCAATTTTAGTCCTACTTTTACCGTAAATTGGGAATTATATGTGCCGCTCATGTGATCGAAATCCGGTGAAATTTCAAATTGCCACTGAAATTAGGACTAAAATTGAGATTCAAGTATAAGTTACAAGACTATTTTGAAAATTGTGCAATTTGTAGGACTATTTTGCAGAATTGTACATAGTTACAGGACTATTTTGCAATTCAAGCTTTTTATAGGACTTTTTTACGACTGTCTTTTAGTTACAAGACTAATTTTGCAATTTTGCCTTAAATGGAATAGAGGATCAAAACATTGTTATGTCAACGGGAAGCTGTATTTAGTCATAATTTATCTGTGTTGACATCATAAAACCTCCAAAGTGATTAAAGTATAGATGTCAAAACTCCTTATCTTTGAGCATGATTAGTTTAAGAAACTAGTTTTCGATCTTATAGTTGAAACAATCACTATTAAGCTCAACTCCTTAATCCAAAAATGAATTAATTATTCCCAGAAGTCAAAACCTTGAGTCCTGATTAGTCACCAGAACAATTTAATTATATTCCTATAATCATTAATTAAGAAAAGTATTTTATCAATTTATTGAGTTTGAGATAAATATATATTGCTTGGTACGTTCATGTTCATGTATATTGTAGATGTCCCACATTTCACAATTACAGGGCTGCACGTTCTGATGGAGGATTAAACACTTGATCGTGCAAACAATGCACATTTATATTTCGTTTTCAAAATAGAAACATTGTTTCAAATTGTTATAAATAGCCCAAAAAATGTTACGTCTAAGACCAACAAGAAAATATTAATTCCCACTAAGAGAAATTTAATTTCTACATATATATATAGTAGTAACTTTTTGGGATTTTTAAAAATGTCGAGCTCGAGCGTAGCTTTAGTAGTGTTTGCATTGGCCTTGGTGTTTGCCACCTTGAGCCACCAGTGCCACGGTGGTGAAGTGCCACTCCAAGTGGGATACTACAGAGGAAAATGCCCTTTAGCCGACGTGGAGGCCATTGTTGGTGGTGTTGTTAAAGCATGGTACAAAAGGGATCCCACTATTCCGGCTGCTCTTCTTCGCATGCAATTTCATGACTGTTTTGTCAATGTGAGTTGATATTTTCTAACATTTTCAGATTTGCTGTCTCTGATAGTATACTTAGGTAGTGCTTGCGAACTCTTCAAAAAGTGATTGCTATATTTTGGCTGAAAACAGAAAGAAAGAAAGTATTTATTAATGTTTTTAAATATCAACTTATGTTTCGAGTTCTGCATAACTTAATCAGAATATAAAAGCAGGAAAATTCTGATTTGCATTTCTTATTCTACTTGTGGTTTGAGTTTTACACTCAAACAAGACACTTTTACACTCAAATAAATACTATTATAACTTATTCACCAACAAACACTACCAAAACCTTATTCGACTTTTACCTTCCGTTTGCAAAAACTGCCAACTTTTAATTCTCAACTATTTTTCATTTATGCTACGATAAATCACGACTTTATCTAAAAGCACAAGTTTTTTGCAAACATTCCCTTAGTTTGCTTTCTTTCCTGTTCCTTTTTTCTTGTCAGATAGTATTATGCATGCATGATCATTAACTAGAACTTAATAAGTGCAATAAGGTTTTCTTTTAATTGCATCTGTTTTGACAGTTTTGTGTGTCTTAATGAGCTTTTTTCATTCAATTTTTTTTTTTTGGTGTTTAAGGGGTGTGATGCTTCAATTCTTCTGGATGGAAGCAGCAGTGAGAAAACATCAGTGCCTAATCTAAGTGTCCGAGGTTATGAAATTATCGATGCAGCAAAATCTGCAGTCGAGACTATTTGCCCTGGTGAAGTTTCATGTGCTGATATTATTGTTATGGCAACAAGAGACGCAGTCGCCCTGGTAATAATACTTCTTGTATATTTCTGAGCCCAATATGTAAATCTATCATAATGCACCTACAGAAAACATAAGATAGACGATAATTTTAAACTTGTTAGCACCATTGCATCATATAAAAGTGCATTACAACACATACATATGCAGGGCGGAGGAGGATGGTACATTGTACAAACCGGGAGGAGAGACGGGACCGTTTCTCTGGCTAAGAACGTCGATCTTCCATCTCCTTCAATATCAGTCTCCGACTCCATCAAAGCCTTTGCCAAGAAAGGACTTGATGCCACTGACATGGTTTATCTTCTAGGTGGTCACACTGTTGGAATTACTCATTGTTCATTCATTCTGGACCGTCTATACAATTTCCAGAACACGGGAAAACCCGATCCAACAATGGATTCTTCGCTTCTTGCAGCATTGAGACAAAGATGCCCTCAGAATGCTAGTGTTGACAGCAGTGTGAATCTTGATCAGAACCCCTTGAGTTCAATGACAGTTGACAACTCTTACTATCGGAAAATAGCTATGAACAAAGGGATTCTAAAAATTGATCAAGAATTGGCTCTTGACCCACTGTCAAACTCAACTGTCTCAGCCATTGCTAATGGATTCGATTTCTCAACAAAGTTTGGGCAAGCCATGATCAAGTTGGGGGGAGTCGATGTTCTTACTGGCAAACAAGGTGAGATTAGGAGTTCTTGCCGTGCCATTAACAAGCCTTCCAAGTAAAGATGGTATCCAATTTACATTCTTTCCATTGTTAGTCTATTCTAAATTCATTGTGCCGTTTCATTATTATTGTATCAAGTTGTAAGAGATTTCTTTGATTTGTATTTTGACTGACTTCTTGCTATTTATACAAAAACCAATTCAAATTTATTAACATGAATGGTTATGTAGGATAGTATAACCTGATATATGTTTGAGCAACAAAAATGCTTCTGGAATAGAGATGACAAAATGCCCCGAACCTGACCGGGAAACCCGTTCCCGCCCCAAATCAGATGGAGAATTTCCGCCCCGATTATGTCAATGGGGGCGGGGTGGGTGACCTCGGGGATGGGTTTAGGTCACCCACCCCGCCATGCCCCGGATTTAGGGGTGATCACGGTGCGGTTTTGCGGTTTTTTGCACCATATCGAAACCGAATTGCCATTAGCGGTTTTCCTAAAAATATAATTCAAATTGCGGTTTTATAAAGTAAAATCGAAAGTGCAGTTTTAGGCGGTGGCGGGCGGTAGCGGGCGGTTTTGCGGTTTTAATCGATATGCAATAAAAAATAATTCGTAGTAGTAATAAAAAGTATTGTAACAATTATATCAATATCACAAAACATAAGATGCACAATAAGATCATTCATATTAAGTTTTCACCTAATAGCTTCCTGTGGCCACAATATTGATTGAATCAACAAAATAAATGTAAAAATCATCCTTAAGACAAACTAGTAATTACTTAACATTGGATCAAATATTAAATCTTGTTCTCATTCAAAACCCATCCATTCAGCCAACCAGACATATGTCATGACTGTGGCAGAAACCTTGATGTATGATTACATATGACTTATTTGATGATCTTCTGCTATTAAGTAGGGAAGAGAGAGGACATTAATAGATATTTATACCTTGACCCTAATAAATACTTTGTCAATCACCCCAGTTGAATTGTATTTATTCACTGGAATGTGTCATTCAAATATATTCAAAATATTCTCAATTTAATAGTGCAATCTCTTATCAAACTTGTGGTGAAGAATTCGATAAAATGTTAGGTTTTAGAGAATCTTTCTTAACTTCAACAACATTGTATTAAGCAAATAATCCTTAATCTGTGATGGATTATATTATCCTAATTATCATTATTAAATAGGATGAGAAAACTGTTTAAAGCCTCAAGCCTCAATCCTTGAATTGAGCACTGAAATGGTTAGGAAGATTATAGTTTTGTTGAAATAATAAGTTTTTCAAGATCCAGAAATATAAAAGATTATGTGAAGATTATAGGAAGAATATATTGTTATCCAGAAATGGTTAGGAAGATTATATTGTATAGGCGGTCGGTTTTGGGCGGTCGGTTTCTCTTCAAAACCGCAAATTGCACCGCCTTAGCGGTGCGGTTTTTCATTAAGATTTTTAATCACGGTTTTTAGGATAAATCAATTTTAACGGTGCGGTGCGGCGCGGTGCGGGCGGTTCGGGCGGTTATATAAAATTTATGATCACCCCTACCCGGATTTATATATATATATATATTAAGTATATTCTTAATTATTGTATATATATTATATATGAAAATATTATTTTCTAAAAAATTATCATCTAATATTCATTTTTTTTAATATACCTGATGCTAACTTCTAACAGTGTTATCATATATAACACATAAATTTAACAAAATATGTATATAAATATATAAATTGAGAATTATATATATGGGGAAAATGCAAAATTAGTCCTGTAACTATTGAAATTACAATTTTAGTCATGTATGTTTTGCCTTTTTTGTAATTTTGGCCTCGTAGGTTTTAGATTTGTGCAAATTGGGTCCTATAAGTTTTATGTTGGTGACAATTTGGTCATAGGGACTATTTAAATATTTCAATTATTCCCGAAATGCCCTTTACATGCAAAATAATCACTATACCTAATTAGATCTATAAAATGATATCAGAGCCTATATTTTATTTACTTGAGTTGAATTTATTTATCATTTATACTATATATTGCCTAATGATGAAAGAACTTTATACTCATTAATCCGGATCAAAATCCGAGACATGAGTTCTACATATATTATTTCCTAATTATGTAAATACAAAAACACGTACAAATTCGGCAAAATTGGTTATTTTGAATAATATTACCATAACTAATAAATAAAGGACAAAATCAATTCCTAAAAATTACATGATTAAAATTGTTATATTTGCTAAGGGTAAAATTTGTCATAGGACTAAAATTGTGATATCCCTATGATACATGACCAATTTTGCTATTTTTCCTAAAAATATTTTTTAATTATAAAAATACAAATGGGGAATAGAGAATAAGTGCAAATGAAAAAACTCTTAAGTCTAATTTTTAGAATTAATAAAATAAAAAATTATAAATAGAATTAATATTAATTATATATATATACAATATACATATTCAGGGAATAGAAATGGAACGGAGAATGATCGTTTTATCTAATGGGAATAGGAAAGGGATCATGCATATAAATACCATCCATGTCTCATCCCCTATTCTAAAGAAGCGGAGAATTCTCATCCCCGCTCATATTCCCGAATTAATCAGGGATTCTCAGTCCCATTCTATTTGGTTACCAACGAGGATGGTTCCCCGCGGGGATGTAATGCAGGAGATATAATTCATCAAACTATTAGAAAAATATAAATGTAACAGTACAAAATAGGAGCCTAACACATATACACCTCGTGCATCGCACGGGCAAAAGACTAGTATATATATAAAGAGAGACAATTCTTAAAATAGTAACCTAAAATTTTCCCGCTCATTTCCTATTTCTAAATTAGGAAAATGCTTAATTATTAATAATAAAATGGTTGAGTAATAAACATGATAATATAATTATGTCAACAACTTGCAATAAAAATGCTAAAATTTTGAGTAAGTTTTAATGATTAAAGTAACTAGTATAATGTCCGTGCGATGCACATAGTGTATATAATAAAATATTATATAATTTTGATATTCATTGATATATTGTGGGAATGATAATAGGGTGTGGCTAGGCGGGCATATCAAAACCCAAACCGCCATGTCCTTTGAACGGAAAAAAAGTGGTGCATATTAACACGTCTTGACCCGAACAAAACAATGTAAGAATAATCAAATAATAGTTAATACAATAGTTTAATACATTCTTACAAAATATTAGGTTTAATATCTAACAATAAATTAAAAATTTATAGATATGAGAGGAAATTATTATATATTTGAGACAAATTTATACACGAATACTTGTTGATCAGTTTTAAAATTTTACAAATTATATGTTCTATTATAATTTTCAACAACTAAATTAAATTAGATTCAAGAAATTACTATAAACACTAATTTAATAAATAAACTCGGAGTGACATTTGATTTATTAACAATATAATTCTACTTAAATCATGGTTATTTAAGAAAACTATCTTATACCATAAACGAATGAACAATCATTCTTCTAATGTTTGATATTAAAATATAAATATAACATAATAATATAACAAATATTATTTCTTTTATGTAGTAAGTATTCACTTATCATATATTCAAAAAAAAAGTATGTACACAATAATATTAAAATTCGTACGATATTCAGTCTTTTTATAAATTTAATATATGTGTACATTTATTTTATTTCTTAAAATTGATTTATAATGCAAATTGAATACATTTATAATAATATCAACTTGTATTTGAATATTTCAGACAATATTGATACAGTGAATTATTTATTAAATTATAATACATAGATACATACAATATTATATATTATACATATGATTTCAATCTTTAACACATTCAGGCATAATTAATGCAATTGATTATTTTTCTAATTATAATAGATAGATATGTATCATAATGTAAAGATATGATTTCAAATCCTGAAGATGAAATTGGAAGGATAAGTTTAAAACATGATCAACAATCTGTTTGATAAATGGTTTATCATGATTTTGATGATTTTGATTTTACACCAAAACAATGGTTTTAAAGGTTGTCCAAATACTCCTAAATGATTTAAAATGGTTTTAATATTTTTCGGAGTATTTCCTCAAGTTTATTTTCGATATAAAATTGGACAACACATTTAATGTTTTTAAGTCAATGGGTTTTTCACATTGAAACTATATTTCTAATATTGTCCTAAATACTCCCGATTAGTTTAAAATGTTTTTACGAATTTTTTGGAGTATTTCTTGAGGTTAATTTTCGATAAAAATTGGACAATATTTTGTCTCTTGGTGGCCGGTAAATCTATAGGGCAACCGTGCACTGAAGATGTTTTTGAAAGAAAATGAGACGGAAGAAAAATCAGCAGGTCGTCGGCCGAGTGCATCGGGCGCCGATCGGCGTCGATCGACCGGCCGCCTGTGGGTCGACCAGTGCACTGCAAGTGTGCAAAATCTCCTGTTCTATTTTTGGAGAGGTCGACCAGGCTAGGGGTGATGTCGACCGGTCGAGCACACCCCGACCTCGGCCGCCCGTGTAATTTTTCAAGATTATTTCAAATGTCCTTTTGTGCGCAAACCGGTCGCCCTTTAGTTTTGACAAAGAAAATTATAACCGTTGTGCAGCGTGAGACCATTCTTCCTTAAAATGTGGGATTGTTCTATAATCTGATTTTTGTATCCTTATGAGACAACCATATTTATTTTAATCTCTTTGTCTTATTTGTAGACAAAAGAAAACATGGAGGAGCCCATGAAGGAGCCTATGTTGGAGGATCCTTTGGAGGAGCCTATGTTGGAATTCAAATTTGAAGGCTCTCCTATAAATAGATGAAGGCTCGAGGGATCAAATACAAGACTTGATAAAAACAACAAGAGATATCACAAGCACATAATCTTTGTTATTCATTTCAACATTCTTGTTGTAATAGCCTAAGTACTATCACTTTCACATCTTGAGGTCTAGGCTTTCATTCTTGATTACACTTGCACTTTTGAGTTGTAATATTTTTCAAAGTGTAATCTTGATTGTAATTCATCAACCAAACACAAGATATCCTTGTGAGTGTTCTTGTGGTAAGAACACACTTGGGTGAGCTAGGTGTTAGGTGTAAGAAGATTGTGGTAATCTTCTTGTTGAGGTGTTGAAGAGTGTGGTGCTCTTCAAGGTGAAGATTGTGGTAATCTTCACAAGGTGTCGTTGAAGATTGTGGTAATCTTCAAGTGAGATTGTGGTAATCTCAAAGGTGGTGTTGAAGAAGAGTGTGGTGCTCTTCAAGGTGTTGTTGTAAGTTGGTGTTGTATTAATTTGTGGTAAATTAATAAAATCTTTTTCTTTTTGAAATCCATCCGGATATCTTTGGGGTGGTAGAGGATTAGGCCCTAGGTGGGTTGAACCTCTTTAAATCGACGTGTGTTGTTTACATTCCGCACCTTTATTATTGTCTTTGAGCATTCGGTTCGAAAAAGAGGGCGAAATCGAAAAGATGGAGATAATCTATTCACCCCCCCTCTAGATTATCATAGCCGCTTGGACTTACACAATCCATGCAATATTTTAACCAATTTTAGATTTTAGATTTTAGTAAGTACTAAATTCATTTTGGGAAAATAAAATATTATTTTTTTAAATTAAGAAACTATAAAATTGGCAAGCAAACGATATTTATCTTATATATCATAAACACAAATCAACATTATAGACGTAAAATATAGAGAAACAAAATCAAAATCTACCAAAAATAGGGTAATGGCACAAAATTTACCAATTTTCACTCTTATTTATTAAATATAGATTTTGTCTCTATATGATATACTGATATATTAAAACTTACCTAAATTAAATTTTTACCATATAACTAAATTACTATTTTTAAACTATGTTTCATACGGGAAGTCATTTTGACTACTATTTATAGACTACCCTATCTTTATATATTAAAGGAAATGAATAATTCGTATTACGTGCTATACATATTCTATTATTTTTGTGTCTGAGCTATACAAATTTTTAATTGTTGTTTTAGTTTATTTTTATTTGTATTACATTTTCAGTTGTGATGTTATAATTCATTATGAGTTCTGAATAGTTTTATAAATTACTATTCGATTTTGATTTTTTTACATTCTCTGTTGTAGTGTTATATTTCATTGTAATTCAACAATATGTTGGAAATATTACAATGGTTACAACTGGAAAAGCCTTCAAGATGGCTTACAAAATAGAAACAGGAAAAATTGCAAGAAAAGTAAAACCTAACTATTACAATTCTTGAATGGATTCCAACTCCAGAAGCATGAATCTGACAGAACTTGAAAAACAAAAGTCGAGTCGAGTAGAACTCTATCCGCAAGATAAATACGCCCGGCTAGTGCTCACGATACGACGTAATGTCCCCAAAGATAAAACGGTTTTACCTCCTTTGTGTACAGTAGCACCACTGACACAAATGCACCTTTCGAACTCGAAGGAGCGAGAACTGGCTGCTGGACACGAGTGAAGAAGGAAGTGTTCTTGAAAATGTTCTTCGAAAAGTTACGACACTTTTACCGACACTTGAAGAATATGCAGAGATATGCGAATTTTCTGTGTATAATGACTTCATCTCTTCCTCCCAACCCTTTCAAAGCAGCAAAACGCCTAAGACTTATATAGGCCATCATTTCCAACACTTGTACGGAATTAAAGACAAGAGAGTGGGCATTAACACCACATGTAACTCCCATGAGTTAAAAACCCCTTATTATGACCACCACTTGAGGAGTTACAAACTCCAAAAGACACATGAACCTAGACACATCCAATGTCTAGATTCATAGACACACGAACCTACACACCTCCAATGTCTTGATTCATCAGGCCCAACAATTACTTGAATTTGGGCCAAGCCCATTTTCGAGTGACAAAAATAACTGAACCTGAACCCGAGCTCATTTGTGATCATACACTTGTATTATAGTATATCCAACCAATAACAACTTCTAGTATTTATACTAGGATAAACTATGCCCATTCGCGTGGCAAACTTCGTGTATTAATTTCTCACTCATCACCAAATTCGGTTTTGAGAAATAAAAAACTACTACGAACATCTACTCAAAAAGTAGATTAACAATTTACAATTCAATTCCTCCAGAATTAAATTCTTAGCCACCGAAAATTTGGTCAAAGTCGGGTCGTCGCCCACTTTCTCAAAACCAAATTTCCAACCCAATATTCTTAGAAACTTTAATAAATTTGAACACGATATAACAAAATTTTTATTACTTTATCAGCAAACAAATTAAGTTCAGTAATAAAATTAAATGTTGTTTATACATAAAATTAGAATAATATGTATTTTGATATTAATATATATAGGGAGGAGATCCTGTGAGACCACCCTCCTAGGTTAGTCTATAGGACCAAATCTACACCATCCAAATAGCGAATCAATGGCTAAGATATATTACAACATATACAACATTTCATAAGTAAGTATACAACAGAAGGGATAAAATAGGAATCCAGGAAATTAAATATAGTAACCGCTTCCTAAAAATTTGGGATGTGATTTTGTATTGATCACGTCCCTATAATCAAGCGATTCACCTTTCTTTTCTCTCCCTTCCTATTCGAACCTGCAAATTATTCAAATATGGCAACAAAATCGTGCAACAATTAATGAAAAGTATACAATTACACTAAACTAACTATACATTAAAACATTACTAAGTATACATATTTAAATAAGTATACAATTACACTAAACTACCTGTACATTAAAACTTTACTAAGTATACAGAAACATTTAACTAAGTATGCAATTACACTGAATTACTTATATAACTAAGTATACAATTCCATTGAACTAAGTATACAAATCCACAGTACTAAGTATACAAATTCACTAAACTACTTATATAACTAAGAATACGATTCCACTGAACCAAGTATACAAATCCACTGAACTAAATATACAATAAAACATGACTAAGTATACAAGTCCACTGAACTAAGTATACAATAAAATGATTGTTCACAAATATGGTGGAAAGAATTATCAATTTTGAAAAAAAACGCTTGAAGTTGATGATTTTTCCTCCATAAAAATCGGGTAACTGAAAAGGTAGGATTATGTTTGTTTGATAAATGGTTTTATCATGATTTTGATGATGTTGTTTTTACACCAAAACAATGTTTTTAAAGGTTGTCCAAATACCCCTAAATGATTTAAAATGGTTTTAATATTTCCCGGAGTATTTCTTCAAGTTTATTTTCGACTAAATTGGACAACGCTTTTAATGATTTTATGTCAATGTGTTTTTACATCAAAACAATGTCCCTGAATGTTGTCCTAATACTCCCAATCGGTTTAAAATATTTTTACTATTTTTCGGAGTATTTCTTGGAGTTTATTTTCGATAAAGAATTGGACAACACATTTGTTTCAGTGCTCGACCGGCCGCTTCTATAGGGCAACCCGCACTGAGTTGAGTATTGAAACAGAAAACGGGACGGTTTGGAAAATAGGGAGGGTGACCGGTCAGCCTTGGGGGCGACGGTGTAGGGCGACCGGTCGACCCTTGGGCGACCGGCACGAACGCACCTACAAGAATGACTCATCTTGTTTATCAAAATTGTTCCCTCCAACCGGTCACACATAGGGCGGCACCGGTCGCACACCGCGACCGGTCCCCCTATGTAAATTTCGCAGAGAATTCAATTTCAACTTATCTCTGCGACACGTCGAACCCCTCTTTGACAAAGAAACTATCCGTTGAGTTTGCGGACAACTTTTCCTTAATTTGAGGGGTTGATTTCTAACAACTCTTTTCTTCAATTGTCTTGGTATTTTTTACAGAATTCATGTCCCCAAGAGGAGCCTATCATGTACAAGACATCTTCTATAAATAGAGGAAGAATTGAAGCAACACAATAAGAGAGAAAACTACAACACAACAAGATACACTTAAGAATACACTTGTTCTTACATTGTCTTATTTCTTGTTGTAATTTGCCTAGCTATTCACTTTCACATTCTTGAGGTCTAGGCTTTTCTTGATTACACTTGCACTCTATTGTATTATCAATTATCGAGTTGTAATCTTGAATTTGGGTTATCATTCAACACAAGATATCCTTGTGAGTGTTCTTGTGGTAAGAACATACTTGGGTAATCTAGGTGTTAGGTGTAAGAAGATTGTGGTAATCTTCTTGTTGAGGTGTTGAAGAATTTGGTATTCTTCAAGGTTGAAGATTGTGATAATCTTCACAAGGTGCCGTTGGAGATTGTGGTAATCTTCAAGTGAGATTGTGGTAATCTCAAAGGTGGTGTTGAAGAAGAGTGTGGTGCTCTTCAAGGTGTTGTTGTAAGTTGGTGTTGTATTAATTTTTGGTAAATTAATAAAATCGTTTTTCTTTTTGAAATCCATCCCGGATATACTGGGGTGGTAGAGGATTAGGCCCTAGGTGGGTTGAACCTCTTTAAACCGACGTGTGTTGTTTACATTCCGCACCTTTATTATTGTCTTTGAGCATTCGGTTCTAAAAAGAGGGTAAAATCGAAAAGATGGAGATAATCTATTCACCCCCCTCTAGATTATCGTAGCTGCTTGGACTTACAATATTTCCTTAAATATATCTAATAACCGTCCCAATTAACATAACTAATTAAATATAAAAGTACAATTATACCCTTATATGCCTAAATTAACTAAAACGATCTACATCATCCAAAATTTTAAATCAAGAGTCCATAAGTGTTCTTATGGACTAACCTAAAGGGATTGGTCTCATTTGAACCAATCCCTATATATATAATATGTATGCACGATATTGTACTTGATTAAGTTTGGTAGGATCAAAAAATTTAAGTAACGAATAATATGGAATATATAATTCTGTAAGTAGTATTTTAAGAAAGTTTAATAATAATATGATAATTTATGGAATACATATACAAATCGTTAATGTATGGGCTCCTGTTAAATAATTTTTATAAGGTTATCAAAATAGTAATTACTTGAAAATCAATATTGTTTTGTGCTCAACAAGTAAGATAAATATCTATAGATATAGTCAAATGAAACATCATATAATTGATGTTGAAAAGCGAATTAACATTGGTAGCCGGAAATTAAGGAATTGATTTTAGTCAGAAAAATAATTTATTAATTGTGAAAAACAAAAAGTATATTGTTTTTAAAAGAAAATAAATGAGCAGAAAACTCTATGGTTACTACTTGAGAATAGTCTCTATTTATATATATATATATATATATATGATGGAAATGATTAATGGTTTACACAAATTAATATAAACATTGTTGTTTTAAAATATTGAATTTGAGATATGATATAATTTTTTCATATATAGTGAGACTGTACAATTCCTAAACTAGTTTGATAATCATACCGAAAATATTATCTATAAAAGTCAATGATTTACATTTACCATCCGTGTATATTATATTTCCAACTATGAATATTATATTTCCATCCATGCATGAATATTATAAACATTTTTCATTAACTAAAAATAATATTAATTTTCATTGTTAGCAGGTACGTTTAGGCGGGAAAACAAAAATAGAAACAGGTTTGTTATTATATATACTAGTAATCTCGCACGTATGTTGCACATATATTATTATTCACATGTATTATTATTTTTATTATTATTCATGTGTATTATTATTTTATTTTATTGGTTTATATTGAAACTATCTATTAACATGAGTTTGTATTTATTACTTTATTTTATACTGGTTTCATATCATAGAATTAATGTATGGATAATTCAAGATAATAGGGTGTTAATGGTGCAATTCTATTTTTTTTTTCTTATAGTGACTAATGAGAAAGAGAAAAGGCTCGAATGCATTGTGAAAATACTGGCTATATAAATTTTTTATGTTATTGACTATACGCTTTAAAAGAAAAATGAATTAAGATTTCTATAATCAATTGCTAAAATTTAAATTGAGATATTATTCAAAATAATATGGCAGAAAAAATCATGAATAAAAATTTAAAGCAAACTATTTTTCATTAGATATAAATTGTAGTTGTTACTAATACCGCAAATTTTATTGCAATGTCATAATAATACACTAAAAATTTATGAATATAAACATGATATAACTGAAACAGGGAATATAAATTGTACCATTTACATTTATGTTTGTTCTCTATTGTTTATTTCCAGTAGTTGTAGATCCCTTGAGTTTTCTCATTTTGATCAACAATAAATTGTTGTAATCACTCATCAATCCAAAAACTATAGAATACGATGAAAATTTTCACAACCCAAAAAAATTTATCTAGGAAGTTTATTTAAAAGTGCAATGCACGGATGAATTTTGTTTTTGGTAAATATTTGAATAAATTTTTTTAAGGTAATACATAGATGTCCATTTTCAGTGTTATACAGTTTGAAAAAGTTATCGCGTTGAACAAATTGTTGTCCTTTTATTGTAAGATAATAAAATTCTAGATTAATAAATATTTTATTTTAAGGTAAGATTTTGTCAATTTTTACCTAAACACATTTTTAATTATCTGATCACATAGCATTTTCAAATTCGATTAAAAATACAAATAAATACTGGAAATTCGATTTTCAGATGTATTTTTAATCATAATGATATCATTATGTTTATATTCAGAGCGGGATATTTTTTGTAATGATATTAAAGGCGGGATGGAAGTTTATATATATGAACATGAAAAATATGTTGATACAGAAAATGTTTACACAAAATATGTTGCCAGAAAATATGTTAGTATGAGGAGTAATAAAAAAAGAAACAAATCATAATTCGAAAAACAACTTAAAAAATACAACAAAACTACCAGGAATAATCAAAAAATAAACTCATCAAATATTTTCCGTACAGATCTACAATATAGTTTATATAAAAACTCTTATTTATTGTAGAATTCGAGTTCAATACTGTCGATGTTGGTGGGACACTTGATGACAACAAAAATAGAGAGGAACATGAAGATGAAGTCATATTTGGTGGTTATGCTTCGAATTTAGTATCAACAGTATCAAAGTGTTTCTCTAATGCAATTTAAACAGTATACATATAAGAGGATTTTGCATAAATAATAAGCTGCCAAAAAAATATATGAACATAAAATCAATTATTAATTCAATTAATGGTGAAAGATACATAAAATCATAATTCTTCTATTTTAACTATTATTAAACAATTTATGAAAGTCTGAATAGTCATTAGTATTTAAAACTTAATTAATTGATATCATATTGTACAAAAAATAACGACGCCATTGAAACAAATAAATAACATATTTGATGAAGATATGATATATATAATTAACATAATCATTGTAATATATACGAACAGAAGAACAGACGTATACTAATATTAATTATAGTGAAATACTATTTATAATTTTTAAAATCTATATATTATATATAAATATAATTGATACTATAGACTCACTTTTGGTAAAATAGGAATATCAGTAAATAAAATTTTCCTAATTTTTATACATACAAAATAGGAATATCATTTATAACATTTTCCTAATTTATATACATGTAAAGTAGGAATACCATTTACAATCTTTTCTTATAATATTTCCTAATTTATATAATTACAATGATTTTCTTATAATATTTTCCTAATATAAGCATTTATAATAATTACTATTTATAATGTTTACAATTGTTTCCTAATATAATAAGTGAAAAGAGTGGGAAATTTTTTGTTTCGGACTTCTGCTATTATATATATATATATATATAGATATACTAGTAATCCCGCACGTGCATTGTACGTGTATTATTATTTTATTATTATTGGTTTATACTGAAACTAACTATTAACATGAACTGGTATTTATTACTTTATTTTAATAATAAAATATTCATATAAGTAAATAAAAACGAAAAATTGTGTATAAAATTTATATTTTCAGATGTAGACTTAAATTTCAAATTCAATTCTAGAAAACATCAAATGAATCAATTAGAAAAGTCAATTAAATATAGCATAATTTTATAATTCAATATAATAACATTAATCAGAATACTTTTGTTTATACTTGATACCTTTATATTTTCTCAGTTGACGTTGTTTGTAGAAAACATCATCCAATAAATAATATTTTTCCCAAACATATTGCGGACGGCTTAAAGAGTCTGAAGCCAAGCAATATAGTGAATAAATACCATTTGAAATATCACTGAAAGAGGTTCTTGAAAATGGATAAGTTACAATGCTCAATTCAAAATTTTCATTGTTTATAGGTTTCTCGGACTTTTCTGAGAAGTAATCAGTAGATGCGGATCCTGATAACTAAAATGTTTCTGCACACATACAAAGTGCCAAAACACGACAAATGATATAAACACAAAGATGTTTAATAAATTAAATGTATATTATTATAATTATTATTATTTCTTATTGTTATTTTAATACTTTAATTAATTGTGTGAAAACTAATTATTTAAGTGTTTTTATTCTCAATTAAATCAAAAAATTTCAAGAATCAGCAATCAATTCATAAATTTATTCGTAAATATAATAAATATACATAAAGATGATACTTAATATTTTCCGAAAGACTGTTGGCAGCAGGTGGAGACATTTTTTGGCCCTTCAAAAGGAAATGCGGGCAGGGTAGAGCTCGTGTAATGACGGTGTGCCTTCACCCCATGATCTTAGTGCTCCGATTGCGCCTTCTGTATCTGTAGGTCCCAAGGGGTGTGAGTAAGGTTTAGAAGGGGGTTGAATAAACCTTACCAACTTTTCGATTTTAGTCCTTTTAAAATATTACAGAGTTAAATACACTAAGTCCTTAGAGGACAACTAAGTTAGTTAACCAAATAGAGTTAGCCACTCAATGCATTTCGATTGAAATTTGTTGATAAAATAACTCATTTGCTTAGTCTAAACCTTAACTTGGTTGTGATGAGATTTTATTGGAAGACTTAACACCCTTTTAATTTGATTTAATTTGTTTTAAACACTTGATTTTAACACTTAGTTCCTTATCAGTTGATAGCAAATTATCAGCAGATATAAAGTGATATGCAGAAATAAAATGCTGAAATGTAAATGACACAATAATTTTTATAGAGGTTCGAAGATGGGGTAATTCTTCTACTCCTCTCTTCTCCAACTCCTAGAGGAATCCACTAAGTAGTGATCAGAGTACAAAGTGGTTATTAGTCCATGTACAAGTCTTGATCACACAGCTGACTTGCTCCTTTGGGAGTCTGGAGATGCCTTGGTCATACAGCTGGCTTCTCGTCCGACTCAGCTACTTCACAGGGCAGCTGCCTTGCTACTTTAGCTAACTTTCTTAAGATTCTTGGACTTGATCACGAAGCCTTCCAATAACTTGAGATTGGTTCGACCTTGAACCTTTCTACAATCCTCCTTGGAAAGTAGACCCCTTTTGCTTCTTCAAAAGTTTCATCTTCAACAGTTTGAAGTTGTCTTTCCTTCACAGCTTAGTGTTGGATCGATTTCCTTCGAGATTTAGGCTTAAGGATTTTGCTAGAATAACTTGAGAATATTTTGCAGGTTACAGTATGAATGATGCTTGTTATCTCAGGTATGCAAGGTTTAGGTCACCTCTTCTCAAATTGATTCCTCAGCCTTTTATAGTGAATTTTCAAAAATCTGCCAGTTGAAGGGATAGGCTGATTTTCAAAAATCACTTGTGTTCGTTGGCTTGTCTTGTTGCACTCCTTGATATTGACATTTCCACGTATTAAATGAATGTTCAGCTTTTCAGAATCTGACACGAGGTGCAGTGCTTCCCATTGGTTTATTCCTTTTGCACGCTTCTGGGACTGAGCACTTTAAGACATGACATCATGGAAGTATTACTTATTTAAGTAAATTCCTTGACTTCTGTGCAACAGATTCTTTTGAGTCGTCTTGACTTGCTTTATTCCCCAGGTGACTTTCAGTTAGCTTCCAATCAATGGATGACTCATCTGTCACTTCAACTTGAGACTTGGCTTCTTGAGTTGACTTGATGAAGCCAAAACTTAAATACATACAAACAATATGTAAATATCAAAGATACATACATACAATGCAGAAACAAAGAATGTATATGTTGAATAGATCGTTTTATTGATCATATCATTATTGTTCTTTACACAACTATTTACAATGTGTGTCAGAGCATACTAATATCTACGCAAAATATAGATTTTTCATTAAATGTACAGAAGACTTAAATACATATGTATTTACAAAAATACATGAAGGGGGGTTGGCAACAACACTTCATCGCCTTCGCTGCCTCCTTCTTTCTTCTTCAGCTCTGTCTTCGTCAGCTCTCTTTCTTTTCTTTTCTTCTTCAGCTGCTTTCTTCTTCTCGTAAGCTCTCTTCGCAGCTTTATCTCTTATTTTTTTTTCTTGTCTTTCTTGCCACAGCTGATCTTGCCTTTTTTTTTCTTCTTCGATCCTCTTTACATATTCAACATTTTTCCTTTCCACTTCCAGATTGGCTATAGCATCATATCCAATCCAGTAGATCCTTCATTTCTTGCGTGGATCTATATATTCAATATTCTTGGGTAGAGGTCTAGGTTTAAAGCCTCTACCTCCGCCACTTCTTCCTCCTCATCTGGGCGTATATTATATTGGAGTCTTCTTCTTACCAGCAGAGTGACCAGCAGAGTGACTGCTAGTAGTCTGCTGCTTGTCAGCTTCTTCACACAGCTTCAGACCTTTCTCCCAGTATAAGTCCCAGGCTTGGGCTATGAACATGTTTTTGAAATATCCTTCGGACTCGAGCATTTTGAATTCTTCAACAAATCTTGGCTCTTGTCCGTCATCTGGAATGACATCTATATCTTTTCCTGCCGGAATGCCTCCAAATTGTTTCAACATTTCTTCAACACGGACATCCGTTCTCATGTCGAAATCCTCCATCTCTGCTCCTACAATCTTTTTCTTATGAGACATGGGCACAATAGAGTGATAGAGCGGTAGAGTTACAGGAAGTTTGCTGATTATGCTGGTTGTGCCATGATCTTGCTGAGGGGTTTCAACAAGCATTAAGGTCACATCATTTGACCTTTCCCCCTCAACAGCTTTTCCTTTTTCTTTCCTCTTCTCAACTGCTGCATCTTTCTTCTCTACTGCAGCTGTCTCTTTCAGACTCTTCAGGTATTCCTCTTCCCCCTTTTTGGCATCATCAAAGGAGAGAGGAACCCCTGGAAACATCCCAGCAAGCATGAAGTCGAGTCTGCTGATGGCTGAATTCTGCTTGGAGTCGGTTGCGGCATAGGCTGTACGAAACTCAAAATGAGTGGCCTTCAACTCAGCTGTAACCAGTTTCATTTCAGCCATGAAGAGGCTGAATTTGGCATTCATAGTCTTCTCAAGTCGTAGAATTTCTTTCTTCTGAAACTCCTGCAACAGCTCCATTTCTGTTTTGTGAGAGGCATGCAACCTCTCAATGTACTGCTGCATTCGCTGCTTCATGTCAGCATTGTCTGCACTCCAAACAAGCATCCTGTTATAGAGTGCCTTGAAGTAACGAACTTGTTCGAGACACATGACAGATTGCTGCTGACACCACTCCCTGATTCTTATCACTATCCCTCTCAAGTCGGCTATGAGGGTAGCATCTCGATTGTCCAGCCGCATGTCCAATGAGGCCTGATACCGTTCGATCCTCTCAATCTCTCCGCAAATTTTCTTGAAGACTTCACGGATTTCAACTGTTACTTCTGATTCAACTGGCGGCCATTCAACATCGAAATCGAACTCTGCTGGCATAATGGAGTCAGTAGGGATAATGGGTTCCGCGCGTGCAGAGTACTTCTTCTTTTCTTTAGCAGATTCTTCTTCTAGTGCAGGGAGCTCGATTGAGAATGGTAAGGTCTCTTCAATGCATCATCTCGTACATGTGAAATCGCACGAGAAGTTGTTTTTCGCTGCACTCCGAAGCTGCGTGATTGATTGATCGTGATTGGTGGGGCCTTTGATGGTATTGGCCCAGCTGGCTGAGCCTCAACTATCTTAACAGCTTCTTTGGTCTCAGCTGGTTTGTCCTTTTGTGTTTGCTACTCTCAATAGCGTCATCGGAAGATGATGAGACTTGATGGCTTGGCTCATCATCAAAATTGAACGATTGTCGAGCAGCTTTGAAGTCTGGCTTACTCGTACTTTGAAGAACATCCTCAGCTGAGTCATTTTGATGCGTAGAAGGGGTGGACAGCTTCATCTTCAGATCCCAGAAATGATATGTCAGGGTTGTCTCGGGAATCATGAAGAACACTTATCTCCTTCTCAGTTTCTTCAATGTGAACATGAGGGATGTTCTGCATTTCCGTCTCTTTACCCAGGGAAGTCTCAACCTCCCTTGGGCCTTCATTACCTCCTACAGTCTCAATCGCAGCAAGGCCTTGTACATTCCCTTCGACAGACGCTTGTTGTCTTGGTCTTCTCGCGATGGCATCCACAGAGTCTCAACTCCTTGGATTACACTTTCATTGCCCAGTGTTAACTCCCGCAGCAGATCCATCTCGTGCCTCGACCGCATCGAAGAAGTGTCCTTAGCCCGCAGCGGTTGGCACTTCACCAAACAGACTCAATCGCTCTGAGCCGTCGTGATAACTTTCGTTGTTGTTTTTTCTTTTTCCTTTTCCACTTCGCCTCCTTCCCGCATTGTGGAGTCATCTCGCATCATCTCCGACCTAGGTTTGTAGTGGAGTGAGTTTCCCCACCGGGCGATCACCGAGTGACTTATCTTTGGGGTCACTCTGCTCCGGACTCATTACGCTTCCTTTAAGTGCTCAGTAGTGGGGACAGTGGTAAGACACCTTCAATAGGGGTTGACTCAACTTGGGTGCCCAAATTCCCAGTGTCATCGCCAATTCCCTTAGATCTGTTCTTTGAGTGGACTGGGGAAGTGGTTGCGGCAATAATCGCGGGCAATCTGTTGTACCACTCCCAACGGTCGATTTCAGTGAGATTTGGAAGACTCTCTTGGTCCTTCCATCAGTTGTTGCTCATGCATCAACCTGGATTCCCGCATGGCATGCCGCATTTCCAACTCCTCCATCATAGCGGCCCAGGATCCATGTTCTCATCACTATCCGAGAGCATGTCAATGTGAGGATGAGTGTGGTCGCCGGTTCCGGTGAGAGGACAAATGCTGGCTTTCTCACGAGCCTCTGCTTCCTCAGTTGCTCTAGCCTTTTCTTGTTCCTTACGAATTTGCGAAAGATATTAATGCATTATCCTCATCCAGGGCTTGCATCACGGTATCAACTTCAAGAAGCCTGAAGAGTTCCTCTTCTTCTTTCAATAAACTCGGATGTTCAAATGCGTGCCCTAGAGTGACTCACCTTCCATTTCCTCCACTCTCATGCAGATGGCTCGGATGTCCGGGTACAAGGGAGAGTACATAAGTATGTCATCATCATCATTCTCCTCTTGTTGGCCTTCCTTCTCAGGAATAGAAGGTAGCAAATTACCGCACGCTCTTCACCTTCAAAGAAAGATCGTGGCGGTGGAGACATAGTCTGTCGGGGAGGGAATTTCGCTATCTTCGCCGCATCATGTTCCTCATTTTGTTCTATCCACACACTGGTCTTTCGAGGGCCTCACGATCACCTTCGCCAGATTTGGCGGTTTCATCTAGAACTTCTCGAGACCGCACTTCTTCAAAGAAGATCGATGATTGATTTTCTCAAGCCGAATGGCGACTCACTGCCTTCTTCTCAAGCTCCGAAAGCTTGGTGATTCTACTTCTTCTCTTAGTTTTCACCGGAGGAATATCGGTTCTACTTCCTCCGGTTCCTCGAAGGTAAAGGCCTTCTGAGTGGCCTTAGAGGGTGCCCTTCTTGCCTTGGCAACCTCTTCTTCTTAATCCTGGAGAAGGTATTAAAGGTTCCTTCTCCACCGCGGATGCGGGGCGGGAGACACACGGTGCAGGGGGCGTCGTTTTTCTTTCTTTTTGCGGGAGAGCTTTTTTTTCATTGCTTGGGCGCTCTCTCTTTTTAGGAGGGGAGGAACATTGTGTCAACGGGGTGGTGATTCCCCTCACCGTGTCACCCCTTTTGGCATAGGCTCTCTTATGGGCTCCGGAGAGATTGGCCCGGAACATCTTCTTGTTGACATGGAATGGCTTTCCATGTCGAAGGGAACACCCTTCACCTCCATCGATGGCCAATGACTAGGCCATAGCCAAGTGATCCTCCAAAGGATCCATCATCCTTGAACGACTTGTTGCTAATATTCTCGCAAAGTCTCTTTGTAAATGAATTCAACCCAATTGATCTTCTTCTCTTCCATGATCACAACTATGACGATCAGTTTGGTTTTGGATAGCTGATTGAAGTCGCAAACTTCATGTCTACACTCTTCGCGACGATATCCATTAGTTTATGATAATCCTCTTTCGTGCAGCCTTTTTCACCAAATTTGTGTAGACAACTTTTGCAAAGACATTCGGGTTTGGCTACTTCCTTCCATGCAGCAGCCAAGTTGACGTCGGCTTCATATATTTCCGGCATGCCCTCCGACGGCAATATACAGTGCTCCGCAAGGTCCTTTGCAGTGATTAGAATGTCCTTGCGGTGGACAGAGAACTTAATCCCTTCGTCATGCACTTCGGCATTATCCGATGAAACCCTTGTGAAGAAGATAGCGGATAAGATTGGTTTCTCGAGCTTATCCGCTATCTTCTTCACAAGGGTTTCATCGGAACCCTGTTTTATCATCCCCTCAAAATCCACAGTTGATCCAGTGTGAATTTGTTTTGCGAGCTTAGCGAAATCATGTGTTGGTGCCATTTTTAGTGAGTTTTACCGAATAAGATCTGGTAAACCGACTTGAGAACTAGTAGGGTTTTTGAGAGAAAAGTTTGCTTTCTTTTACTCGGGAAGATGAACAGTTTTAAAAAAATGAGAGAGAAAACTAAACGATTGAGTATATAAGGGTTATGAAAGGACGTATTTTTGGTTTTTGAATTTTGATCCAGATCAACGGCTCAGATTTAGCACGTCACATTGCATTTAATTTCTCGCATTTAATGCGACAACATTTATATCCAATCATATGCTTATCGCATGACTTTTGACTGCACTGGCGTCATAATTATCTTGATGTCATCCTTAAAAACATTCCCGCTCATTAAAAACGACTGCATTTTTGTCACTTAGCTCATAAATGACTGAGCTTACTCCTTAAATGACTCAACTCTTCTTCTCTCTATTCGTATGGTGACTTAGCTGTCAGCCAACACGATACAACTGACTTTTCGATACGGCTGATTCGCTTAGCTGATTCATGAGATTTGCTCTGTTTTCATCTTTTCATGTTTCATCTCTTCTCATTGAGTCTTCTGAGTGTCAACTCAGATCCATTAACCCTAGCTCATGATTAAGCTCTTCAAATCTTGATTCACATAGGGGTTTGGTGAATATGTCAGCTAGTTGTTTATCAGTTGAGATATATTCCACAGTGATGTCTTTCTTTTCAACATGATCTCTTATAAAATGATATCTGACATCAAGGTGTTTTGTTCTCGAATGCAACACATGATTCTGCATGATTGCAATAGCACTTGTGTTATCACACATAATTGGAATCTCTTTTTCTTCAATTTCATAATCTCTCGTTGTTGTCTCACATAAGACTTGCACAACAAATGTTTGCCCACAACTATGTACTGTCTTGTTTGTGGATGTGGCTATTGAGTTTTGTTTTGCTTGCTAAACCAGGAAACCAATCTGTTTCCAAGCATTTGACATGTGCCTGAAGTACTTTTCTGTCAACTCTACATCCAAAGATAGTCGAGTCTCGAATAACGATGAAGCTTGAATCCACCTTCCTTTGGATACCATAAGCCAACTTCTTGGCATCCCTTCAAATATCTTAGGATTCTCTTAGTGCAAAGTCATGTGACTTTTCTTTGGAGCAGATTGGAATCTTGCACATACTCCTACTGCAAGGTGATGTCTGGCCTGCTTGTTGTTAGATAGAGCAGTGATCCAATAAGTGCTCTGTATCTGGTTTGATCCACAGGCTTGCCATCTGCATCCATGTCCATCTTGACTGATGTATTCATTGGAATTTTTACAGAAGACTTCTCTTCCATACCAAATTTCTTCATTAGATCCCTGATGTACTTTATTTGACTTATGAAGGTTCCATCCTTCAGCTGTTTAACTTGAAGTCCTAGAAAGAATGTCAGCTCTCCCATCATGCTCATTTCAAATTTTCCTTGCATGAGGTTTGAGAATTTATCACACAGCTCTTTGTTTGTGGATCCAAAGATGATATCATCCACATATATTTGAACAAGCAGTATACTCTCTCCATCTTGAATTCTGAAGAGTGTTCTGTCCACTTTGGCTTTGGTGAATCCATTATCTGTCAGAAATTGAGATAATGTATCATACTATGCTCTAGGTGCTTGTTTCAATCCATATAGAGCTTTCTTGAGCTTGTACACCTTATCTCCAAGAGTCTTCTGCTCAAAACCTGGAGGTTGCTCAACATAGTCTTCTTCTTCTAACAGTCCATTTAAGAATGCACTTTTCACATCCATTTGATATACAATGAAGTTCTTGTGAGTAGGATAGGTAAGAAACATCCTTATTGCTTCCAATCTTGCAACAGGAGCAAATGTTTCATCAAAATCTATTTTTGTTGGCAATACCCTTTGGCTACCAATCTTGCTTTGTTTCTTACCACAGAACCTTCCTCATTCATTTTGTTTCTGAAAACCCATTTTGTGCCAATAACATTTTGATGGTTTGGTCTTTGCACCAATTCCCATACTTTGTTTCTTTCAAATTGATTCAGCTCTTCTTGTATGGCTTGAATCCAATGTGTGTCATCCAATGCTTGTGACACATCTTTTGGTTCTATTTGGGAAATAAAACAAGTGAACATTACTTCTTGTTGAGCTCTGGATCTGGTTCTTACACCATCTCTTACATCTCCAATGACTAGCTCTGGTGGATGGTCTCTCAGCCATCTCACATCAGGTTGGAGTAAGTTAGCTGGATTCAGGCGTCTTGCAGCTGTGTTGTCTTGAGCAGCTCTCTCATCATCACTTAGCTACAGATTTTGCAGTTGTCTTTGAGATTCAGCTATCTCATCTTCATCTTGATTAATTGCTCCAGCTTTAGCTTCAACAAAAGGACTCTTCTGCATAGTTGGTTGATTCAGCTTATCAGGTAACTCTTCAATGTCTTCTCCATTTACATTAGGTTCATCAAAAACCACATGGATAGATTCTTCTGTGACCATAGTCCTCTTGTTCAGCACTCTATAGGCTTTGCTTTCAGCGGAGTATCCCAAAAAGATACCTTCATCAGCTTTAGCATCAAAAGCCTTTAAATTATCCTTGTCGTTATTGTGGATGAAGCATTTACATCCAAATATTCTAAAATATGCAACATTTGGCTTCTCCCTATCTATATTTCATAGGGAGTCTTTGTCAGCTGCCTGTTAATCATGCATCTATTTTGAGTATAACATGCAGTGTTGATGGCTTCAGCCCAAAATCTCTTTGGCAATCCAACTTCAGCTAACATGGTTCTTGCAGCTTCTTTGAGAGTTCTGTTTCTTCTTTCTGCTACTCCATTCTGCTGTGGAGTCCTTGCTGCAGATAATTCATGAGTAATACAATTTTCAACACAATACTGAGTTATTATCCCATTGACAAACTCAGTTCCTCTATCAGACCTTAACTTTATAATGGTTTGACTCTTCTCATTTTGAACTCTTCTCATCAGTTGACGTAACTTCTGCAAAGTTTTATTCTTTTTACACATGAAGATTGTCCATGTATATCTTGAATAATCATCCACCACTACTAAAGTGTATTTCTTTCCACTTATGCTATTTGGCTCAATCGACCAAATAGATCCATATGCAAAGATGCAATATCCTTGTTGAAGATGGACTAGGATTCTCTTTGAATGATGATTTAATCTGCTTTCCCATCTGACATGCATCACAAACACTTTCTTTCTTGTATACTGAGTCTGGCAGTCCTTCCACAAGATGACTCATTGCAATCTTGTTAATTGTCTTGAAATTCATATGACTCAGCTTTTTGTGCCACGTACCAACTTGATTCTCATTGCATTTCTTTGCTAACGACAAGTGCTTGGTATGGCAATCGATCGATCTACCACATACACGTTTTTCATGCGGATCCTTGCAACACTATTTCATTTGATCCAGTGTCTTTAATTTGGCACATTCCCATTTTGAATCCAACATTATAGTCATTGTCACAGAGTTGGCTAATGCTTAACAGGTTGAAGTTGAGGCCTTCAACATATGCAACATCGTGATTTCTAATCCATTTTTCTTGATGGATCCAGTTGTTTGATAAATGTTTTTATCATGATTTTGATGATTTTGTTTTTATACCAAAACAATATTTTTAAAGGTTGTCCAAATACTCCTAAATGATTTAAAATGGTTTTAATATTTTCCGGAGTATTTCTTCAAGTTTATTTTCGACAATATTGGACAACACATTTAATGATTTTGTGTCAATGGTTTTTTCATTGAAACTATGTTTCTAAACGTTGTCCTAATACTCCCGATCGATCTAAAATATTTTTACTATTTTTCGGAGTATTTCTTGAAGTTTATATCGAACAACACTTTTGATGATTTTATGGTAATGTGTTATTTCATCAAAACTATATTTCTAATGTTGTCCAAAATACTCCCAATCGATTTAAAATATTTTCACTAATTTTTCGGAGTATTTCTTGAGGATTATTTTCGACAAAAATTGGACAACATTTCATTGTGGAGGTCGACCGGTCGACCAAAGAGGCGACCGGTACCTGGGAACGAGTTTCTTGAAACAGAACTCGTAGAAACCTCAAAATGGTCAGGGGTGACCGGTCCACCTAGGGGGCGACCGGTCGCACCCCAGGGCGACCGGTCGACCACCCCCTGGACCGGTCCCTCTAGTATATTTTTTCTGCGTTCTTTCAAACTTCTATTTGTGCGCGATCGGTCGCCCTCAAGTTTGACAACAAATTTCTGACCGTTTGACAGCAGACAACTTTTCCTTATTTTGTGGGATGGATTTCTAACAGCTATTTTCTTCAATTGTCTTGCAATTTTTTACAGATTTTCAATCCCCAAGAGGAGCCTATCAATGATCAATCATCTCCTATAAATAGAGGAAGATTTGAAGCACAACAACAAGAGAGAACAATACAACACAACAAGAAATACTCAAGCAAACACTTGTTCTTATATTGTCATTATTCTTGTTGTAATTTGCCTAGCTTATCACTTTCACATTCTTGAGGTCTAGGCTATTCTTGATTACACTTGCACTCAATTGTATAATTCATTATCGAGTTGTAATCTTGAATTTTTGGGTAATCATTCAACAGAAGATATCCTTGTGAGTGTTCTTGTGGTAAGAACACACTTGGGTGATCTAGGTGTTAGGTGTAAGAAGATTGTGGTAATCTTCTTGTCGAGGTGTTGAAGAATTTGGTATTCTTCAAGGTTGAAGATTGTGGTAATCTTCACAAGGTGCCATTGGAGATTGTGGTAATCTTCAAGAGAGATTGTGGTAATCTCAAAGGTGGTGTTGAAGAAGAGTGTGGTGCTCTTCAAGGTGTTGTTGTAAGTTGAATTTGTATTAATTGTGGTAATTAATAAAATTCTTTTTCTTTTTCGAAACCCATCCCGGATATACTGGGGTGGTAGAGCACGTAGTCCCTAGGTGGGGTGAAGCTCTATAAATCGACGTGTGTTGTTTACTTTCCGCACCTTTATTATTGTCTTGGCTTGTTTTGTTCGAAAAAGAGGGCGAAATCGAAAAGATGGAGATAATCTATTCACCCCCCCTCTAGATTATCGTAGCCGCTTGGACTTACAAGTGGTATCAAAGCCAAACTCTTTGGCAAGCTCGTTTCACATCGCGAGTGAAGAGGAACGATCGTCGGCTACGAATGAAGCTCACCCTTCCGGCACCTCCACCACCAAGCCACCTCGATTTGATTCCAAAAATTTTACATTTTGGAAAGAAAGAATGGAATGCTATTTACAAGGTTGCGGGTTCAATATTTGGAACATCGTTATTAATGGAGAATCCATTCCGATGAAAGACACACCATACACCTCCAAAGCTCTCAAGGAGCTCAATGATGAAGAAAAGAAAATCATCTCCTTAAATGGTAAAGCTCTCAATATTTTATATTGTTCACTTGCCAATTTGGAATATGATCTTATTGTAGGAATTCGATCGGCTCATGAAGTATGGCAAAAATTAGAAGCAATTCATGAAGTATATGCAAATGATATGAGCAACTCAAAAGCATCTACTTCTCAAAGGGACACAATGTCAAATCTAAGGAACAAGCCTCTTACAACTTCCAACTATGAAGAAGTTGAACATTGTCTTATGGGCTTCGAAGAAAACGAGGTATGTCTCAAACCCTCTACTTCCTATGATATTGTTATACAAAATGATTATAGTGATTTGCAAAATGATTTTGATGACCTTCAAAATGAATTCCAAAGTTTACTTGTTAAGTACAAAAATTTGAAAAAGGAATTCAATGTTTTGAAAAATGATAAGGATAGTTTATTTATTTCCTATGAATCACTATCATGTGCTCACACCACCACACTTGACAAGGTTAGAAACCTTGAAAAAGAAAATAGTACTCTTGTTGAGGATATTAATTGCATGAAAAAGGATTTATCAAAATCCAACTTGAGTACCGATAAAATGACCAATATTGTCGATAGTTGTGATAAATTGAAACAAGGACTTGATCATAAGCCTAGTATTGTTAATTATGTGAAAAGAAATCAAGTACATATGTATGTTGGTCATTATGCTCCTAAAATTGTTACTTGTTTTTATTGCGGTAAAAAGGGTCATACGGTAAATACTTGTCGGGCTAGAAATAGCTCTAATTATTGTCAGAGACCTAAAAGTCTCAAAGCTAATTCCAAAGGACCCAAACACTTGAGGGTACCACAAAACAATGTTCATATTAGGTACCCGGAGGAACAATAATCAAGAAACATTCATACCGCCTAAAAGACATCAAATGACCATCTCATTTGATCAAAGAAGAAGACACCACCAAAATGAATTTCCAAGAAGGAAATATTATCAACAAAGGGAAGGATACAATCCTTGGAGATGGAGCAATTGGAGAAATCATTATCAACAAGACGATTTTCAAAAGGGAAGATATCATCAACAATGGGAATGGCACAACCCATGGAAATGGCGAAATTGGTAAACCGTATCTCCCTATTTAAATATGCATTTTATCTTTTTATGCATGTTTTTATTTGTGTTTAAATTGCAAAACGAGTTTTCACATTTTTAAAATTAAGGTCTTCAATATATATATTTGTGGTTTTAAATATTTTTGAAAAGAAGACATTGCATGATGTTTTTAAAACTCTTGAGTATTTGCTTACACTAAATTGTTTTATAATCTCTTATGGGTTTTTATGGCAAGAGCTTACTTGTGATATCTTTTATTGTTTTAGCCTACACTTGTATCATGTTCGTTTTGTGCTATACTTGTTTAAGATATGTGTATGATATATATTTCCTCATCCTCTTGAAGAGATGATTGAACTATCGAGGTATGCTCATCATTGGTATTCATCCTATAGACTCGATATATTTTTGTCATATGCCTATGTGCTTGTCTTTCAAGTTATTTCAAAGTATTTCATATAAATGCCACTAAGAGGATTTTTTGATTTTTGAAAGGCACGATTCTATATAGCTTGTCTTATCCGAGACTTGTAAAGGATCATATTTGTTTTGATAAAACATTTGAAGTTTTATCCTCTTCTTAAATTATGCATTTGATTGCTCATATTCATTCGTGTCAAAACTCTTGTTCAAATGCTTCTTTTAAATAAGGTTTCAACTATATGCTCTCGGATTTTCAAATTTCAAAAGAGACCTTATATAGCTTTCTATAAGCTTATTTGAACTTACATGTTGTATTATATTTTCTTTAAGCATAGTATCTGTTACTTGCTATAATGTCTCTATTATTCGATATTACTATGCTCTTGTGCAAGACGTCTTAATAAGATTTTGCAGGAATTTTTGGTATTTTTGGAACAAGATAAATGACCAAGACAAGGTTAGTAGCTCAATGGTACTGTCAAGAAGAAAGTATTGATTTTGATGATACATTTGCAACCGTAGCACATTTAGAAGCTATTCGTATTCTACTTGTCCATTCTTGTTTTAAGAATATTTCAAGCTTTACCAAATGGTTTTTATTCTAGAAGAAGTCTATGTTAAACAACCTCCGGGGTTTGAAAATTTTTCTAGGCCTAATGATGTTTATAAACTTTAAAAGGCCTTGTATGGTTTAAAGCAAGCACCCCGTGCATGATATGATAGACTTAGCTCGTTTCTTTTGCAAAATGGTTTTACAAGAGGTAAAGTTGATACTACTCTCTTTGCTTTTGAAAAAGGGCAAGATTATTTACTTGTGCAAATATATGTTGATGATATCATCTTTGGTACTACTAATGAATCTTTGTGCAAGAAATTTTCTAAGTTAATGCAAGTAAGCATGATGAGGGAGCTCAATTTCTTCATTGGAATTCAAGTTCAACAATGCCAAGAAAATGGTTATATTCCACACTCAAAGTATACAAAAGAAGAAGTGAGACATTGAAGAAGAAAGAACCATCTCAACCTCTTTGACTACCATGTAAAAGATTGACAAAGGTTGAGGAAGGCATATCGGTCGACAAACAAATTCGAGGTATGTTCTTTCACTTTTATTACTCCCATAGACTCGACATTCCATATGCCTTACGTCTATATGCTCGACTTCAAAAACTATCCCAACGAATCTCATTAAAGTGCCGTTAAAAGAAATTTTCAAATATTTGAAAGGCACTTTTTCTTATGACTTGTTGTATCCAAAGTCTTAAAACGTTCTTATTTTCGGGATAACAAGTTCGGTGATAATAAGTTTTCAAAATATAGTTCGTCATAATCGAACTAAACATATTGAGATTCGATATTTTTTTCTAAGGGGTTGCATGTTTAACAAAAAACTTGAGATGTGTTTAAATCCGTCTCAAGGATAACTCGTGGACTTTTTAATCGTTAACCACCAAGTCTTTTACCTCATTTCGAGCTTGATTAAGACATAATGCATATTAAATGAGGTATACATTTGCATTTTGCACGTTTTTAAAACTTAGGGGCGAAAAATCGGATTTTTGGATCAAATTTCGGATTTTCAAAACAGAAGTGAACCAATGGGCTGCCAGGGCAGGGGTCGACCGGTCGCCCACCTGATCGACCAGTCGCCCAAGCCCTTGACCGGTCGCCCACTGTGTAATTTTGGTTAAAATCGTCTTTGTTCTTATTTTCTACCATTTTGGCTCATTTCACTCTATTTTCGCCCCCTTTGCAAATTTCACACACAATTCACTTCAAATGTGTTTTGTTGCATAATTTACACATTTTGGGGATTATCTAGCTCGATTATCATCATCATTGCTCGTATTCAGCGATTAAATGGTAAGAATTTACTCCCTTATCTCAATGGGTTGAACCTTGAGAACTTGGCCTATATGTATATTTCTTGATGTAATTCTTATATATTTGTGTTGAGCATGATAATTGTTGATGGATGATATTTATAAAATTGCTTTTGGTGATGAAAAACTTGGCTTGATTACATTTACAAGGGCTTTATATTTCATCTTCAATTTTTGACGCCCGCCAAGTGTTCGATAAAATGTTTCAATGAAAAAAATTCATCACCTACATGATTTTCTCGATTTCAAAAGTCTTATATATTTATAGAGATCATGTTTTGCAAATCAAATGAGTTTTCATAAACTTCTACAAGTCGTATGATCGACTTTTTCCTCCTATTTGGTCTATAAGCTTCAATGTTTAAAATAGCTCGATACATCGGTTTAGTTGCGCACTTTGATATGATTATATGATGTTTTTATCGTGCTAACATTCTTTTTGATGATTCCAAAGGGGGAGAAACAGGTTATAAGCTTATTAGCTCATAAAAGCTAAAATAAGCTCGGGAAAGAAGCTATAAGCGATGGCTTCTTAAAGCCATAAGTTGTGGATTATATTTAGTCCATTTGTTGAATTTTGGATTTATATACTTGTCTAATGATGTTTTGTTAACAGGGGAAGCTTATAAGCTCTTGTACTTATGATCAATATGTAAAAGCCAAGCTTTTAGCTTGTGGTTGATTGCTTTTATATTACTCTTGTTGTGCATATTAATAGGGGGAGCTTTTGCTATATGTGTTTGTATTTCTTTACTCCCATCCTTGTGATTATATTGCGTGGAATGTTGTCTCTCACAACATATAGTTCTTTTTAACCGGTAAAATTGTTTTGTTTTCAAAATCGACCTCGTTTAAATTGTTTTGGTTTGTAATCATCAAAAAGGGGAGATTGTTTGATAAATGTTTTTATCATGATTTTGATGATTTTGTTTTTATATCAAAACAATGTTTTTAAAGGTTGTCCAAATACTCCTAAATAATTTAAAATGGTTTTAATATTTTCCGGAGTATTTCTTCAAGTTTATTTTCGACAATATTGGACAACACATTTAATGATTTTGTGTCAATGGTTTTTTCATTGAAACTATGTTTCTAAATGTTGTCCTAATACTCCCGATCGATCTAAAATGTTTTTACTATTTTTCGGAGTATTTCTTGAAGTTTATATCGGACAACACTTTTGATGATTTTATGGTAATGTGTTATTTCATCAAAATTATATTTCTAATGTTGTCCAAAATACTCCCGATTGATTTAAAATGTTTTTACTAATTTTTTGGAGTATTTCTTGAGGTTTATTTTCGACAAAAATCGGACAACATTTCATTGTGGAGGTCATAATTAAGTCGCCGACCAAAGAGGCGACGGTGCACTGGGAACTAGTTTCTTGAAACAGTAACTTGCGAAACCTCAAAATGGTCGGGGGTGACCGGTCGCGCCGCACCCAGCGATGCACTTGGCCGACCACCCCCGGATCGGTCCCCCCTAGTGTATTTTTGCTGCGTTCTTTCAAACTTCTATTTGTGCGCGACCGGCCGCCCTCAAGTTTGACAGCAAATTTCTGACCGTTTGACAGCAGACAACTTTTTCTTATTTTGTGGGATGGATTTCTAACAGCTATTTTCTTCAATTGTCTTGCAATTTTTTTTACAGATTTTCAATCCCCAAGAGGAGCCTATCAATGATCAATCATCTCCTATAAATAGAGGAAGATTTGAAGCACAACAACAAGAGAGAACAATACAACACAACAAGAAATACTCAAGCAAACACTTGGTCTTATATTGTCATTATTCTTGTTGTAATTTGTCTAGCTTATCACTTTCACATTCTTGAGGTCTAGGCTATTCTTGATTACACTTGCACTCAATTGTATAATTCATTATCGAGTTGTAATCTTGAATTTTTGGGTAATCATTCAACAGAAGATATTCCTGTGAGTGTTCTTGTGGTAAGAACACACTTGGGTGATCTAGGTGTTAGGTGTAAGAAGATTGTGGTAATCTTCTTGTCGAGGTGTTGAAGAATTTGGTATTCTTCAAGGTTGAAGATTGTGGTAATCTTCACAAGGTGCCATTGGAGATTGTGGTAATCTTCAAGAGATAGATGACAGATTTTTCTTGTTTCCTGTCATGTGTCTGGAACAACCACTATCCATGTACCAGGTTCCTTGGCACTCAGTTGTTCCTTGAACCTGCAATCAAGAAAATTAGTTTTTAGGTACCCATGCTTGTCTGGGTCCTGATGGGTTAGTGTTGTAAGATGATCCAACCAACCTATAGCCAAATGTGTGAAGCCCCCGATTTTTCCGAACTATGATTGATCTTTTTGTCGTCTATGTATTGATCGACTATTTTACCGCGTCACTTTGACGGGTAATTATTAATAATATATATATTTTGTATTTTATTTCATTTTATTTATTACTTGTGATCATGATCATTTATTAGTTCTATTTTGCATTTATGATCACTTGATTGATCATTATTACTATTTTTGTATTTATTAGTCACCTTAGAATTTTAAGGGACTATTTATTTTAGAGACTTTTACCTTATAGAATTAAGAATTTGATTTAGTATAAGTGATCATGAGACTTATAAGTGATCAAGAAAATCACTAATTATTTTGGAGATTGATATATTTCAACTATTATCATCAAATTTGGGACAAAAAAATATAGGGAATTACCAATTTGCCCCTATAGTGGACGACCATAGTGATATTTTTGGAGTAGAAATATCATCCAACTCTTGTACACTTACATATATTAGTCATCTTGTGTATCATCCAATTTTTTGATATTTCTTGACTTAGGGGCTGACCTAAGTGACTTCATACAAAGTTGTGAAATTATCCTTTTTATTTCACAAATTTCCAATTTTAAGGTGGGTGGAAAAACTCTTTCAACTTCTAGGTGTTTTTGTTAAAATGCATGTAGAATTTTGATCATGAGCCCTTGAGATATATAATTTATGTATTGCATGTCAATTTTATGTATCAAGTCATGAAATTTCTGAAGTGTTGCTCAAAATTGCTAATTATTGAACTTTAGGTGCATGCATGTACAATTTAATGTTCTATTTGATGAATTCTTGTATGTATTGGACATGCATGTGTATGATCTTTGAAATCCATGTTTTGGATGACTTATAACCTGGACAAGTCGAGCATAATTGATTAAATTTCAATTTTGGACTTAAAAATGCAAAAATGGAAAGTTGGTGGACTAAATTGCAAGAAAATAAAATTTAAAGGACCCCTCTGCAATTTTTGAATTTTGGGACTGTACTCAGGTTCAAAAATGACTTTTGGACATTTTAATAAAGTTTTAAGAGTTTTAAGATAAATAAAATAAACCTTTAAAACCCAAGAACTAGATTGTAAAATTTTAGAAGTTTGAGGGCTACTTTGTAATTTTTGAAACTGTACCAGACCTTACTTTCAAAATTTGAAATTTTAACTCTTAAGGGACTGGAAATGACATATTTTAAATGTATTCCAAAAATCCAAGTGTTTAGAGCTTGGAAAGTAATTTTACTAAAATTGAGGGACTGAAGAGTAAAAGATTAAACTTGAGGACCCAAATGAAATTTCCAGGACTTATGCAGCCCATGCACCTGGAAATACTAATTTAACTATAACATAATTATATTTTGGACCCAAGGTTCAAATTTCATGACAATTGAACCCCTAAAAGCCTTAAAGACAATTATTTCAAAATGGGACAAAAATGAGATTTTCAAAAGTTAAAGGACCTACACTTATTTCTTTTAAAAACTGCTTTTGTCCCAATATCCTACTAACCTTGGTGACATTTTCCAACTGGAATCACATTAAAAAAAACCTTCCGGTTTGTGAGTTCCAATTATTTTAAACTAAGGGCCCGAAATGACAATTTTTACAAATTTGGGGCCAATGTGAGAATTTTATAAAAACTCGACCTCAAAACCCTAAAAACCTGAATCTCTGAACAATTTAGAGATTTTAGGAACTGACCTTATAATTTTTCAAGGTCGGGATATTTATTTATTCAATTTTTAACCGCAAAAGTATTAGTTTTTACAAAACGGGGCTAATTGTAAATTTTCTTTTTATCAAGGACCTAACTCAAATTATTTTCCTTTTACTAAAACAGCCCTGGATCCTATGACTTTAATTATTAATTAAAATATTTTATTTTCTCAATAATCCCTTGACTTATCGGATCGTCTTGACCGATTAATACCCGATCGCGGAACGACTTTCTCGTCTTGCGATTTTGAATCTATAACGGGACTTATGTTCCACCTAATCTTTCAAGATATCGAAGGTTGCTTATCCTTCCGATAATCGTCTTCATCCAACAACTCCACCAACACCATAATTGCCACTCGCGTTTTTGAAAACTTTCTCGAATCGCTTCCTCAATCAATAATACTCATTGCTGGTTGACTACCCGAACTTGTATTTACTTTCCTGCCTGAGTCAACTTGGTGTGTCGAGCTCACAGTTGGAATGGATACGTCGGGGATGGAACCGGGCAGCTCGGCTGCTATTCCACTCTTCTAGCCCCATCGTCCTAATCCCGCAACTGAGGGGACGGAGTGTCCAAAGGAAGCGGGTCGTAGTACTTGAGGTATAATCATGATTATGACAAATCCAAGCCTTGCTAGCTCCAGTGTGGATTTTGTCTTTGCCTATGGAGCGATAAGGTGATAGGTCTTGGACCATCTTGCTCGGGGAGTTACAAGAAAGAACGAAGGAATCGTTGTCTGATCCACACGATTCCGGAGTTAATCAGACCCATTTGGTTGGCGCTACAAATCCGTTCACAACCGTTACTTGTATTGCATTGGTTGGCGCTACAAATCCGTACGCAACCATTATTTGTCTTGCATAGGATTGGCGTTACATTCCGTACGCAATCCTACATGTCTTGCCTGAATCACATAGTGCTTGTGTGACCACGAACTGTTTTCTTAAACTGTATAAGTATATTACTTAAATATTTTATCACGACGCTTGTGCACTGTGTGTGAATTCATGCTTCATATATCACGCGTTTTCATATAACTGTTTTCTCGCTTTAACTATATATTGCGCCACACTTGCACACGATCACCCCATCCACTGAGATTTCTGTCTCATCCCCACCTATTTTCTAACCTTTAGATGAGGACTTCATTGAAGATCTTTGAACCGACTACGGATTGAGCCCTTGTACCCGTCCTGTTAGACTCACTACATTGTTGTTGTTGTTGATGGACTCGTTTCTTGTTATTGTTGTTGGACTATTTATTTTCTTTTCATTCGGTTCAGAATCAAGGGCGTAGGACCCTTTGACTATTAAGTTGTTATCTCGTAGTTGATTTTCGGGATGTAATTCGGATAATTGTGGGACCGTAAGTTGTAATTTGTACCTATGTTATTTTATTTCCTATTTATTTGACTGTTTCTTTGAGTTTTCATTGATATTAAATCAGATTGTTGGTTTATTTGTATTTAAGTTGTGGATCGTCGTCGCGTCCCGTTTGGGGCGTGACAAAATGACTTGACTCTAAGAGGTTTTCATCTATTTGTGCCATAATCATAATTCACTTTGGCAAATTGCTTGGGGGCTTTAGGTTCATACAGCTGTCTCTTTTATATGTATGCCCGTGTGTGTGTTTTAGCAATTTCCTTCTTTGGGTAGTTGTGATATTTCTGAGTGTAGTGCCTGGGTGCATATGTGTGTCCGATGATAGCTCGTTTGCCTTTGAAATGGCCTTTGCCGAAGTTCTGTGCCTTTGCCACTTAGGCTTATATTCCATAGGTCTTTGCTGATATTTCATATTATTCCAATCAACTTGGCTTGGGTAATTTCTACCATTCCCATCATATGTGTTTCTTTGATAAAACTTATGGGGTTTTTGATAGCTCTGTTTCTTCTTTACAAAGTACTTCCTATTTGGAGTTTGTTGAGGAACTCTGCTGGATTTCTTCTCAGCTGTCCTCTCAGCATGCTCAACTGGTTGTTTTCCTTTTCCTTTATATCCAAAGCCAGTTTGTTTGTGATTGTGCTTTGGATTGAATGTGGGTGCAACATTTGGTGTCTTGGATTTTTGAGATGCTTCATTACTTGAAGATCCTTTTTCCAAAATCATCACTCGGGGAGTTTATTTGTGTGCAAAGGAATGAATCATATGCCGTTTTATCTCCACTCTTTTTGGCTCATTATAAGGTCATCCAATGATTTAGATGCCTTTGTAAATGTTGCAATCACATTCTTGAGATCATTTTCCCTATTTTCTATAACAACTATTTCTGCTATTAGTTTTGTATTTCCAGCCTTCAGCTCTTTGTTCTCACCAGCTATGTGACTTAGAGTACTTAGCTCATTAGTCAGCTGTGAGTTTTGGCTTTTGAGCTGACTATTTTCCTCATTTAATAGTGTGTGTGAGGATTTAATGTGCTCAAAATCTTTCATCATTTTGCCTAAAGAATCATAAAGATCGGGTGGGTGATGATGTGTGTGTGTCACAATCACTATCACTAGAACCGAGTGAGATGAGTTAGAGTGTACCTCATCTTCTTGGTCGAGGTTGATCTTGTTCTTTAGCCATTAGACAGATCATTGCTTCTTCTTCGAGTCACTTGAGTAGTCGCTTCACTACTCTCTCGAGTCTTTTGCTTTTTGACTTATTTGTCTCGGAGTCTCTGCACCAACATGGCTTTTTTTTTCCCTGTCTTCTTTCTTCTCTCAAGACTCTTCTTTCTTCTTCATTCTTGTATTTATTGACTACATTATATGGACAAATCAATAGCAAAGTGTCCTGGTTGTCTACTGAGTTCCAACACGGGTTCTCGGCTCTTTGGTCGGCTCTTTCCGTTCTTGGATTATCGGTTCTTTGATATTCAACCTTTTGATGCTCAGCTCTCTTAGGTGGCCTATATTCCCTTGACTTGGAGGGAGCTTAATGTCTCCCGGAGGATTCATCCTTGTTTCTTTTATAGTTCTTGTTGAAGAACTTGTTGAATCTTTTAACCATCAAGGCAATTTCCTCCTGGTCAAAGGCGTCCTTGACTTTAGCTCTCTTCCCATCTTTGACTATAAGTGCAGCTGTTTTGGGTACAACTGTCTCCTCCTGATCTTTTCTTCTCAGCTCAAACTTGTAGGCTTTGAGGTCTAAGAATAGCTCATGGTTGGATGTTGTTGTGAGGTTCATTGAATGTCTCAGGGCCATGACCTTCATTTCCCATTCAGCTGGGAGGCTTCTCAGAATCTTCATACACATTTCCTTCTGTGTATATTATTTCCCAAAAACGGATAATTCATTTGTGATCCCGGTGAATCGAGCATCCGGTGATCAAGGTTTCACTGCAAGCATTTTAAAATTTTCAAATTTTTTGTACAAAGAATGGACAATTTGTTTTCTTTAATTTGCTCGAGATCCTTCACAAATTAAAGTTAATTTATCCCCATTTGTTTTGCGATTTGACATGATTTGACTTTATTGAACATTGCTTTGTCCAAGGTTTTGTAAAGTATGTCCTTGGCCACATTGTCCAAGTTGTATCTTCTTATGTCCTCGTTTGTCCATTCAAAGTCCTTGGTTTCTCAACCAGGGTATGGTCTTGCTTCAAAGAACATCTTCCTCTCCTTGATTCATGGGCCGCTCTGTACAACCGTGTTCACTTTCGTATTTGCGGTGGCTCATCCTCTATCACTATCCACATTTCATCATGTAAAGCGAGATAGATGAGCTCGCATACGAATTTTCCATCATCAAATTCCTCAATAGTGAACATAGGAATGCGTGTCAAATTTGCTTCCATGAAAATAACTTTGCCAAAAAACTTTTTGAAAGAGCAAGTGTTAAAAACTTCTTTGAAAGATTGGAGATCTAGTTGAAGAACTGATGCGGAAGGCTCAATGAACCAACCGCCCGATACCACTTATAGGTCCGAGGGGTGTGAGTAAGGTTTAGAAGGGGGTTGAATAAACCTTACCAACTTTTCGATTTTAGTCCTTTTAAAATATTACGAGTTAAATACACTAAGTCCTTGGGGACAACTAAGTTAGTTAACCAAACAGAGTTAGCCACTCACGACTCGATTGAGCCGTTGATAGAATAACTCATTTGTTTAGTCTAAACCTTAACTTGGTTGTGATGAGATTTTCATTGGAAGACTTAACACCCTTTTAATTTGATTTAATTTGTTTTAAACACTTGATTTTAGCACTTAGTTACTTATCAGGTTGGATAGCAAATTATCACAGATATAAAGTGATATGTAGAAATAAAATCTTTGAAATATAAATGACACAATAATTTTTATAGAGGTTCGAAGATGGGGTAATTCTTCTACTCCTCTCTTCTCCAACTCCTGGAGGAATCCACTAAGTAGTGATCAGAGTACAAAGTGGTTATCAATCCAGATACAAGTCTTGACCACACAGTTGACTTGCTCCTTTGGGACTCGATCCGGAGATGCCTTGGTCACACGGTGGCTTCTCGTCCGACTCGGCCTACTTTCAGGCAAGGGTACCGCTTGCTACTCTTGACTAACTTTCTCAAGCTTCTTGGATTTGATCACGAAGCCCTCCAATAACTTGAGATTGGTTTGACCTTGAACCTTTCTACAATCCTCCTTGGAAAGTAGACCCCTTTTGCTTATTCAAAAGTTTCCTCTTCAACAGTTTGAAGTTGTCTTTCCTTCACAACTTAGTGTTGGATCGATTTCCTTCGAGATTTAGGCTTGAGGATTTTGCTAGAATAACTTGAGAATATTTTGCAGGTTACAGTATGAATAATGCTTGTTATCTCAGGTATGCAAGGTTCAGGTCTTTTCAAATTGATTCCTCAGCCTTTTATAGTGAATTTTCAAAAATCTGCCCGTTGAAGAGATAGGCTGATTTTCAAAAATCACTTGTGTTCGTTGACTTGTCTTGTTGCGATCCTTGATGTTGATATTTCCTCGTATTAAATGAATGTTGACTTTTGAGAATTTAACACGAAAGTGATCTTCCATTGGTTTATTCCTTTTGCACGCTCACTTTAAGACATGACAACATGGAAGTATTACTTATTTAAGTAAATTCCTTGACTTCTGTGCAACGGATTCTTTTCAGTCGTCTTGACTTGCTTTATTCCTCAGGTGACTTTGAGTTAGCTTCCAATCAATGGATGACTCATATGTCACTTCAACTGAGACTGGCTTCTGAGTTGAGTTGACTTGATTGACTCTTCATACAAACCAGATCTATCTCGGTGATACTCCTTCGGTCGATTCATTGATCTTCTTCTCTTGGCCATACTCGGCTATTCCTCTCGGTGAGTCTTCATTCCAGTCTTCAGTTGACTTCTTGTATTCCCAGGCATAGCAGACTTGACTCAGCTCATACAAAACCCTATCTATTACAATACAAATTACAAGCAAAATGGGGTGCCAACTTTCTAGTCTAAGTTTTACATGGCATTCATCAAAATCTAAACAATAAATTTCCCAACAGTATATGTTATGTCTTTCTCTGAAAGCGAGGGTTGGGTTGGAGGGCCAGAGGAATAAGTGCAAGACCCTCAACAAAAATTGATTAAGATCTTACCCACACAAAAACTTGCTATCTTTTATTCTATGGTATAACTTAGTACAAAAAAGATTAAATTAGACCGAGTTTTATATCATAGAATTAACGTGTGGATAATTCCAGATAATAGGGTATTAATGTTGTAATTGTATTTTTCTCTTCTAATGACTAATGATATAAAGAGAAAAGGTTAGAATGCGTTGTGAATATGTTGGCTATATAATGAATATTGTTTTATGTTATTGACTATAATCATTTAATGAAGAATGAATAAAGATATCTATAATCAATTAATAAATTTAGATTGAGATGTTTTCAAAATAATATGGCAGAAAAGTCATGAATAAAAATTTATAGCAAATTATTATTTCATTAAATATAAACTATAGTTATATTATCGCAAATTTTACAGCAGTACCATAATAAATTAATAATACACTAAACAAATTATGAATATAAAAATGATACAATTGACAAAGAATAGAAATCGTACTATTGACATTTATGTTCATTCTCTATCGTTTATTTTTAATAGCTGTAGATCCCGTGAGTTTTCTCATTTCGATCAATAATAAATTGTTGTAATCGCTCATCAACCAAAAGAAATTGTAAAATAAGATGGAAATTTTCGCAATCTGGAAACGCTTATATGTGAAGTTTATTTAAAATGCATTGCACTGACAGATTTTCTTTTTGGTAAATATTTGAATAAGATTTGTTTTCCTTAAAGGTGATACATATCTGTCCATTTTGAATGTTATACAGGTTGAAAAAATTATCTCGTGAACAAATTATTGTCCTTTTATTATAAGTTAATAAATTTCTACATTAATGAATATTTTATACTAAGGTAAGATTTTGTTAATTTTTTCCTAAACGCGTTTTCAATAATATGACTGCATAGCATTGTCAAATTCGATTAAAAATATAAATATATACTGCAAATTTTTTGAGTTGCACGCATGTTTGTTGTCTTCCATTTTATTTTCTTATTTCGATTATTATCTTTAGTAAAATAAAAAAAAAATATTTTGGTGGATATATTATTTATATTAAGTATTTATCTATATTTATAATAATAAATTTGAATAGCATATCAAGATTCTTTTTCAAAATGATTTGGAAGTTAGATATTCATCGAATTTTTTTTTAATTTTCTTTTTCCTTTTGTTTTTGTTAGAGGTGGGATGGTAAACACAAATAAAACTGGTGCCAGAAATTATAGAATAAAAATAAATACGAGCATTAAATTACGATCTTTAAAAACGCAGTCAAAACTGACAATTTCATATCTTCTTCGGATAAAAGGCACATTGTAAGCCCTTATCAAACGAAGTTTAAGCGCCCAAAGTGATTTTGACAGATTTACATCCTTGACCATGTTGAATATTGGTGTCATCCTAAACCCGAAAGGGGCAATAAAAAAGCATAAATGCTTATGTTAAATCTATATATAAAACCAAAAAATATAACATTGCTAAAAAACTTCATTTGTTGAATTCTCCTACAATGAAGTCTCGTTATTCAACCAAACACGAGAATATTTCTTTAGCTATGATTGACTTTTAAACTTTGTGGTTTATCAATGAAAAATCGAAATACATAGATGATTTCATGTAGTGAAATATTTGTTACCATTTCGAATTATATAAGTATTTCAAACATATATTTTTTAAATAAGATTTGTATCTAAACGTGAAATAGAACTTATGGTAACAAATATATTTCGATTTATAATTGGTGATAAAGACCTCAAAAGATTTGATTAAGTTAAACATGGAATATAACCTTTTCATATGTGTCACGATCAGATTTTACCAAAAGTTCAATTCTAAAAATAGTACTTAATATATTTACCTAATTGGCGGGATATTGTTAGTATGAGGAATAATAAAAAAAATAAACAAATCATACAAAAAACAACTTAAAAAAATACAATAAAACTATTAAGAATAATCAAAAAAGAAACTCACCAAATATTGTCCGTATAAACCTACAATATAGTTTATATAAAAAATCTTGTTTATTGCATAATTCATATTGTCGATGTTAGCGGGGCACTTGATGAAAACGGAAATAGAGGGGAACATGAAGATGAAGCAATATTTGGTGGTTATGCTTCGAATTTAGGATCAACAATATCAAAATGTTTCTCTAATGCAATTTAAGTAGTATAAATACAAGAGGATTTAGCATAAATAATAAGCTGCCAAAAACATATATGTACACAAAATCAATTGTTAATACAATGGTGAAAGCTACATAAAATCATAATTCGTCTATTTTAAATATTATTAAATAATTTAGGAAAGTTTGAATATTCATTAGTATTTAAAACTTGATTAATAAATATTATATTGTACAAAATTGCATCGACATCATTGAAACAAATAAATAATATATTTTATGAAGACATGATGCATAGAATCAACAAATCATTGTAATATATATTTAAGAAGAACTGGCATATACTAATATCAATTATAGTGAAATACTATTTATAATTTTTAAAATATATATTATATATAAATAGAATTGATACTATAGACTCCCTTTTGGTATAAAGTAGGAATACCAGTAAATAAAATTTTCCTAATTTTTATACATATAAAATAGGAATACCATTTATTATATTTTTCTAATTTATATACATATAAAGTAGGAATACCATTTACAATCTTTTCTTAAACTATTTTCCTAATTTATACAATTACAATGATTCTCTTATAATATTTTCCTAATATAAGAATTTATAATAATTACCATTTATAATATTTACAATTAATTCCTAATATAATAAGCAAAAAGAAAGGGAAAATAAAAGTTTCGGACTTCTGCTATTATATATATAGATATATAGATATTTTGAGTGATGAATTATACTTCTAAATTCAAAATATCGTAGTTTCTTATTTTTAGAAAATCAAATTTTCACTATCAACATAATTTGGATAAGTCCTAATTATTAAGGTAAAAATATTTTGATAACAACTTTCATATTTTTCTAATTTAAAAAATTAATTCTTAGTTCTGTAAATCGGACTTTCACGGAATTTATACTTATCGAAATTAAAATGAACAATTATATGCTTTCGTAGATCAATGTATAAAAAGTAATATGAATGTTTATATTTTTATAATTGGTAAGTTTTTCAACATATTCTGATTAATTTAAATGTTTTTACCAAAATTGTTATTTATTTTATTTATTATCTTAAAAAACGAAGTTTCGTTGGACAATTATATATTGGGTATCATCTTTTCTTACCACCATTTGGAAAATACAAAATATCCAATATAATTTTGAAAAAATCCAAACAATACACTATAAAATATGTAAAAATAATCAATACTCTAGAAACCTGAACATGAAAATCAAAGCTATATATATATAATTAAATATATTTATGTATTATATTTTAAAAAATAACCCACCATATAATATTATATGAAATGCCTGAAATATTAAAATCCTAGACTTACACACATATACACATAATAGTATGTATCCATATATTGTATTTGAAAAAATAATCCAACATATAAATATTGCCTGAAAATATCGAAATCCAAGATTGTAAAGAGATTCTTTAAACTATATATATATAGAGAGAGAAAGATAGATATTAAATATTATATTGTACATAATTTTTGAATATATATATATATATATATATATATAATAAGTAAACACTTATTACATAAAAAAATGCTATATATGTGTTCTATTATTTATGCTATATTTATTTATTAATTTCAAATAACAGAATAATTATTATTTGTTATGTTATAAGATAGTTTCTCAAATAATCATGATTTGAGTAGGATGGTATCATTACTGAGAAATCAAATGAGGCTCAAATTGTATTTATTAAATTAATGTGTATAGTAATTTGTTGGTGTAAACTCAACTATGTCTCAGTTGATCTAATTTAATTTAGTTATCAAAAATTATTAAGTGAACATATAATTGTTAAAGTTTTATACAACTAAACAAGTATTTGTAATAGGAGTACAAAATTGCCTCAAATATATAATCAATTTATATTCATTAATTTTTTTAATGTTCTAAAATTTTAATTTATTATTGGATTAAAATAATATTTTATAAAAATATATTAAATAATAATTATTTTTATTTAATAAATCCTACCTTATTTTGTCCGGGTCAAGCTGCAATTTCTTCTCCTGTTCAAAGGACAAATCGAGTTTGGGTCTTGAGATAACCCCCTCCCCAATTGTTGTTCACAAAATATATCAATTTCATAATATCAAAATCACACAATACTTCATTAATTACACTCGGTGCATCGCACAAGCGATATACTAGTAATTCTTAATTACCATCTGTAGACACGTAAATGTAATGCTACATATTGACAAGTATCAAAATGTTCAATCTTGGCATTCATGCAAATAAGGAAGCGATTCACCAAAACTTTGGAAAATAATCAGGTCAGATCAATTCAAATCACATTCTTTTGATTATAGCAAGATATGCAAGACAAATCATAATCGGCCCATCAAATTGCCCCGTTTCATCCGGCAATTATGACAAGATTTCCCATACTACACCTATAAATAAAGGTCATATTCATACGCACACAAATCCTAGAGAAGAAGTCTAATCAAGAGGCAAATTCTCTAAAATCAAGAAATCTAAATCCAATGGATCTACGGTGATCAAGGCGATATTCAAGGCGTTCATCGCGGAGTACATCCAAATATAACGTTTAATTTGATACCAAAGTGTCAAACCCTCGAATTGACATTTTTGAAGTCCAAATCTAAAGTCGGAGGAGATCCAATTGGCGAATCCACCTTCAAAGTTTCAAATCCCAAAAAATCAGAGGAATTCAAGATATTGTAACTCCTAGTTTTCATTTGATTCAAGTAAATTCATTTTGTACAAATTTTCTTGTTTGTTAATTTTTATAGACTTTAAAATTTGTTTTACACCATCTCATAATTATTTCTAACAAAAAAAATGACCGTCTCATAATTCCTGAATACTAGAAAATGATTAATGTAAATAAAATTTATAAAATACTAGTAATGAAAATTTTGTAATTAAAATAATTAAAATAAATATGATATTTTGAAAACCAGGGTTGGCCACCTTTTCTGAAAACATTTTATAAGATCCTCACATAGAGCTTTCTTATATGCCCAATGCGCGCACTAGTAGTTTTCATTGGTAGTGGATGCGGGCGCTGAGGACCCCAGTCCCCACCTTCCTCAAAATGGAAGGAAATGAAAAAAGGTAATAGTATAATATTTTATTCCATATTCCCTTCAGTTTTGCCCAAATGCGGTGTTGATGTTGAAGCTGTTTTTCTTTTAATTGCTAATTGCTATATCTAAAATTATTATCCTTGATTTTGCATATTTATTTATTGTTGACAAAATCAAGGTTGGACGGACTTGACGCAGCCGTTTGATTTCTTGTAATTAGATCTGTTTTTTCTCCCCCTCTTTTTAATGGTTCGTGGCTGCGTTTCGTGCCCTTTCTGATTTCTTTCATTATTATACATTTTTTATATTGATTATATTTATGTCCTTCAGGATCTGAATTGATTTTGTAATACGGAATCGTTTCCTCTTAAATGGGAGTATTTTCTTCATTCATATATAGGTTCTTATGATTTTAGATTAACCGATTTAATTTTCTATTTTTCTGAAGTTTCAAATATGGCTACTGTTAAAAGAGTTGTGAGAATTTGATCAGTTGTTGGGGCATCTCTACCATTCAATCCTCAGAAGTTTTGTTGGTTAAAGAAGGGGGATTGAGGTAAGTAGTTGGCATTTGATATTGAACTGTTGTGTAAGCTATTTTGTAATATGTTTTTGGATCAATTGTTTTTTTTTCTTTATCATATGTTTTAAAAGATTTGGGGTGATTACTGCTAATCCTTTTCAAACATATATTAACTTTTAATTGCTGAAGTAACTGTTTCTTTTCTCATATACTTTTAAGGCTTCAATTGGATTGATAGATTTGAAGCTAATGATTTCAAATGCATTATAATAAATCCATTGAGCTTGTCTGGATACAATGAATTTCAAATCATTTGGCTCCTATTTTGAGTTGTTTTTGAGTCATTTGTGGTGTATTTCAAATCCATCATATGGAGTCACTATCATTCCATCCAAATGCAACCTAAAGGATTAGCTATGAAATCTGCGTTTGCGATTTGGGCACGCCCCAGTCTGCATTTGGATCAATGCGCAAACGCCATTCATTATCACAAGGCTCAATGATTTTTATATGAGAAAATTTGTTGTTTTCGTACTGTTATCGTTTTAGCTTTAGAAAAAAATAATCCCCTCAGTGAAAGAATACGAGCCACTAAGGCCTAGAATATGGCAGCAAGAAGAAACACTAATTACCCATGCTGAAACTTAACAGATTGGTTCAAGTTTGTGTTTATGGAACAGTTTTTTTGGAGTATCACACAGTGGATTTTGTTTTTACTGTTGTTTAAGAACTACATTGGAAAAATAACATATTGGTTCAAGTTTGTGTTTATGGAACAGGTTTTTTGGAGTATCACACAATAGATTTTGTTTTTACTGTTTTTCAAGAACCACATTGGAAAAATAACATGTTGGTTCAAGTTATGGAACAGGTTTTTTGGAGTTCCACACAGTAGATTTGGTTTTTACTGTTTTTCAAAAACTACATTGGAAAAATAATATGTTGGTTCAAGTTTGTGTTTATGGAACAGGTTTTTTGGAGTATCACACGGTAGATTTTGTTTTTACTGGTTTTCAAGAACTACATTGGAAAAATAACATGTTGGTTCAAGTTTGTGTTTATGGAACAGGTTTTTTGGAGTATCACACAATAGATTTTGTTTTTACTATTTTAAGAACTACATTGGAAAAATGACATGTTGGTTCAAGTTTTTGTTTATGGAACATATTTTTGGAGTATCACACAATAGATTTTGTTTTTACTGTTTTTTAAGAACCTCATTGGAAAATAACATATTGGTTCAAGTTATGGAACAGGTTTTTTGGAGTATCACACGATGGATATTGTTTTTACTGTTTCTAAGAACTGCTTTGGAAAAATGACATGTTGGTTAAAGTTTGTGTTTATGGAACAGGTTTTTTGGAGTATCACACAGTAGATTTTGTTTTTCCTGTTTTTTAACAACTACATTGAGAAATAACACGTTGGATCCATTAATTATCCTCGCAGATGGAGCAGGGGAACACCGGCTCGACTGAACTGCAGCAAGTAATAAAGATAGATACACCAAGAAGAGCCTTACAAGAAGAAACAAACGATTTTCCACGAAAACTGCAGTTTTCATGCAGCACCACTTGTTCATTCTCAAAGCAAGAATATAATAACTCAGATGCAGCAAAACGGTCAAAAACGACCGTTAAACTTTGTGGGCTCATAATCGTTTACACTATGGTCATGGTAATTGAGATTGTCGGAGGTCTGAGATCCAACAGCCTGGCAATCCTCACCGATGCAGCTCACTTGCTCTCTGACATTGCCGGTTTTTCTATTTCTCTTTTTACGGTATGGGTTTCCGGTTGGGAGGCAACACCACGTCAATCTTTTGGATTCAATCGTCTCGAAGTGATAGGTGCCTTTCTATCCGTGCAGCTAATATGGCTAATCTCCGGAACTCTAATCTACGAAGCGATCGAAAGGCTTATTGCCAGACGGACGAAAATAAACGGGGAACTCATGTTTGCGATCGCTGCATTCGGTTTCATCGTTAATTTTCTGCTGGTTTTATGGCTCGTCACGACCATTCTCATCATAGCCATTCGCATGAATATGTCTGTGAGGATGATGACCACCACAACCATGAAACAGAAGAATTGTTCCCGGGTGATGGAGACGAAATCAGAAAGACTGAAATGTTGCCGAACATAAACATTCAAGGGGCTTACTTGCATCTCCTTACTGATTTGATACAATCGGTCGGTGTAATGATTGCTGGATGTATTATATGGGTAAAACCGACGTGGTTAGTGGTTGATTTGGTTTGCACGTTCGTATTCTCCGTTTTTGCTTTGGGCGCAACGTTGCCCATGCTGAGGAATGTGTTTTACGTAGTGATGGAGAGGGCACCGAACGAGATCGATATTGCTCGTCTCGAAAATGGTCTGAGACTTATCGGAGGAGTTTGTGATGTTCATGATCTTCATGTTTGGGCCATCACGGTAGGAAAAAATGTGTTGGCTTGTCATGTTGTGATTGGACCTGAAGTTTATGGGAATGAAGTCCTGCATAAGATTAGGGAATACTGTGAGCAGGCATTTGGGATTTATCATGTAACTGTACAGTTAGAACAAGAATAAGAATGATATTTTGTTACTCAGAAGAGGTTTTCACATGTTCTTCATAGCAAGATGTTTACAATTTAGAAAGAGAAGCTAACCCAATTTCCTGTCTTGACTTGATAATTGATATTACAAGGATCAACATAAATGTTAGTTGTCAATGCTGGTCCTCTCAGGAAAGAGGAAATCAAGCTCTCAATTTGTACCCTTTTTCTTTGTTTGTAATGTGCAGACAACGAAAGTTGTGCTTATTAGGCCAATTTCTAATTTTAAATCGGAAGAATTCAAACAACGAAAAGTATGTTCGGTTCGCTATACCCTGGGGCTTAACGCATCGGAAATTAAAAATTAAAACATGCATATAGTTATACATAAAATAAAAGTCTGGGGTCTTATAGCGATTTAACGATCGCTCGAACTATGCTAACGGCATAGTTAGAATTTTTACCTAATAGCTTCCTTTTGAGAAGATATAAAAGGAATCCAAATTAACTAGTATAACATTGTTCAATCTAAAATTTAGAGTGAACAACAATCCCTAATCAATCGGTCTTGTCATATTCAAATTAGCCATATGAACATATCCTTATAGGCTTAATTAAATATTGGGTTGGCCAGTTAATTAAAAAAGTCCATCAATTAAACTCAATTGATCCTGCCCATATTTAATAATTTGATCAAATCAATTTCATCTAGCCCAATTAAATAATTCAATTATTTATTTGACTAAATTTAACTATTAAATATAGTCTTTCACAAATTAATTGATCTTATCCATTAAATTATTTTTCACTCCAAAGACTCCTAGTCTAATTAGGTCTAATTAAATAATCTAATTATTTAATTAAATTATTAATTGAATCATCATTGAATTAAAATTAAGCCACAATTAATTAATCTCTATCAATTAAATATATTCTACCTTTGGACTATTTTCGATTGAAGAAATTATACCAACCATTTTGTGTGTGACCCTTTAGGTTCACAACTAATGCTAGCAGTAGACTTACAACTTTTGTAATTTACGAATAATAAGTATTCAATTAATTAATCCAATTAATTAATATATTTTGAAATTGACTCTTTAATTCCAAAAACCTACTAATCATGGGAACATCTATCAAGTAGCATGATCGCCTAGCAATAGGTGAAATAACGAGTAAACCTATTTCAATTGCGGTTGCATACGTGTACGATCCTTTCAACATCTAATCTCTGGATTAAATCTTGGGCCTGGTAAGAAGTCGAAGCCCATTTGATTTAATAATTGTGATTTCATTTCAAGTTCTAGTGATTCATTTATGAATCAATATTCATCATGCATTGATCAAGGTCTTTGCATCACAAACTATGAAAACACAGGAGATTTGCTTGTCAGCAAACAAGTGTCGAGTTCTATGTTGGCCACTCAAGGGCGGAGCCAGGAATAAAAACGGGGTGGACTGATACACGAAAACGGGATGGGCGAAACACGAAAACCATATAAGCTATAATTAAATTTTTTTTTTTAAAATCTAGTGTAAATTTTTAAAAAAAAATGGGGGGGGGATGGGGGCGGGCGGAGTGGCCCCCCCTTCCCTCCGCCATTGTGGCCACTGATTAACCTCTTTGTACACCAGTGTAACATACAAAATATCGCCTTTCTGATTATCAAGCAATAAGAAGATAAATCAAAATATTATCGGATGTGCACAAGGCAACTATCGTGCCTTAAGTCTAAGGACTAATCATGTACTATCGCAATGTGGAAATTCTTATTTCGACAATAAATATTCCAGTTAAGAATTTTCATTGGATCATGTTCCGCGAACTTGTTCTCTAACAAGCACCCTCATATATACATTTGCGTCACAACATTAATATTAATGGAATGCAATATCCTCATCATATGAGCATGCATCGTATGCACGAGTCTTACTGGGCTATTCAATGTCGTATCTTGAAAAGCCATTGACTTGGAACTAATTTAATACCAAAGCCTTAAAGACATGTTCCATGGATTGACATCAGATGCGCGACCATGTCCCATAACTTTATATGATCTAAATACTTTATCGAATTCGCAATTGATATAAATAAGTGCAAAACAACATGATAAAGAAATGTCTTTATAATTGATATAATTCTCATTAAAAATGTCTTTACAAGTAGAATAACCTCCAATCTAATTGGAGCGATGGATACCTACTCTAACATAGTATACCTTGTTTTTTTTCCAATATTATCCATGTCCATTAATTTAATTAATTCTTACCGACTAAAAAAATGTTATACGTCAAAGGAAAGCTGTATTTAGTCACAATTTATCTAGTTGACATCAGAAAATTCCACCAAATTCATTAAAGTATATATAGATGGCAAAATATTAGTTGAATTAAGGGATCCCTTTGGACTTTAATTATTAATAATTAAGTCAAAAGTCAAAACTACCTTTTTTGAGCATGATATAGTTTAAAGAACTCGTTTTTCGATATTATTAGTGTTGAAACAAAGACTTAATAAGCTCAATTTTCTTAATTCAAAAGGAACTGATTACTCCTATAAGTCATAAACAGGAGTCCAGGTTAGTCATCATAACAATTTGATTATATTCCTATAGACATTAATTAAGAAAAGTATTCTATTAACTTATTAAGTTTTATATATATAAATATTAGCTATGTTAGGTTCATGTTCATGCATATTATGTGATGACACCGAGCCGAGCTGGAAGAAATTAATCCACGTCATCAGTCTGACACATATCCGAGTAGGCGACCTGCGGGTTACGTCAACAATGATGTACGACGACACGTCACGAATTAGGCTCGCCCGCTACCGAGCCCAACCGCAACACGGCCGCCAAGCCCCGAGCCCAAATTTCAATATGAAACGCACGCGCGACAGCTTCGTAAAAATAATCACACGCCCATGCTTAACGCTTTATTGGTATCAGAAACTGCCACATGTCAGAGAATTATGAAAAGAAGTCGACAAATGGCAAGTTTTGACTGACATGCACAACTATAGAGGGACATGTGTCTTTCTTTAATTATTTTACTAATTAATGAATAGTTAGTGCAAAGATGACTATTGTAAACCCACTTACTCAAAGGGGTATAAAAAGTCTGGAAAAGAGAAAAAGAAGGGTAACAAACTAGAAGAAAGACCGACCCCAATAATCCGGCTCGGCAGAATACAAAAAAAGGCATAATTAGCCAGAAATAAACATACGTTACGCACGTTTACATTTCTACGTGTTAAACCTTTTACATATTTCTGCTTGTTGACCAAAACGCACGTCAACAAATTGGCGCTAGAAGGAGGGCCCGTATTGGTCCAGTCAGAATTCCAAGCAAAAGCAAGTTAAGTAAAAACCAGGTAAAGTTTAACGTTTGGCTTTTTCATAATAGACAAAAATGAGTCAAGCTGTCGAGAAATGCCCGTTTGATCAAGAGCAACATTTGAACAACCAACCTGGCGGACTACGAATGGCCAAAATATACCTCAAACAGAGGCGGGGAGCACTACTTTGTTTCCTTTCGCTCAGCTAATTGCCAACCCAACTTTTGTACAACAAATGAACCAACTCATATCACAAACTCTCGCTACCACAAACTCTCAAGCACCTCCTCCACTCCTTGCAAATACTAACCCACTCAACCCACAACTAAATGTTAACATTAATCCTCAAATTCGGGCTTCCTCATCACGAAGCCCAAAAGCCGATTCAGGTAATGAACAACATGTCCGTCGTGAGGCGAAGGCGGAGAAGATGAGGAGGAGCAAAGTCGTGTAGCGAGTCATTCACGGAGCAACGCGACATCGTCATGCCCACTCGGTGTTTGCCGGACGACCGAGTTGATCCTTTTCGCCCACTCGATCGATAAGTTCCGGCTCGGGTTTCCGGATGAGCGGGAGCGGCTCGGGTCAATCGGGTTCAAGGTCCTAGCTTATGGCGGAACAGGATGTAGAAATACACCACTGCGTCGTCGTCCGACGCAATTGGAAGGCGGTCCGGAAGGCGAAGCAGTCTCGAAGACCGCCCAAGTAATGAACCACCAAAGTTTGTTATGTCGCCATTTCCCCGGAATTACAGCGACCCCATTACCACCAAAGTTGAAAATCCCCCAGTGTCGGTCTCTACAATGGGGAAACCGATCCGACCACTCACGTTCACAAGTACTTAGCATGGATGGGGCATGCGGTCCTAGTGATGCCATCCTCTGCGAGGGCCTTCCCCGACGACTGGGCGACCGAGCCCACCGTTGGTTTAGGACCCTACCACGAGGGGATCCATTCGGGCATGGGGGATCGGCATCCGCTTTACGACGCATTTCTTAACGTCCAAAGTCCGAGCCGCACCTAAGGACTCCTCGTGAACATCAAACAAGGAAGGACGAGCCCCTGAAAAGCTATATTTCTCGGTTCAACAAGCAAGTTCGAGAGATGGAACGGTGTCGGATGACGCCATTTGGATCGCGACCCATGGCCGGATCGCCCCGAAACATGGTTTAATTACTCCATCCACGAATTGGGGGCGACCTCGCGTGCCAGGAATTTTCGGTCCGCGTGTAACGCCATATTTGCGGAAGAAGCCATGGCAAGTAACCGCCCGAGCATCGGCCGGGGCGTGAGAAAGGATGGAAGGAAAAACCAAAGTTTGGGCGGGGTCGGGATTCCGGCCGTTCTCGAAAAACCCGACCCACGGATTTAGGGCTCGCCAGGAAGCGCGAGCCGAGGTTGCCCATGACCGAGGAGTACTTTGACCCACACTCCATCAACCATATGGAATGAAGTACAGGGGTCTAAATTTGTTACCCCGGCTCGGCCTTTGAAGATCGAGCCGACAAAATTAGATTCACGACGGTATTGTGCCTACCATAAATCTATAGGTCACGATACCGATGAGTGCCGAGATCTAATCAGAGAAATTATGCGGATTGTTCGGCGAGGCGGTCTTAAAAGATACGTTCATGAACTACCGCCCCCCAAGATCGCTCAAGTGTGTCAATCCGGAGCGCGTAACCAATCCGGCTCTCTGCCGCCACCTCGCGAAAACCAGGGGGAGGAGATCCTCATGATGTCAAGTGTCAATCGAATCAATACTAACACTGACCGAGGATAGCGCTCCAATGAGAAAAAGGAAAGCGATGTTAGGCGGGCAACCAACGCCGAAAGACAAGTTCGGTGTGGCGTAAATCAAGGAAGGCCAACCCACCGCCACTTTGTGTTCTCGGAACGGATGCCGACCAGGTGGTCCATCCTCATTCGACCTCCGGTCATTCTTGCACCAATTTTGGGTATTAGGTCCACGTAATTTTGATCGACAGGAAGCTATTCGTCGATCATTTATGTCCGAGCATTTGAAGATTGAACGTGGGCGATAGTTATATCCGTCCATGCAACGATAGCATTAAAGGGTTTGGAGGAGGAAGGATAGTCCCGCTCGGAGAAGTTGATTTGCCCATCCAAATGGGACAAGGTTTGCATAAACGGACGTCGTCATGACAACATTCAAAATAATCAATGCCGATTCGGAGTACAATGCTATCATTGGGAGGCCATTGCTTTATCATATAAAAGCGGCCGTTCAATATATCACTTTTGTATAAAATTCCCAACGTCGATGGCGAAGCTATACATAAAAGGGAATCAAAGGAGTCACGAGAATGCTCTCTTAAACTCCACCAGGTAGAGATTAACGTGGCGGAACAAGGACAAACTAGTGGAACCACACAGACGATCCCGCTAAGGAGGAGTCCGAGCGAAAAGTGGTGATCATTCGGGAGGATAATCCAGGTCATCGGCCGGGAAGGAGCCAATGATGGAAGAAGCGAGCGGCAATCGAGAACGAGTCGGCCGGCGAAGGCTAATTGCCCCTGCAAATCAAGGAGGAGGGCAAAGCAAGAAAAGAAAATGGGCGGAACAGTAGAAACGAGGTTGATACGATCAATGTCGGAAGGCCAAGCGGGCGTCAACTACGTATTGGTCACGATCTCCCGAACCATATCGAACCGAGATGATTGAGTTTTGGAAAATAATCTTGATGTCTTGGCGTGGACTCATGCGGACATGCCTGAATTGACCCTAAGTATGCATGCCACCGCCTCAATATTGATCTAACATTCCTTGATTGTCGAGAAAAAGCGTAAGCTCGGCTACTGGCAGACAAGCGGACTTTCGAGGCGAGGTAAACAAGTTGATAGACAATCGATTCATCGGGAAGCCCTCTATCCCGATGGGTTGCCAATCCCGTTTTGGTAAAGAAGAGCAATGGCGATGGCGCGTGCGTGGATTTTTACCGACCTTAACAAAGCATGCCCTAAGGGCGAGTTATCCATTGCCAAATATTGATTATATGGTGGATGCCCGCAGACCGAAGCGATGAGCTTCATGGATGCGTACTCGGGTTACAACCAAATACGGATGCACCGGAAGATGAAGAAAATACATCATTCTTCTCTCGCTTTCGGGGAATCTCATTCTACAAGATGATGCCCGCCGGGTTGAAGAATCTTTGGTGCGACCTATCAAAGGTTAGTAAATAAGATGTTTGAGAAAATGATAGGTCACACTATGGAAGTATATGTAGATGACATGTTGGTAAAATCCTTTGTACATATCGATCATCCGAACGATCTTAATAAAATGTTTTCTTTGTTTTGAGAGAGTACAAGATGATGTTAAACCGAGAAAGTGCACATTTGGGGTCGGCTCGGGTAAATTTTTGGGGTATATGGTCACCAAAGGGAATAGAAGCCAATCCGGATAAAATAAAGCCATCATTGATCTAGAACCCCGAACTCCCTAAAAAAGGTACAAAGCCTAACAGCCGATTTAGCCGCCTTAACCGATTTGTTTCACGATCCACGAGACAAGTGCAAGCCTTTCTTTGAAATTATAAAGAAAAGCAAAAATTTCGAGTGGACCGAGCAAGCACAAATTGCCTTTGAATCCCTCAAACAGCACCTTTCTTCAATCCCTATATTGCAAAAACCAACCCGAGGGGAGGACTTGTATTTGTACTTGGCGGTATCCGAATATGCCATCATTTCGGTGTTGATCGGGCTAGATGGCTCTATTCAACATCCGATTTATTACACCAGTCAGCGTTACATGACGCCGAGCTCCGATACCCACCAATGGAAAAATTGGCTTATTCATTAATCACCGCAGCGTGCGAAACTCATCCGTATTTCCTAGAACACAAGATTATAGTATTGACAAACTACCCACTGAAACAAGTATTACACCGACACGATCTTACGGTCGGATGATTAAGTGGGCGTCGAACTCGATCAATTTGACATTATATACGAACCACGCACCGATAAAAGAGATGAGGCTTTAGCCGATTTTGTGGCGAATTCACACCTTCCATACGATTGGAAGTTATGGAAGACCAAGAATGGAAATTATTCGTTGTGGCTCTTCCACCGGAGGCGGCGGCGGAATCGTGATAATCGATCCAAATGAAAAATGCTCTTGCTCGGCCGTGCGATTTCAGTTCCGCAACGAACAACGGCCGAATATGAGGCGCTCGGCGGCTTAGATATGGCGGCCTCTATGGGCCTAAAACAACTATTGGTGCCTGGCGATTCTCGGTTGGTCGTTCATCAAATCAACGGCGAAGTCGAAGCGAAAGAGCAAAAAATTGCACAATATTTGGATTTGGTCAAGAAGAGATTATCGCACTTTAAGACAAAAGTCTTACATGTGCCCCGAGCCGAGAACATACAAGCGGATGCCTTAGCTCGGCTCGGCTCTACGAGTCCAGGGGCGGATGCCATCACGGATGTCTTTGTCACACAACTATCCGCCCTGTCACTTGGTGCAAAGAAAATATATCGATCGAAACCGCCGAAGCGGACTTGGATGACCCCAATCGTTCGATTTCTGAGAAAGGAGTTCAACACGAAAACAAAGCCGAGGCGAGAACACTACGAACTCAAGCGGCTTGGTTTACACTAGTAGACGGCATCCTATACAAACGAGGATACTCCATCCCACTCTCTGTTGCCTTTCCGAGATAGATGCAGTTATGCACTTCGAGAGGTTCATGAGGAATATCGGCAACCACGCCGAGGCCAAGCGTTGGCTATAAATTGATACGGCAAGGGTACTACTGGCCATCCCTAAGAAAAGATGCGACCGACCTCGTCAAAAGATGCGAGAGATGCCAAAGGTTCGCACCGCAGTCGATATCATCCTGAGCAACTTACCTCTCGTATTTAGCCCATGGCCGTTTGCCAAATGGGGAATGGACCTCATCGGACCACTCCCCTTGGCAAAAAGGAGTCAAATACGCCATTGTGGCGGTGGATTATTTCACAAAATGGTAGGCGGAACCTCGGCAAAAATAGATGAGGAAAAGATTGTGAGCTTTGTATGGAAATCCATTATCTGTAGATTCGAATACCACATTCGATTGTTACGGACAATGGGAAACAATTCGATAACCGAAGGTTTCAAATTTTGTGAAGGTTTCGCATCAAAAACTATTTCTCAACTCCATACCATCCCCCCGATCGAGCGGACAAGTTGAGGCCGTTAATAAAATACTCAAGTATACCTTGAAGGCGAGATTGGAGGAGTCTAAAGGTAATTGGCCGGGAGGAACTACCCGGTGTATTATGGTCATACGAACGACGCGATCGGCGGCACTGGAGAAACACCTTTTTCTTTAGCCTATGGAGCCGAGGCGGTGATTCTGTTGAGATCGGAGCCCCTACCTTGAGAATCACAAATTTTGAAGAAAAGCGTAATGAGGTGGCTGGTCCGAGCCGAGCTAGACCTACTCGAAGAAAAAAAGGTGCGATCTGCCGAGATGAAAAATGCGAGTGTATAAACAAAGGAGTGAAAGGTACTACAATTCGAAAGTAAAGGAAAAAGATTTGGTCGGCGATCTTGTGTTGAAAAAGATAACGGGTGTTCAACTGACCCATTGAAGCCGACACTGGGAGGGCCCATTCGGGTCAGCCACGTCTTATCACGGTGGGCGTACCGGCTAGAATATTTGAGTGGAGAAAAATTTATGCATCCATGGAATGTAGCATACCGAAAGCGGTATTATCAATAAAGATCTCGGTTTATGATCCGGATAGGAGTCCAAGGAATTATCCTTTCATCGATATTTCGTGAGCTCTCTAAAGGAAACAGTTTTACTCACCTCGGCTATATGCCGAGGGAAGAGAAATCGCCTCGGCTTAAGCTGAAGGCCGAAACGTCATCAGTGCGTCGCCCTTTGCACGATGAAAAAAGGGCAACATACCCACCCACAAGATGGATCTATCCTTACAAACAAAGACTTGGTTACGCACCGAGCACAATACAAAGACTCGGTTACGCACCGAGCACAATATAAAGACTCGGTTACGCACCGAGCACAAAACAAAGACTTAGTTACGCACCGAGCACAATACAAAGACTCGGTTACGCACCGAGCACAATACAAAGACTCGGTTACGCACCGAGCATAATACAAAGACTCGGTTACGCACCGAGCACAAAACAAAGACTCGGTTACGCACCGAGCATAATACAAAGACTCGGTTACGCACCGAGCACAATACAAAGACTCGGTTATGCACCGAGCACAAAACAAAGACTCGGTTATGCACCAAGCACAAAACAAAGACTCGGTTACGCACCGAGCACAAAACAAAGACTCGGCTACACACCGAGCACAATAAAGACTTGGTTACGCACGGCACAATACCAAGACTTGGTTACGCACCGAGCACGGATCAAAAACTTGGTTACACACCAAGCGCAAATCAAAGAATCGATGTACACACCAAGCGCAAATCAAAGATTCGATGTACACACCAGGTGCCAGACAAAGACTCGGTTCATACACAAAATTTCAAATACAAAATAAAGGACAGATTTATATACCAAAAGTACAAGAATCAATTAAGGCGAGCAAAGCCCCTTATTCAAGCTGGGAACCGAGCCCGTCTTGGGAATATAAAAGGAGAAAAAGAAGAAGAGGCAACAATCTTACAAAAAGGAAAAGAGCCGAGCATCTACAAAAAAAGCTTGAAACACATACACAGGTGAGGAAAATAACAATTCATTTCTACTTCAAAAGTATTTACATAAGGAGGCGGGAGCCATTACATCTTGAGGCACGAAGCCAAATTACCTACCTATGGGTACATATGAAAGCATCAAGACTGAGCAGGGGGCGGAATTTCGACGGCACCGCTAGAGGCGACTTCTTCCACGTCCGGAGGAGGAGAGCCCTGCGCATTAGGAGCCTCGGCAAAGTTCGGCCGAAGGGTATCGAGATCAGCCTCCAGGAGGGCCAGATCTTCCTCAAGCTGAGCAACAGTACGCCCGCCCTTAACTAAATCAAGAATTTCTCGGAGGCTGGTCGCGTGGCCGCAGGTTAACATGAATGCATACTCCTCGGAGTCTTTGTAAGCTTCAACGGCCTCTCTACGAACTTCCTCAGTTTGTCGACGGGCGGTTTCTTCAGCCTCCCTGCGCACATCGGCTAGACGCCTCTCCATTTCCTCGGGCCGCAAGCGTGGCAAAGACGTTCGGCTCGGCGACCTTTCACTAAGCTCTTTCTTCACCTTGCGGGCGATCTCGCTCGCCTCGGCCCGCAGCATTTCTCTCTCGAGTTGGCCCAAGCCGTAGCCTCATCCGCTTGAGTCTTGAGCGATTCTTGTACCCCTTGAGGGTAGCATAGGCCTCCTGCAGATCCCCGTGCCGCCTTTCCGGTCGGCATATTTTTCTCTAGCTCGCGAGTTCCCCAACCGCATGCCATAAAGAGCTCAATCATCCGCCCAGGCACATTGCCATGGCATATCAATTTGTTCTTCGGCCGCCTCCGAAAGGCATTGCTCGATGCCTTTTGTCCAGGCACGAGCCGGGACACTCATCGCGCGTCCGACCTACCTCCGGTAAAACTCTCGATTGCTCCTCCGTCGGCGTGGCACATCTAACGAATTCCACAAACCATCGGGCGTAGTCAATCATTCCTCGCAATATTCATCCTCGCTTGGCTTGGAGGGATGAAATGACCTTCTCTGCCGAGGTCATCCGAGAAAGTTTGCGGACCTCCTCTTCCAGGGGTCATTCGGGGATGTTCGGCGCCGATTCGACCAACCCTTTCGGTCCCGATCGAGGCTCTCCATCACAATTCCCCCTCTTCTCCTTTGAAGAGGAGGTTGCCGCCTCCAGTACTCCATCGCCAGCGGGGCGTTTGGCCGGATATCTTCTCCGAGCGGCTCCACATCCGCATGGGTGATCGGCCGCCCGAGTTCGCCGCACCATGTTCCTCACGCTGTGAAGGCGTGCACGCAAATCAAGCCACGCCCGCACAAAGCAACCACCGTTAGAAGATCAAAAGAAAACAAAAAGACATTTCAAAAGGAAATGTGAAAAATACAATGTTTACCTCGAACGGCCGCAGCTCAAGGCGCTCGGAGTCGAGTCGTGGTGCGCCCTACGGGCGCGGATGGTCGCCCACAGGACTAGTCGCCCGGGAGACGGCGCAACTCGCTCGATCTCGCCGCCGCTTGCTCCCGGGAGAATGGGGCCGCACTTCTTCATTACGGGAGGATTCTCGTTGAGGCTCTCTCTCGACCTCCACCTCCCCGCTCGGCGCCGTCCCGAGCCGCCCCTCGGCCGGGGGTCGTGCGCGGAGCGGGCCTCAAAACCGGCTGCAAGTTAGCCTCGGTAGCCAACCTCTCCCTTTATCTCTCTCGCACCTCGCACCTCGGCCGGATATTTTCCACTGCGGATGAAGGTGGCCGACAAAGGCCCTTTAAAAAGACAAAAGTCAATCACAAAAAGAAAGCGATAAATAGCAAAAGCGAGTAAGGAGAAAGGATATAGACTTACTATAACCAAAAACAAAATCGAAGGAGGATAAAAGGACGGTCTCCCTTCCTTCGCCCGTCCACGCGAGCTTGCCACTCGCCGCTCACCCGAGCCATTTTTCTTTCGATCCTTCGATGAAGGAAGACCTTCTACTAAACTATCAGGATACGATCGAATCAGACATAATACCATCAGGACTACCGACCTTTTGATGAAGGAGTTGCTCGCCAGGCATTTAAAAGTTCATTCATTTCTTTGAACTTAGGGCGAGGGTACTTCTCAGGTGGAACATCACCAAGAGGCCAATAATCCCGCCCCACGTAATGGGATGCACTTGGGTGGTGCATACCCCACTTGCAAAGCCACCGTGTGAGAAAAAACCGGCGGAACCGCGATCGAATATTTGGCGGTATGAATACCCACGCAACCCCGGGGTAGTCTTGGGGACCTCGGTCGTCCACTTTAAATGAATACCATTTGGAATACGATACCTTCGTTGGAGCTCTCCCATCTCCGGATCATCAAGATGCTTGGGATATCATTTATGTCGCTCGGCGTCCACCGAGGCTCAACACGGGCGAGGGCCTCCTCCTTGCGGCCGTCGCCATTACGATGACCCATGGACCTTGTGGCCTCTCCGGCCTCGAATCACCGGAGGGTTCATTTACCCGCTCCACGTTGTCACGCTCCGGCTCCGATGGGTCCATATTTTCTTCTTCTTGCTGATACTGCCTAAAATCAACACTCGGGGATTCTTCGTCGGAATTCTCTCTGTGCCGGCCGGCCGATACACACGTTTCTTCTCTAAAAGCGGTCAGCGGCGTCGGGTCAAAGATAGTATCGTCCGCTCCAGGGACGTTCCACCTCGTGAAGAATCCGGAGAAGATATCCGAATAATGCTCGGGTTGTGAGACGGAGATCGCCGTCTTTGGTGAAAAATAAACAGAGGGTTGGATGGAGGATCTTCAATTTCAACTTCTACACTATAACTACGACTCTACTATCTTCAAAAGAAGACATTTATAGGTAAAGGAAGAGTATTTTGAAAAAATACCTAAGTTCAAGTCTCACGAACTTGGGAAGCCGACCCAAATTTCTTTCGGTTTAATAACTTTAGCTCAAGGGTTAATGGTTGCGAAAGTGAATAATGGGGAAACAAAGGTATTTATAGATGATTTTCCTCGATAAACGAGGCGTTTATTCGAAAGGACGCTCCTTTTAAAAGCTCAAAAGCCGTCAAACATGTCGTAAAACGTCGCGTCCCCACGCCTTGAGAGAATCGGCGTAACTTTTCGGTTCTGCGCAAGATTGGTCCAACCACAAGATGCCACGCGTGTCCGTCATTATGGCAACCCAATTAATGCGCCGTTTGAGGCATTAATCACTACGAGGCGAGGTGCGAGGAAAGGACAAAACCTTTGAGAGATCCGTTTCCCCATTAAATGTTCATCATTAGTATTAAAGTTTAACTCCGACTTGTAAATTCTTCTCTCGGAGTCAAACTTGGGGGCCTTTGATGACACCGAGCCGAGTGGAAGAAATTAATCCACGTCATCGATCGACACATATCCAGGAAGTAGGCGACTGCGGGTTACGTCAACAATGATGTACGACGACGCGTCGCGAATTAGGCTCGCCCGCTCACCGAGCCCAACCGCAACACGGCCGCCGAGCCCCGAGCCCCGAGCCCAAATTTCAATATGAAACGCGCGCGATGGCGGCGACCGTAAAAATAATCACACGCCCATGCTTAACGCTTTATTGGTATCAGAAACTGCCACATGTCAGAGAATTATGAAGAGAAGTCGACAAGTGGCAAGTTTTGACTGACATGCACAACTATAGAGGGACATGTGTCTTTCTTTAATTATTTTACTAATTAATGAATAGTTAGTGCAAAGATGACTATTGTAAACCCACTTACTCAAAGGGGTATAAAAAGTCTGGAAAAGAGAAAAAGAAGGGTAACAAACTAGAAGAAAGACCGACCCCAATAATCCGGCTCGGCAGAATACAAAAAAAGGCATAATTAGCCAGAAATAAACATACGTTACGCACGTTTACATTTCTACGTGTTAAACCTTTTACATATTTCTGCTTGTTGACCAAAACGCACGTCAACATTATGTCCAACAATTTCACAATTACAGGGCTGCACGTTCTGATGGAGATCAAAAACCATCGTGCAAACAATGCACATTTTCATCTCATCTTTAAAGTAGAAACATTGTTTCAAATTGGTATAAATAGCCCAACAAATTATACTTCCAATACCATCAAGAAAACACATTCATTCCCACTAAGAGTAATATAATTTCCACATTTATAATAGTAACTTTTGAATATAATTTTGGAAAAAAAATGTCGAGCTCGAGTCCAGCTTTAATAGTGTTTGCATTGGCCTTGGTGTTTGCCACCTTGAGCCACCAGTGCCACAGTGGTGATGTGCCACTTCAAGTGGGATACTACAAAGGAAAATGCCCTTTAGCCGACGTGGAAGCCGTTGTTGGTGGTGTTGTTAAAGCATGGTACAAAAGGGATCCCACCATTCCAGCTGCTCTTCTCCGCATGCAATTTCATGACTGTTTTGTCAATGTAAGTTGATGTTTTTTATTAACATTTTTCAAATTTTCTAATTTGATGATAGTATACTGTTTGCAAAAACTTATGTTTTCCCATGAAATGATTTTATTATAGTATAAGCGAAAAATAGTTGAGAGTCAAAAGTTAGTAGTGTTGGCGAGCTCAAAGTTGTATAAATTTTTGGGAGTATTTGATGAATAAGTTGTAAACGACCTTTATATGTGTGTATAAGTCAAACCTAAAATAAAAAATCTAAAGCATACCTATATACTTTTAAATTCTGACTAAATTATGCAGAATCATCAGAAGCAAAATGTGACATTTGAAAATACTAAAATCTACCTTTTTTTCTTTTTAAGCTAAAAGCTGACAATCACTTTTGGCTGTAAGATAGTAATATCTAATGTGCATGCATGATTACTCACTATAAATTGTTCAAGAATGTATTTCAAAGACTAGCTTGTGGTGTTCTTTTATTGCATCTGTTTTGCAATTTTGTGTCCCCTAATGAGCTTTTCATTCAATTTTGTTTGTTTAAAAGGGGTGTGATGCATCAATTCTTTTGGATGGAAGCAACAGTGAGAAAACAGCAGTACCCAATCTAAGTGTCCGAGGGTATGAAATTATCGATGCAGCAAAATCTGCAGTGGAGGCTATCTGCCCCGGTGTGGTTTCATGTGCTGATATCATTGTTATAGCAACAAGAGACGCAGTCGCCCTGGTAATCGAACATTTACCCCTCATACTCATAATTTGATCATTCTATGCTATTCCTGGAATAATATTTCTTGTTTATTTATGTAATCCAATGTGTAAAGTCTAGCATAAATTCAAAACTTACTACTATTGTGACTAAAACCGGCCAACCCTTAGTCGGCCCTTCTGTAGAAGGGCCGGCTTACGGTTATGAACCATGGAACTGGCCGAAAAACAACCAGCCTGTTGTCCACCTCTAAGAATAGTATGCACCATACATGCTACATAAAATAGATAATAATTTATAGGGATATTTACAAAAAAAAACATCCCTCAATGTTGATTATGTCTTAAATTTTAGGGGTAACTGTAATATTACAATGATTAAGGAGGTTTTTGATATGTTTTTTTAATTATGAAGAGGGAAAATGTAAGACGAAATCAAACTTTAAGGGTGTTTTTGTAATTTTCAAAAACCTCTTGGAGTTTTTTGTATTTAACCTGAACATCACGGATGGTTTGTAATTATCCCTAATTTATAACTTGTTGCACCATTACATCATATGAAAGTGCATCACAATACATGCATATACTGCTATATATGCAGGGCGGAGGAGGACGGTACATTGTACAAACGGGACCGTCTCTCTGGCTAAGAACGACAGAACGTCGATCTTCCATCTCCTTCAATATCAGTCTCAGATTCCATCAAAGCCTTTGCAAGGAAAGGACTTAATGCCACTGACATGGTTTATCTTCTAGGTACTTATATAAATGCCTTCAACTTTTTTATCCGTTTTCCTTTCTAACAGCTTAAGCTTTGCTGATCGACAACAATACTTATTCTGAGAATCCAAAGATAAAAAAAAACAAATTTTGAGTTTTGTTTGATGAATGCAGGTGGTCACACTGTTGGAGTTACCCATTGTTCACTCATCATGGACCGGCTATACAATTTCCAGAACACGGCAAAACCCGATCCAACCATGGATTCTTCGCTTCTTGCAGCATTGAGACAAAGATGCCCTCGGAATGCCAGTGTTGACAGCAGTGTGGATCTTGATCAGAACCCTCTGAGTTCAATGATTGTTGATAATTCTTACTATAGGCAAATAGTTAGAAACAGAGGGATTCTCAAGTTTGATCAAGATTTGGCTCTTGATCCACTGTCGAAGCCCACTGTTGGAGCCATTGCTAACGGATTCGATTTCTCAACAAGGTTTGGCCAAGCCATGATCAAGTTGGGCACGGTCGACGTTCTTACTGGCAAACAAGGACAGATTAGGAGTTCTTGCCGAGCCATTAACAAGGCTTCCAAGTAAATATGAACTTCATTCATGCTCACCGAAAAAGGAAAAGTCGAAAAAGTGCATTTGTGTGCAATTTACATTCTTTCCATTGTTTTTTCTATTGTTTTCCATTCATATTCCTCACTTGTAATTTCTTTTTTGGTGTTTCATTTTAATTTGTATCAAGTTGTAAGAGATTTGTACGTACTTTGATTGACATGTTTCTATTAGAATTTGATTGTTGGCGTAGTTCCTATTGTTACATATACATATATCAGGCTTTGCTTTATCTAGGAAACATTTATGTATAACTGAACTGTAAACTGGATCTTGTCACATTTGAATCAATACATATATTAACTATAATTTAATTTGGTCAGAAATTACAAAATTGAAACTCAAATTGAAGAAGCTTCAAATTTCAACCTGGACCCTGAGCTTCTTGGACCTTAATAACCAAGAATTGGCAAAAAGTTCAAGCAGGGTGTTTGATGGAGATTTAATTAGACCATTTTTGTAAAGGCTGCTAGGCAAACATTTGAACTGCTGATTTATTATTTCTAGATGCAGTTTCAATATTCCAAAATAAGGCAATTTTGGCGATAATTAGCCGGCTTTGCCTTGAGATCATCATCATTCTTGTTCTTCACTTCTGAACATGCATCGTATATTTCCTATTTTATGCTAGTTTGCGTATGAAATCCTTAAGGTTGCATTTGGATTTACGGGAAGAATTTCAAATGACTCGGATTTCAAATCCACCACATCGTCTAAAAAAAATTTAATTACGAGTTTAATGATTTGAGTTCATTGTATTTTTTGATTATCCAGACAAGTTCAATAAATTTGTTATTAAGGAAGTGATCATTAACCTCAAATCTATTAATAATCCAAATGAATCCTAAGTGTTACAATTGACTGTTATTCTTTTATTTCATTCCTTCTTACCAGTTCTTCAACTTCTGACATATGTATGGTTCCAAGCTCCAAGAAGAGATCATGTAAGGCTTTTCAACTCAATAAACGAAAAGAAAAAAAATTATTGAGAAATAATGGAAACAACAAGTGGTGATTTCGTTGACCATGGACTTATAGCTCAAGTGATATCGTTTACCCTTTGTAAGGGTGTTAGCCGGGGTTCAAACATAAAAACCGACGGACGAAAAACTTTCGCTTACATTTCAAACTACATAAACTGTAAATCCAATTCCTCATAAACTTTCATACTCTAGATGGGGTTAACTGGCACTAGTCATTCATATGAAGGGATAATTCATCATCATCATCAACTACACCTTATCCCACTATGTGGGGTCGGTGGCGTGAAGTTTATAGTGTCATTATCTAAAATTAGTTGACACTATAAATTCACACAAGAAAGCAAAGTGTCAAAGTTTTACGCCGGATGCCCTTCCTGACGCAACCTTTATACGAAGGAGAAATGAGATGAAATTTCAAAATCATAATCATTACAAAAAAAAAAAGAAATGAGGTTCAGATTAATTAACAAAAAAAAAAAAAAACCATGCGGCTCAAAATATTTACGAAAAAAACTATTGAGATATGATTCTATATTACATTTCTCCCCTTCATTAGCAAAAAAACATTTCAAAAATTCCCCCGACATTTATAGAAATATCACATTTACCCCTTATCAAACTTAAAGGGCTCTTTTGTAACTTTAGAACATCTCTTAGTTTCTTTTTCTTGTAGTTAGTCCGAGGGGTGGCAAATCATGTTATCGTGTCGTGTTTTGTGTCGACACGATAATGACACGACACGATAAGGGCAAACACGAACACGACACAATAAGGATCTGCTCCGACACGACACGAACACGAAAATTTTTGTGTCGATACGACACGACGCGATAGTGACACGATAAGTAAAAAATAAAAAAGAAAATGATTTACATGTTAATACACGATAGCAAATTACACGATATGACACGATATTATACGACGATACACGTTACAAACATACAAAATATCAGGTTATCGTGTCACTAATAGGTAAACGTGTCCTTATCGTGTTCATGTCGTATCATTATCGTGTTACTAACAGGTAATCGTGTCATTGTTGTGACCTTATCGTGTTCGTGTCGTGTTATTATCGTGTCACTATCGTGTTCGTGTCATTATCGTGTAAACACGACAAAAACACGTACACGACACGAAATTTTCGTGTCCTTATCGTATCGACACGATAAGGACACGAACACAATAAGGCTAAACACTAACCCGCTATTATCGTATCGTTTTCGTGTCGTGTCAAAAATTGCCATCCCTAGACTTAGTCCAAGTCTCACGTTTGTTTTTTGTAATTATCCCTTCATATGAATGAATGTTGACAAACTATGTTCGAGCAATTTGTGTTATTGACAGGGAAAAAAAAAAACAAGACACAAAGCCAAGAATAACTAAATAAGCATATACCTATTTTCTTACCAAAACATAACTGGCCGAGGTGATCATTTTTCACTTTGTAGTCTCAAAAAATCGATGTTGTCATATACTACACAACTGGCCGACGGATTAAACAAGCCCCTTAATCACTATATATAAACCCCAAGTTTCTTCAAATAAAAAACCACCAAATCCCAATCCAATAGAAAAAAGAAAAATAAAGAGCATAAACCAATGGATTTTGCCAAGAAACCACTCTTGTTAATAATATCCTCACTTTTCATGATCCAAATAGCCATATCTGGAGATCCTGATATTCTCACAGACTTTGTCCTACCACCAAACTCACCCCCAATCGACGCTAACTTCTTCACATTCACCGGCATGCGGTCCCTCGTCTCCGCCCCGGTCCCACCGACATTCAAGGTTGTTAAAGCAACCATGGAACAATTTCCTGCCTTAAATGGACAGAGTGTTTCCAATGCTGTCCTGATATTCCCTCCCGGCTCGGTGAACCCAGTCCACACGCACCCCCGATCGGCTGAGCTTTTGTTCTTGGTTCAGGGCTCACTAGAAGTGGGATTTGTGGACTCAACAAATAAGCTATTTACTCAGACACTACAACAAGGAGACATATTTGTGTTTCCAAAAGGGCTGGTCCATTTTCAGTACAATGGTGATGCTAAGAATCCTGCTTTGGCTATTTCTGGATTTGGGAGTGCAAATGCTGGGACTGTTTCATTGCCAAATACTCTGTTTAATTCGACCATTGATGATGGTGTTTTGGCTATGTCTTTCAAGACTGATGTCCCCACTATTCAGAAGCTCAAAGCTGGGCTACAGGGATGAAGTTTTTTATGTGAGGGAAACAAATGATGTGTTTTTTATTTATTATTATTGTTTTTGTGTTTGTTTTGACAAAATAAGACTTCTGAATTAATTTGACTCAATTTTTGTTGCCTAAATTTGAGGTTCATTCATTAAGACTACAGTCCAATTTGGCTTAAATTTGTCTTGTACGTGCATCTTGTTGGATCTTGGCACTCTTTATGTTTTTTTTCTTTCCCTTTTTTTTTTCAGTGAATGAAATTATGAAAATACACAAACGACTCAACTCATTGACAATTATAATTTATACCATCAGTAATTTACAACTATATTATCTACTATAAAAGTAAACAAACTATGTTACAAATTCTTATAATTTTAAAACTTCAATAAATCTTATCATTTGAACCTGACTAAAATTCTTATAATTGTAAAATTTCAATCGAACTTATCATTTGAACATGACTCGGTGTACTTACCCTTATTGCTTTATGACCTTTTAAGTATATTCAATTTCATTTTCAAGATTATATCAACTTTCGAAACTCAATCATATCTATTTCAAGTTGAGTTTACCGAAATCAACCTCTCTACAAGACCTATCAATTTCGGCCCAGCCCGGCGGGCCGTCCTGACCAGTCGATATTTTTACTGACTGAGCTATAATATCAAGGCCCGAAAAAAACCAAGCCTCAAAAGCCCGGTCCGTTATGCTCGAAAAACCGGGTCGGTCTGGATTTTTTAGTTTACTTTTCCTAGGTTGGGTCGGGGCTCTGAAATTAGTGGCCCGAGCACTGTTTGGCCCGACCCGACCTGATTTTCCCTCTTGATCGGGCTCGTTTGACACCTCTACTCTCTACCACATAACTTCATAAGTATAATTTTTAGGGATGAAAACCAAAAAGAAAAAAAAAATTGTGGTTTAGGATAATGAAAAAAAGAAAAACAGTGGAGATTCATAATTGCAGAAACCCCATTGCGGTTCGATCCCGTCTTACAACCGTTAGTTGAACTGACAATTACATCCCTCATCTTTTCTAAATATCACAAATGGCCCAAATTTTCCGTTATACATTTTACAATTACAGACCTCAACTTTTATCAGGCAAGGGTGCAACACCATTTTTGTTAATTGATTGTTTCATCTGCATACATCTAGTAGCAATATGTCTTGGAATCTCCCATAGTCAGCCACATTTTCAACATCTGAGCTTTGTACAGTTTGCTTAACAATTACATAATTCACAAGAAGTTTATCTCCATGTGTTTTTATTGGTACGAAATGACGTGAAACCAAGAATCAAAAATAAAATTAATCATTTTGGCATTGTACCCCTTAATAATTATTAATGTTTGTACTCTTAGCTAGAATATTTGTACCGAGTTAGTTAAAACAGTTAAGAAATTGTTAGAAAGTTAGTTACATTTTCTGTTACAATACATTTCCCCACATTTGTGTATATAACAGTAACATCCCTCTACTTCTCATTCAAGTTTTCAATATACAAGTTCTCTCAATAATGTGTCCATTTTTATCTCAATATGGTATCAAGAGTCGTAGCTCCGACGGTCCTCCGATAATCTTCTCTGATGTACTTTCCGGCGGCCTATTTTTTTCTCTCCCTTTCTCTGGTTCTCTGTTCCATCCTCAGCTGCCATGGCGTCTGAATCCATTGCTTCTATTGTTAAAAGTTCTATTCCACATTTTCCGACGATGTCTCCCCGATTGGACAAAAATAATTTTAATTACTGGAAGTTGCAGGTTCTCTCTACGGTGCGAGCTTATGGTTTTGAAAACATACTCTTTGGCATATATTCCCCATGTTCCGGCAGCAAGTTCTTCAGTTGAATCTGTCACTAATATTGAGTACATGAATTGGATGAGGAAGGATCAATTCTTACTCAGCTGGTTGCTCTCTTCCAACAGTGAATCTATGTTAGGACATCTCAATCGATGCAGATCTTCTCATGAGGTTTGGAATTTTTTATCCACAATTTTTCACACACGGTCAGAGGCTTGAGCTATGCAGCTTAGATTTATGTTATAAACTCTCAGAAAGGCTGATTTGAGTATTGATGCCTACATCTTGAAATTGCGAAGTATAGTTGATGATTTGAATTCCATTGGTCATGTTATCTCTGATGATGAATTAGCTTTGTTTATACTTGAAGGATTAGGTACTGAGTATGAATCAGTTGTTATGAACCTTACATCTGGACTAGAATCTCTCACACTACAGGATGTACAATTTACCTTGCAGGCTCATTAGTTAAGGCTTCAAAATCATGTTACAGCTAATCCTAATGTTTTTAATGTTTCTCCTAGTCCTGGTTCTATTTTTTCTCCAACTGCAAATGTAGCTTACAATCCAATGAAGGGAGGAGGAGGAGGAAGATTTCCTCGAGGCCGTGGTCATGGTGGTCGATTTTTTCCAAGGTTTTCAGGGAATGGAAAACCTTTCTGCCAATTTTGTGGCAAAACAGGTCATGTTTCCTTGAAGTGCTACAAGATGTTTGATATAAGTTTTCAGGGGACTCAAAATGCTTCTCAGTTTGGCCCTAACTCTTCTTCTCATGCTGCTAGTGGTTCTTATAACATGCATGCTTATGTTACTACATCTAACTCTGTTAATGCTCCTCCAAGTTGTGATAATCAGTGGTGTTTTGACAGTGGGGCTACAAATCATGTCACTGCAGAACTTGAAAATCTTTCTATTAAGGGCTGCTGACTACCAACGCTCAGACAAACTTGTTGTAGGTAATGTTTCTACTTTATCCATTGCCAAAATTGGCTCTTCCTCCTTTCCATGTGTCACTTCCAATAAGTCTTTTCTTCTAAATAATATACTTTTTGTCCCTCATGTTAGTCCAAGTGGCTACGATAATCTAGAGGGGAGTGAATAAATTATCCCGATTTTTCAAATTGCGCCCTCTTTTTCGAATGATCAAGCAAAGATAGATATTGTAAATGCGGAAAATAAACAACACACGTTGATTTAAAGAGTTTCACCCTACCTAGGGACTACGTGCTCTACCACCCCAGTATATCCGGGATGGGTTTTGAAAAAGAAAAAGAAGTCTTATTAATTACAATAATTAATACAACACCACCTTTGAGGATTACCACAATCCTATTACAACGCCTTCAAGGAGATTACCACAATCTTCCGTCAACACCTATGAAGAGTATCACACTCTTCAACACTTAAGATCACCCAAGTATGCTCTTACCACAAGAACAACAACAAGGATATCTTGTTTTGGATGATGAACAAAGTTCAAGATTACAACTCAATAATGATAATACAAATATTGAGTGCAAGTGTAATCAAGAATCAAAAGCCTAGACCTCAAGAGTGTGCAAGTGAAAGTACTTAGGCTAATACAATAAGATATGACAATGTGTTTGCTTGTATGCTTTTTGCTTGTATGTTGTGTTGTGTCTTGTTGCTTGAATGGAACCTCTATTTATATGAGAGGTCTTGGTTTGATTTCCAGACATTGGCTCCTTCTTGGAGAGTGATTTCTACAAAAAATAATGTAATTAAACTCAAGAAATAGCTGTTAGAAATCAACCCCTTAAATTGGGGAAAAGCTATTTGAAAACCCAACGGATAGTTTGCTGTCAAAACCGTATAGCGACCGGTCGCGCAGAGATAAGATTTGAAAGTACTTTTCACGAAAATACATAGGCAGCCCGGTCGACGGGGGGTGCGACCGGTCGACCCCTGTGTGGATCGGTTGGACTCGTCCAAAATACAAAATAGAGAGTTCTGAATTCAAAACGCAACTCGCAGGCACCGGTCACCCTCCCTGTTTTCCTTCCGTCCCATTTTTCTATTTCAAAACACAACTCAGGTACGGGTTGCCCTATAGGGCGACCGGTCCAACACGAGACAAAAGTGTTGTCCAATTTTTATCGAAAATAAACTTCAAGAAATACTCCGAAGAATTAGTAAAAATATTTTATATCGATCGGGAGTATTGGGACAACATTTTGAAACATTGTTTTGGTGTAAAAACTCATTTAAACAAAATCATCAAAATCATGATAAAAATATTTATCTAACAAACTCCCCCTTTTTTATGATTACAAACCAAAATAATTTTTAAGAGGACGATTTTGAAAATAAAACAATTTTCCGGTCAAGGAGTAAACTATCAGTTTAGAGTAATAGCAAACTATGCATAATAACCAAATAGAAGTGAGTTAAGATTTTCAAAGATATTTTACAAAAGCTCCCCCTATCAACAAGCACAACAAGAAGAATCAATACACTAGCTAGAAGCTTTAGCTTTTACAATGTAAACATGAAAATCATGAGCTTAGAAGCTCCCCCTGTCAAGAACAATCATAGATCATGCATATAAGTCCATAATACATCCAATAGACTAAGTATACTTCACAGTTTTTTGCTTTAAGGAGCCATAGCTTATAGCTTCTTTCGCAAGCTTTTATTAGCTTCTTTGAGCTAACGAGCCAATTTTCCTGTTTCTCTCCCTTTGGAATCATCAAAAAGAATGTGAGCACGATAAAAACATAATTCATATATAAATCAAAGTGCGCTAAGTAGTCGTTTTATCGAGCTTTTGGAATTTTAAGCTTAAAGCCAATGAACAAGGGATAAGTTGATAATTTGAAATACAAAAGCTCGTTTGAGTGAAGAAACATGATCTCCATAAGTGTAAGAGACTTTTAAAAACGAGAGTATCATGTAATTTGTGAAGTTTTCTTTGCGACAATACATCGAACACTTGGCGGGCGTTAAAAATGGAAGAAGTTGTATATAGCCCTTGTAAATGTAATCAAGCCAAAAACTTTATCACCAAATCAATGTATACAACATCCAACCATCAACAATTAATGAGCTCAACACATCCATATGAAATATGTATCAATAAATTTACATATAATGCAAATTTTCAAGGGTTCAACCCAATTGTGCTTAGGGAGTAGAATTCTTATCATTCAATCGGTATAGATGAGCAATAATGATGATAATCGAGTATAATAAAGTCCAAGAAATAAAATTGATGCAATAAAATAAATTGGAAGTGAATATTGTGTGCAAATGACAAAGGGGACGAAAAAAGAGTTTAAAGAGCCAAAATGGCTAAGTCTGGGAACAGAAACGTTTTTAACCAAAACAATGCTTAGGGCGACCGGTCGGAGCTGAGGGCGACCGGTCGAGGGCTAGGCCGACCGGTCGACCTCAGCGCAATCAGCCTACTGGTTCAGTCTGTTTTTCCAAAATCCAAAGTTTGAACCAAAAATCCAATTTTTCGCCCCTAAGTTTTAAAAACATGCAAAATGCAATCATAGACCTCATTCAATATGATTATGCCTAACCGAGCTCTTATTGATGCAAAAGTCTCGGAATATAGCGGTTTTGTAAAAATATCAGCTAATTGATCTTGAGATGGTACGAAAGATATCTCAATTTTTCGTTTGGAAACACAATCCCTTAGAAAATGATGTAGAATCTCAATATATTTAGTATGGTTATGATGAACCGGCTTTTGAGTAATATTTATAGCGGATATGTTATCACAAAAGATAGGAACATTTTCAAAAGAACATTTATAATCCGCTAAGATTTGTTTCATCCAAAGAAGTTGAGTACAACAAAAAGCCGCGGAAATATATTCGGCTTCTGCCGTTGAAAGTGAAACACAATTTTGTTTCTTTGAAAACGAAGAAACTAAGCAATCGCCCAAAAATTGACATGATCCAGAAGTACTTTTACGATCATCAATATTACCCGCATAATCCGAATCACTATAACCTTTAAGAGGAAAAATTTCATTCTTTGGATAAAATAAACCATATTGAATAGTGCCTTTTAAATATCGAAAAATCCTTTTAACAACACTCATATGAGATTCTTTTGGATTGCTTTGAAAACGAGCACATAGGCATATGACATGAAAAATGTCCGGTCTACTTGCGGTTAAATAAAGTAAACTACCAATCATACCTCGATACTTTAATTCATCCACGGACTTGTCTTTTTCATCTTTGTCAATTTTGACATTTGCTGCCATAGGGGTAGAGATGGTTCTTCTTTCTTCAATACCGAACTTTTTCAAAAGTTCTTTTGTATATTTTGATTGTGAAATATAAATACCTTCTTGGCATTGCTTAATTTGAAGTCCAAGGAAGAAATTAAGCTCCCCCATCATGCTCATCTCAAATTCACCTTGCATCAACTTAGAAATTTTCTTGCACAAGGATTCATTAGTAGCACCAAAAATAATATCATCAACCATAAATTTGCACAAGTAAACAATCTTGCCCTTTTTCAAACACAAAGAGAGTAGTATCAACTTTACCTCTTGTAAAACCATTTTGCAAAAGAAAAGAGTTAAGTCTATCATACCATACACGAGGTGCTTGTTTTAAACCATACAAGGCCTTTTTAAGTTTATAAACATCATTAGGCCTAGAAAAATTTTCAAACCCCGGAGGTTGTTTTACATAGACTTTTTCTTGAATAAAACCATTTAAAAAACGGATTTAACATCCATTTGGTAAAGTTTGAAATTTTTAAAACAAGAATAGACAAGTAAAATGCGAATAGCTTCTAAACGTGCTACGGGTACAAATGTTTCATCATAATCAATACCTTCTTCTTGACAATACCCATGAGCTACTAACCTTGTCTTGTTTCGAACAATGTTGCCTTGATCATCGAGTTTGTTCCGGAATACCCATTTTGTACCAATAATTGTTTGATATGGAGGACAAGGTACCAATTCCCATATATCATTTCTTTCAAATTGATTCAACTTCTCTTGCATTTCTAAAAACCAATCCTCATCTTCAATAGCCTCCTTTTTTTTTCATGATGGTTTAAATATATAAAACCACAGAAAAATTTAATCCACATCACAATAATGAAAACCTTCTTGTGTCTCGAAAACTCATACACCGAATGTCGTAGGTGTTATTGCTAAAATTTCAAACAAAATTCGGATAATCGAGGTTTTGACCCAAAAAGAAACAAAACAGATCCGATCTTTGTTGGACCTTTGAAACTCACTATTTCTTCTCTTCCTTCTCGGCCTCGGCTGCCCTCTTCGCCCTAACACCAACATGACGCGTGCGTTTGTTCGCTCTAGACGCAACTTGTCGTATGCCTTGAATGATTTCAACTCATCGTGACCTTAACAAGCTCAACAGTTGGCTTCTCACGCATAATAGGCAAGTAAGGACCAGCAACTTGTGTGGTTGTTGCCAACTCCTCGGGAGTAGAATCACCGACCTTAAATTTGCGAGCACGTCTTGGGGAAGGCAGCGACCTTGGCCTTGTATGTCTTGACCTCGGACATTAGTCCGGAAACCCTCCAAAGAATGGTTTCTACGCCTATGATCGACAGAGATACCGATAGTTGGGGCAAGTTTTTCGGGATTCTGCTGACCTTTAACTCCTCCGGAGAAAATCCCCTACCAGCTCGACCTTCATGTTATACTTCAACGTCGCCCATGGACAATAGGGCCGAAGGGGTCGGTGTGGGGCCTGGGGGAAAATCTTTGACTTTCTTACGTCTTGCAACTCTTCTCCTGGTCTTGCATGGTAATTTGGTTGAACCAAGTTTTGACATAGTTACGCGGTCTTCTTCGAAGTCTTGAATCGGGCACAACGTTGTTGTGCTTAACCATTGTTTATGGCGGCGACGAAGCGTGACGAGTGATGGAGCAGTTTGGCTCTGCTGCTTATTTGTTATTTCGATCTTCAATAGCCTCCTTAGTATTTTTAGGCTCCTTTTGAGATATAAGAGCTTTCTCGACAAATATTCTTCGGGTCATCACTTTATCAAGGGGATCACCAATAATAAGATCTTTTGGGTGATCTCCTTTAAATTTCAATGCCACGGGAAGATCCGAAGTATCACCTTTGTCTTCTTGAGGAACATTTGAAGTGGATGGTTGATCACTTGTGGTAGAAGGTTGATCATTTTGAGCATTATTTTGAACAATGGGTTCAATAATATCTTCTTCATCACTATCATCATTGGGTATCCTTTCAACACCCGAGGCTTCATTGAATTTTACATAAATGGATTTTTCAACGACCATACTAGTCTTATTGTAAACCCAATATGCTTTGCTCTTGGTTGAATACCCCATAAATATTCCTTCATCGGCCTTAGGATCAAGTTTGTCTAATTGATCCTTTGTATTCAAAATAAAGCATTTACATCCAAATATATTGAAGTAACTAATATTTGGAGTTCTTCCTTTCCAAAGCTCATATGGAGTTTTATTCATTTTAGGACGAATATAAAATCGATTAATGACATAGCAAGCGGTACTTACAGCTTCGGCCCAAAAATATTTTGGAAGTGAAAATTTATTGAGCATGGACCGACTCATCTCTTGAAGTCTCCTATTCTTCCTCTCGGCTACTCCATTTTGTTGAGGTGTCCTTGAGCCGAAAAATTATATGCATATCCCTTGGTTTCACAAAAGACTCTAAATTCACCATCAAATTCTCCACCTCGATCACTTCGAATAGACTTAATAGTATCTTCCTTTTCATTCTCAATAAGTCTACACAACTTAACAAACTCATTAACGACATCGCTTTTATTTGCAAGAAAAAGAGCCCAAATATATCTAGAAAAATCAACGATAATAACGAAAGTGTAATGTTTTCCACTTAGACTAGACGTACCAATATCCCCATACAACTCTAAATGAAGAAGTTGTAGAGGCTTGGTTGTGGAAATTTCATTTTTGGGCTTAAAGCTACTCTTAACTAGTTTGTTTTTTTGACAAGTGTCACATAAGCCAAGATTTTCAAAATTCAATTTGGGTAGTCCTTTTACATGTTGGTTTTTATAAATATTTTTCAAATTCTTGTATCCAACATGTCCAAGTCACCTATGCCATAAACTCGTTAAATCATTATTGGCGACAAGACAAGAAACATTTTGACTAACCAAATCACTTGTACAAATTTTATAAAGATTGCCTTTTCTATTTGCTTCACAAATAATTTCATCATTTTTAAGAATAAGGCATTTTTCTTTATTGAAAATAACATTATAATTTGAATCACAAAGTTGGCTAACACTTATCAAATTAAACTTAAGCCCTTCTATTAAAAGAACATTACTAAGAGAGAAAGAAGAGTTACCAATTTTTCCATTTCCAATAATTCTTCATTTGCCATTGTTGAACATGACCATACCCTCTTCTTGGAGTTTGATGTTGGTAAAAAGTTCTCTCTTTCCGGTCATATGGCGTGAACACCCGCTGTCCACGAGCCATTTTGAATCCTCCATGGTTGTTATAGCCCCTATTACCTACAAATGAACCATTTTTAGGTACCATATAATCTTGGGGTCCATGGGGGTTAGTCTTGAGACCTTTGGGTCTTCAAACATAGCTAAAATTGTTCTTCAATTTACAATGAGCAACATAATGACCAACTTTACCATAATAAAAACAAATAAGATTGTGGGCACTACTAGCACGAACAAAAGTCAGGCCTTGGTCATTTTTCTTTGAAATAGGTTGAAAAGGTTTATAGCCAAGTCCTAATTTAGAATGCTCACCTCTTTGTGAATCTAAAATTTTTGTAACTCTGTCCGTACTTATGTTAAATTGATGCACATCCTTTTTTAAACATTCAAGATCATTTGTGAGTGATTGTTTTTCGGTTTCAAGAGTATGGACTTTAGTAAGAGTAATAGCATGAGCTTTGTCAAGAGATTCATAAGAAGTAAACAATTTTTCCTTTTCAATTTTAAGCTCTTTATGCTCCCTTTTCAAAGTCTTGTTTTTAACAATCAAATTTTGAAATTTAATTTGCAATTCATCAAAATCACATTGCAATTCATCAACTAAGGAGGAAGTTGAGAATTTAGAGCGTACCTCGTTATTTTCATCGTCTATGGCCATAAGACCATGTTCGGTTTCACCTTCCTCGTCGGATTTTGCGAGTAGTTCATCCCAAGTTTTGACATCCGTATTTAGAGCCTTCTTTTTCGGAAAAGGCTTTTTCTTCTTTTGTTCCTCCTCTTCGAGTTTTGGGCAATCGGCTATGAAGTACCTGGATTTTTTGCATTTAAAACACGAGTTGTCTCTCGGTTTTCTTGCCTTATTTTTATTCACAAATTTTGCAAATTTCCAGACAAGTACGGTCGTCTCTTCATCATCCTCATCATTATCACAATATGAATTATTAGAAGAAGATGTTAGACCTTTAGGAATATTTTGCATACCCGATTGAGTGATGGATGGTTTGGAATTTTTCCTCTCCTTGAGATAGACTTCGTAGATGAGGAGGTTCCCAATGAGCTCATCGAACTTGAGTGTTTCGAGATTTTGTGTTTCCGTAATAACCGTCACCTTTTCGGACCATGAGTCGGGGAGTGCATTCAATACCTTGGTCACCTTGTCTTCTTCGGAGATGACTTTACCGAGGGCCACAAGAGGATTGACAATATTGTCAAGCCTTTCCACCATTTTTGAAATGCTTTCACCATCACGCATGTTGAAGTTTTCAAAGTCTTTAACAAGCATGGTTTTTCTTGCTTGTTTGACCTTCTTGGTTCCTTCATATATAGTCTCCAATTTTTCCCAAACTTCATGTGCCGACCTTATGCCTCTTATGCGATTATACTCGGTGGCGGTAAGAGAGCAATGTAAAATGTTTAAGGCCTTACCGTTTAGAGAGAAAACCTTCTTGTCATTTTCATCGAAGTCCTTGAAAGACTTGGGAGCCGAGGTGCCGTCTTCCAATTTCTTGATTGGTTGAGAAACTCCTTCAATAACCACATTCCAAATGTCAAACCCGCACCCCTGTAGAAAGCACTCCATACGGTCTTTCCAAAATGCGTAGTTGTTGGCGTCGAATAACGGTGGCTTGTTGGTGGAGGCACCGGTGGTGAGATAAGCTTCGTTCGTAGCCATGGATCTTTCCTCTTTACTCGGAATGAGCTAGCCAAAGAGTTTGGCTCTGATATCACTTGTTAGTCCAAGTGGCTACGATAATCTAGAGGGGGTGAATAGATTATCCCGATTTTTCAAATTGCGCCCTCTTTTTCGAATGATCAAGCAAAGATAGAAACTGTAGATGCAAAAAATAAATAACACACATTGATTTAAAGAGTTTCACCCCACCTAGGGACTATATGCTCTACCACCCCAGTATATCCGGGATGGGTTTCGAAAAAGAAAAAGAAGTTTTATTAATTACCACAATTAATACACCACCATCTTTGAGGATTACCACAATACTCTTACAACACCTTCAAGGAGATTACCACAATCTTCCTTCAACACCTATGAAGAGTACCACACTCTTCAACACCTAAGATCACCCAAGTGTGCTCTTACCACAAGAACAACAACAGGGATATCTTGTTTTGGATGATGGACAAAATTCAAGATTACAACTCGATAATGATAATACAAATATTGAGTGCAAGTGTAATCAAGAATCAAAAGCCTATACCTCAAGAGTGTTCAAGTGAAAGTACTTAGGCTAATACAACAAGATATGACAATGTGTTTGCTTGTATGCTTTTTGCTTGTATGTTGTGTTGTGTCTTGTTGCTTGAATGGGACCTCTATTTATAGGAGAGGTCTTGGTTTGATTCCCAACATTGGATCCTTCTTGGAGAGTTATTTCTGCAAAAAATAATGTAATTAAACTCAAGAAATAGCTGTTAGAAATCAACCCCTTAAATTGGGGAAAAGCTGTCTGAAAACCCAACGGATAGTTTGCTGTCGAAACTGTATAGCGACCGGTCGCGCAGAGATAAGATTTGAAAGTATTTTTCATGAAAATACACAGGGGGAGTGGTCGATGGGGGGTCCGACCGGTCGACCCCTGTGTGGACCGATTGGACTCGTCCAAAATACAAAACAGAGAGTTTTGAATTCAAAACGCAACTCCCAGGCACTGGTCGCCCTGAGGTCGACCAGCCGCCCTCCCTGTTTTCCTTCCGTCCCATTTTTCTATTTCAAAACACAACTCAGGTACGGGTTGCCCTATAGGGCGACCGGTCCAATACGAGACATAAGTGTTGTCCAATTTTTATCGAAAATAAACTTCAAGAAATACTCCAACAAATTAGTAAAAATATTTTATGTCGATCGGGAGTATTGGGACAACATTTTGAAACATTGTTTTGGTGTAAAAACGCATTTAAACAAAATCATCAAAATCATGATAAAAATATTTATCTAACACCTCACATCACCAAAAAACTGCTCTCCATTTCTCAATTTACAAAGGATAACAATGTGCTTATTGAATTTTATCATGATTGTTGCCTTGTCAAGGACAAACTCTCCCATAAAATTTTGTTGGAAGGCGATCTGAAGGATGGACTCTATCAACTTGATTTCAGCCACCTCTCCAAATCCAGCTTATCTTCTTCTTTTTCTTCCTGTAATAATGTTGCTGTCAATTCAAATAATATATTTCAATCTCCTCAAACTTTCTCTGTATCTTACTTGAATAAGAATGTTGTCAATGTATGGCACAGGAAACATGGTCACTCATGTGAATCAATCACATCACATGTAATGAAATCTTTGAATATTCCTTATAAATCCAATTCATTACAATTTTGTCATGCATGCAAACTTGGCAAACTACATCAGCATCATTTCTCCAGTACTACTCCCAAACCTACAAAACCATTTCAACTCAATCACTCAGATATTTGGGGATCTTCCCATATTCCATCTACTGAAGGATATAGATATTATATGCATTTCATAGATGATTATACTAGATATACATGGATCTACCCTCTCAAACTCAAATCTGAAGCTCTTACTTCAAAAAATTTCACTCAGTGGTTCAAAATCACTTCAGTCATCTATTCAATGTGTTCAAACAGACTGGGTGGTGAGTATAGGTCTCTTGCACCTTTGCCAACAAATCTTGGGATACACTTTAGACATCTTTGTCCCCACATTCATCAACAAATGGGAGGGCTGAAAGAAAACATCTTCACATTGTAGAAATGGGTTTATCTCTTCTTGCACAGTCACATTTACCTCAAAAATTCTAACTATTCATCCTGACTATTCCTTTCTAAAAGTCTTTGGTTGTTCATGTTTCCCTTACCTTAGGCTCTATAATCAACACAAGTTCCAATACATGTCTACAAAATGTGTATTTCTGGGATACAACACTTCTCATAAGGGATACAAAATGCTTATCTTCTACTGGTGGAGTTTACATAGCTGCCACAGTTGAATTTAATGATCAAGAGTTTCCCTATGTTGAGTTATTTTCATCTTCTTCCAATCCTCCAGTCACCTCATCCATTCCTTCATCTTTCTTTCCAATTCCTCCTCCAATTCCTGCTCCTCCACTTCTTTCCAGCCATGTCTCTTCTCCTATTCCATTTCAGTCTCCTCATGTGTCCCCTAATCCCCATTCTCCTTCACCTCATTCCTTATCTCATCTCCCCTTCTTCTCCAAAACCATGTCATTCCATGGTCACCAGATCTAAGAATGGCTCTCTTAAGCCTAAGGTTTTTACTCTCTCATCCTCTTTTACTACTTCTCTTCCTCTAGTAGTGCCAATTACTATACAATAAGCATTGACAGACTCAAGGTGGAAGGCAACAATGATGGTGGAATTTTCAGCTCTCATGACTAAAAACACCTGGACACTTGTTCCTTATGATCCTACTATGAAAGTTATTTCAAATAAGTGGATTTTTAGAACAAAATTCAATCCTGATGGTTCTATAGACATATTGAAGGCAAGATTGGTTGGCAGGGGTTTTGAACAGGCAACTGGAGTGGATTACTTTGAAACCTTTAGTCTAGTGATTAAGGCTTGCACAATAAGATTGGTCCTTACACTTGTTGTTACATATCGGTGGATTATTTAGCAGATTGACATAAATAATGCATTCTTGATTGGTGATTTGAATGAAACAATGTATATGTGTCAACCTAAGGGATTTGAAAATCCCTCTCAGCCTCATGTTGTGTGCAAACTCAACAAGTCTATGGGTTAAAACAGGCTCCTAGAGCATGGTTCACTAAACTTAAGCAATTTCTGGTGTCTGATAACTTTTAGGTCTCTGTATCAGATTCTTCTGTTCTTTCAGAGAATTTCAGGCAAACTCATCCTTTTACTTGTGTATGTTGATGATATCCTAGTGACAGGGGATGATCCTCTTATGATCAAGCATATTATTTCACTCTTGGATGCAGCTTTTGCCTTAAAAACTCTGGGGAAGTCAGCTACTTTCTAGGCCTGCAAGCTGTTAGATCTCCTGTTGGTATTACACTCACTCAAACTAAATATATTCATGACCTACTCAGTAAAACTAAGATGTTGAACTGTAAGGCCATAAACATACCTCTCAGTACCTCCTCCAAACTGTATCTTTAAGACAGCAAGTTGTTGAATATCCTACCCTTTATAGGAGCTCTTCAGTACATTACTATCACAAGGCCTGATATTTCTTTTACAATGAACAAACTGAGTTGTATCTTCATGCATCTACAGTTAATCATTGGATGGCCTACAAACATCTTCTCAGATACTTAAAGGGAACCTCCACTCTTGGATTGTTTTTTCATCCAGCTTGCAGAATGGTTATTGAGGGCTTTTCTGATGCTGAATGGGCCAGCAACTTAGACAATAGTAAGTCAACAGGTGGCTACTATATATCCCTTGGTGGAAATGTTTTGACTTGGAGTTCAAAGAAGCAAGCCATCGTATCTAGAAGTAGTGCTGAATCAGAGTACAAGTCCTTGGCTAACACAACATCTGACATTGTTTGGCTACATTCTCTTCTCAAGGAGCTTGAGGTTAAGGTGGAAAGTCCTACTGTCATTTGGTGTGACAATATGAGTGCAGCTACACTTGCTTCTAATCCAGTTTTCATGCCAGAACGAAGCATATTGAAAATGACATACATTTTGTTCGTGATAAGGTGTTGGCTAAGGAAATTGATGTTAGACACGTACCATCTGGGGAGCATCCTGCTGATCTGCTCACTAAGGCATTGTCTGCTGCTCAGTTTCACTTCCTATGTGGTAAACTTCCATTAAGACATGTGGTTCTTTCCTCCACCTCAGCTACGTAGGGGGTGTATTAGTTATTAGTTATGTACTCTTAGCTAGAATAGTTGTACCAAGTTAGTTAAAGTAGTTAAAAAGTTGTTAGAAAGTTAGTTACATTTTCTGTTATAATACCTTCCCCCACATTTGTGTATATAACAGTAACATCCTTGTACTTCTCATTCAAGTTTTCAGTATACAAGTTCTCTCAATAATGTGTTCGGTTTATATCTCAATATATTTCGACATTTTGCTTCTCAATGTCATTTCAGATCAATCACCAAAATGCTCCTCATTTACCCATCGTCCTCACATGTTTAATTGTTCATATCTATTTTTCCACAAAAAATTCAAGAAAGAAAGCATCATATATAATATTTCTTCATAATTGCGAATAATGAAAACACAATAAACGGTGACATCAAATATTTTTAGTTCAACAAATGACATTATTTGAAATAAATATACCATTGTCTGTTGTATTCTTGTGGGTTATGAATGAGAATAACAAAAAAATATTGCTACAATCTTTTTCTTAGTCTAGGGTAGAGAACTTTTTTTTTTTTTGGTTGGCGGGGAACCCCGAGTGATATTAGCTAATGAACAATATTTCAGAGATTCAGATGTAGCCCTATAGTCAAAAGACATGTTATTGGAGAGTAGACATAAGTTCAAATCTTATCAATTTCTCTTCCGGGGACATCCCATTTTTCTTTACCCCTAAAGAAAACAGCATTTCGGAAAATAGTCCGAAAATGACAGTAAATGACATGATGCTCAACAACTACAATTTGGGGGTTGGGGGTTGTAAATAACAAAAATAATTAAGATTGACGAGACAAAATGCTTAAAATATATTTTTAGATTATTAGATTACTAAAATTAATTAAAATTTGACTTTTCTTTTTTGGTAGGTTGAACTGTCATATGCTTTTTTATTTTGCCACTGTTATTATAAGGTTATAGATGTCATATATCGATTTTTGTCAATGAAGTTTATTATATGAAGATTTTGTGCTTGATTTCTCCTTTACTTTGTTTTGCAACATGTAAATGTAACAAAACATTATTATAGTTCCTGACAAGTTACCAACATAATCACAAAAGTCCAAATTAAATTACACAATCCATTTTATATAGAGGTTGCGTTTGAGTCAAATTGTCTATTTTTAATTAAGGTAAATTGCGATAACACGAGTTTCCTAGTTATGATTTTTGTTTTTGTGCTATTCGTCACCTTTTCTTGATTCAAATGATAGTAATGATCCTTTATTTTTATTTTATTTCTCTTAATTAAGATCTAATTAACTTCAAACAGAGCACAACTTCAAAGAGAAATAATAATAACAAGAGAGAGAGAAGAAAATTATGCAATAAAAATCATAGAATTGACAATGATTCTTTATTTATTCGCACAATTTATTTGTATAAATTTATGCCAGATATCAAGTAATTTGGTTGCATGTAACAACAAACAAGTCGATATCATTAATTATATAAAGATGACTTGATGAACTGTAAATGCGGGATATATTAACTACAACACGTGTATTGTTTTGAAGTTGGTTTAGTTACATAATAAGTATGACAATAAATTCATCAAAATAAATTTTCTAAATTTTAATCGATCAGTTAAACTATAACATATAACATATCAGTTATTTACCAGTCTCAAAAATTACTCTCTTGAATTAAAAAAAATGATCAAAAATTACACCCAAATATACTTTTTTTTTTGAAGGAACAAATATACTTTTTATTGCTTTGCTCTCTTGCTCACCTCTAATTTGGGTGTTGATGTAGTTTTTTACACTCAAATAAATGAAAATGGATCAATTGTTTGACTAGGACTAGGAATAAAAACCATTGGGGTCTCTGATCGAATTTTCACTTTTCGTGGGGGTAAATTAGCAAATTTTAAAAACACCATGATACAGAGAATCTATAAAATCTGCTTCCTCGCATCTTAATTTCTCAAACCAGCAAAAATTGTTCATTACAGTCTTCCTCTACGGAAAAACCCTATAAAAGCCTCCTCCACCACCATCTTCCACCATGAGTCAACCCACTTTCTCACTCTCTCTCTCACACACTATCACACACACACGCACGCAGAGACGACAGCGGCGGATCGCAGGAAGAAATGGCGGCGTCGCTGCTGTCCACTCGCCGCGCACAGATGAATCTGTTCCAGTTGATGGTTGCGGAGGTAAGATTTTCAGGTTTCATTTGATATGAATCGATTAATTTGTTCTTGGGATTTGATTGATTTTTGGGTTTCATGCATTTTTTTCGTGGGTTTTCTTACATGAAACCAGTGAAAATTGGGTTGATTTGTTGATCTTCGGGTTTCAAGTGCAGACTGTGCAGTTCTTGTGCGTCTCGTAGAGATAGAATTTTTGTATTTGTGGTTTTATTTTTTTTTTGTGTGTGTTTTTTTCCCTTTTTTGTTGTCTTTTAATTTTGTTACTGAACTCGGAATCCTATTATGTTGGAAATGGTGGAGAGAAATGTATGTTGTGTGAGTATTTAATTTCTAAAACCGGACTGGAATTCCGATTAATTAATTTGATTTTTTTACTTTTGTTTCCTTTGAGTTGAGAATAGAGCAAACATCCCTTAAGGTAAGGGGGCAACTCGAGATAGATGCAAAATTCTTTCTCCTGCCCTTCACTTAGAAAGAAAAGTAGAAAGCAAATAAATCAAGAAATTTATTTATAAAAAAGATGGTTTGAAATTTTGATTATCACCTCATAATTTTTTTGTATATACAAATATCAAAACAAAGTGCAAGCAAGTTATATAATGTTATAACCATGAGTTTGTAGCTCAAGTTGTATCAATTACCCTTTGTGAGGGTGTTTACGATGGTTCAAACCCAAACTCTTTCAATTTCTTTGAGATTTATCTCCTCTCCTCCAACCATTCCTCCCGACTTATTAAATAAAAAAAAGTTATGTAATGTTAGATATATATATATATATATATATATTATGAGAACATCTCAACAGTTTCCTCCATTTTAGAATTTTAGTGCAGAATCTGCACTCTATTTCCAGCAGTTTGCACTTGAATTTGCACTAAAAAAGAATATTCAATATTCTTTATTTTAATCATTTAATCTTATTTTTATTAATTTACAAAAATTACATATGTAATTTTATTTAATATAATATTAATTAAATTTTATATTTTCACAATTTATATTACAAATAAAATTATAACTTCAAATAATTAAATTTTATTAAAATTATTTACAAAAATTAAATATACAATTATGATAATAAATAACATTATAACACATATTTTAAATACACCAAAACTTATTTAACTAATTTAAAACAAACAAAAGAAAAAAAAGGGAAAACAAGTTTAGCGTGTGAACATTGTTGTGCCAAAATTGGCGCAGCACTGCAGCATGAACTAAACTGGCGCCGAGTTTGGCGCACGATTGGAAGGGGGGTCTGCGCTAAAATGGAGGTAGCGCATGAATTTGGTGCTCTCTTGGTGTTGCTCTCAGAGTGACACATAGTGCACCTTGCATTGTGTGAAATCACAAAGAAGTCGTATCCTGGTCTACTACAGAAATTTCATGATATAATACGTAGCTAGACACTACTCTTAACGGTTTTATAATTGTCCCGAAAATTAACAAACAACCCAAAAATTGGGATTAAGAATTGTTTTCATCGCTTGGAAACGTTTATTGATAGTGGTTATTTTTTTATTTCGATGTAATTCTGATAGTTTCATGCACAATATCATCAGGGACTTGTTAATGACGAGTTTCTCCAATTGCGAAGCATGAAGGTAAATTGTGGATCAGACTTCGTTATTCGCACCATCGTATCATATTGGAGTGCATCGAAAAATCTATTTACACAAATGACAAATCAAATGTAAGATATAATTAATGGCCTAAAACTGGAAAGATAATTTGGATTTATTTGAAGTTTTTTGTTTACTTTGCATAGTTCTTATTAAAATTTCGTATATTTTCAGGGATACAGATGTCGTCGATTATTATGACATCATGGCTTGCGCTCGTGACTTGCTTGAAAGAAGCAACATGTAATTATTGACTTGTAGAGAAAAATGCTTGATAGCGCTTAAATTGCACTAACGTTGCACAGTATTTACGTCTTTGTGCAAAAATAAAGATGAAATAGGATATTACAAAATTAAATATTTAATCGAGCGGGATCATGTCTCCTTGACGTAAAGAACGTACCTTAATTAAGAGTTTGCCTAAAATATATCTTCAAAAAAATTCATGAGTTCTTAAAGCTAGTCTTAGTTCTCTCTAAAGTTTTAGGGCGCGATTGAATATCCTTCCATTTTGAAATTTGTCTTCTGCTAGAGAATAGTAATTAAAAAAATTTTGAAAGAAAGAGAATGAATTTTGATAGTGTGATTAGATATGAGATGAAAATGTAATGATGAAAGTTGATTTGATATATAAATAGTAAAATAATAATTGGATATAATTGGTAGCTAGAAATATATGAGTGGATGAATAGTTGAATTTGTGGGAAAATGAGTAATAATGATTGTGATCTGATGGGTTTTTTGAAAAATAAGCAGAAGTGATTGGTGGTAGAGAAAAGTGAATAAATAGTGTATTTTCTGGAATTTCCCATAAGCATTCACACTTTGGGTAAAAAAAATTACTCTAGCGGAACGAAAATGATTTTTTGTGGTGCTTGTTGAAATAATGGTAGCAAAATATAATAACATCTTCTTTTTAATATACTTTCACAAATTGCACCCGGACAATAAATTTCGTAAATAATTGTTGTTACTTTTCCACTTTTTAACTTGAATTCATATTTGTTTTTCCATTTCTTGCAAATTCTGATTTAGATCGACATTGTACATTGTGCAGTATCGGCGCTGTGCGTGTTAGTATTGCTTGTACCGACATTCTCGATGCTTGCCATGCACATGATAAACATCGGTAAGGAAATTAATCCACATTAAGGCTCCCAAACTCTTTCTATCTGTCTTTTTAGTTGCTTATATACTTTTCTTGTTCCTATCCTTGAATTCTCTCGACATTTTCATGAGTTATCAGCTAAAGATGGATTAACAAAAAACTCCTTGAGCCCTTGATCATTTGTTTACCACTCTCTAATTCATGATTTCCTACTGATTCTTCTTGATATGTATATGCATCATGTTTCTGAACTTCTTATCTATATGTTTTAATAATGTAAACTCTCCAGTTGCGTGCATGGTGTAATTATGGCAAAGAGGGAATTTGCGACGTTGCACGTAAAGTTGGAGAAAGTTGTCGAGGTATATTACATTGTTGGATAATTAATTGCATTATATAATCAAACTTAATTTCATGTTTTGAACTCAATAGCATTTTAGTAACAGAATGCAAACATTGTCATGCGACAGTGCAGTTTTAGGGAAATATTGAGAATGCGTGTGTGCAGTTTTGGTGCCTGAAGACCATTATATTCTCCAAATATGGACAATTTCTCCAATTTTGTAATATAAACAAATTGCTTATTATCAGCACAAATAATACTCATATAGAGCACAATTAATTACTAAGCCTCCATTATTCCTATATTCGGCTGAGCCTAAATCGACCGTCTCTATAATAAGGTTATTTTTATGGAGTTGCTTCATAAATTTTTTCTTTATAAGCCAGCATTGAAAACTTGTTGAATAAGAGCTTTAATGCACTATAATATTCTTATCTTTATATGATCTATTTTGTGTTGAGCTGCAGTTCGAGAGGAAGATTATTGAGTATGAAAATCGAGCCCAAGATTGAGCTAACCCCAAGCAAACTCGTCAGTTAAATTTATCTGGTAAGATGTTTTTTCCTTTTGGTATCACATCATCAGATCAAGAGGATGATATTAAGAAGTTTAGCAACTTAGTTAGAATCTGGTTTATACCTTTTAGCTTATGCTGTATTTCCATTATTTTATATCTATTAATAAGCAACATTACCTAGCCTTTGTATCTGATTAATTTATTGATATATAATCTAACATCATAGTAAAATTAGGTCGTCCCATTCTCTCTTCAAATTCTTGAATCGAGTTATTTTCGATAAGATGGGCTAATCATCGTGGTAGAAAGCATAGTACCCATGCCATAATCATTCATTATTTTATTTTCACCTAAATCTTTGTGTTTCTAGAACATTTTTGTACCCTAAATCATGGCTTTGCTTCTGCCTACTAAATTCATAAACCCTGCAAAATTACATCTGATGCAATTATATATGTGCATAAAGTTCAATATGTTACAAACATTATGACGGACAATCGACAACTTACCGACGTTATTCCATCGCAAATTTTGGAAAATTTCCTTCGTTATTTGTGGTTGGAAATGCTACGACATAATAGTATCCATCGCTAATTTCTGTAGCTATTTCGCGAATTTCTTGTAGTGAGTCTTATTACAGGAGTAGTTACTACTGAAAATTATATAATTGAACACGGATTTATGGAGCTTTACCGACGGACTTAAGGAAATTTAGCGACGGATATTTCCATCATTAACTACAACGATGGACTTTAATTATTTTTTAAAATTTGAGAAAATAATTGTTTGCAACCAGAATTGTGGCCATTTTTATACTTTGCAATCTATACTATTTTTCTTTCAACTTACAACCCAAACTTTGTGGTTTTTAACTTTGCAGCCTCCGACTAGCCGAAGTTGGAATATTCGGGTCACATGGGCGAATATTCCTGGAATATTCCAATTCCGGTTGGCCGGAGGTTGTAAAGTGAAAAATCTGCAAAGTTTAGGTTGTTAGTTGCAAAAACAAATAGTCTACGTTGCAAAGCGTAAAATGGCCAAAGTTGAGGTTGCATAATATTATTTTTCCTTAAAATTTATTGACAACAACTACAACTACATTTAGTATCCATCGGTATTTGTATTTACCGACGGATTTCTTACTTTTAACGATGGAATAATCCATCGTTAATTTGCTTTTTTCTTGTAGTGGTATAAATATTGATTACGCCTGAAACGAGGGTTCCAGAAAGAACTTTGCTCAAACTTATTAAGACGATGTCGATGTTAGAAAACTTATCTCATCTCCGACATAGATTATCTAATTACTGATAGCTTGTCAGTCAGAAATGATTATTCTTCCTTGCCCCAACGACATCAGATAGAGTCAATTAATGATTTTTTCCCTCTTTCTTATCAGAATTTATGATCGAAAAAGATTTCATCAGAATCTAGGATTTGTTTCAGCAAAGCTGGGGCTAAGCTTGAGGTAATTTGGTTATACGGCCTTTCACATGGTGGTGAAATGAGTGTTTTGAGTAGAAGAACTCATTGCAGCTCTTTAAACAGGTGTTCTTGACAAGTTGTACTGGTTTTGTTTTTTGCTGTTACTGTTCATATACTAGTTTTAGTAGTTGCAGCTGTTGAGACTTATGTTTTATATTCTGTATATAAGATATTCACTTAAGGTGGAATCATAAATATGAGGTTTTAGGTCGAATATATAAGGAACTTGTGGAAAAGTATTTTAGACATGTGAATGTATAATAGAATGAACCAAATTGGAGAAAAGTGCTAACTAGTTCCATTACATCCTTCTTGTTAAATAATATATAGCAAGTAAAACAAATGTTGAAAATATGAAATTTGTTAAGGAAAGAACCAGAAAATACTTTAACCAAATGTTGGCATGAGATTGTATTATAAAGCAGAAAAAGAATGTTAAACAATTGATTGTTTGAAAGAATATTTTAACAGTTTTGAATTTATAACATGTTATGGTAGTTCAACCTTGGATGAGAAATCTTGTTCTTTGTTAATTCGTTTGCATAAACTCTGCTCAATATAAAGCTTCAATACCATTTAGCTTTTGGATGATAAAAGAAGGAAAGGAGAATACATGATAAAAAAAAATGAGCTAAAAGCGTCTGCAGGAAATTTGAAGAATAGGAGAGAGAAACTATCGAAAAAATACAGAAAGAAAATCCACCTCTTTAAGAAAACTTTCCTGAAAAATTTTAACCTCCAAATTTGTTTCATGTTTGGTGCTAAGTCCAGATATTCAATCTTGTTACTGTAACGAATCCATATAGGTCAACCTCATTACATGGAAAGTCAAAAAGGCAAGATTAAGATAAAGACTGCCATCCTTCTAATCCTTACGTGACGGGCTTGTTAATAGTTGAACCCATATTCAGTAATCAAACTGTCAATGAATTTCATTCTTCAGAATTATTTCAATATTGGCCACTTGATAGAATAACTAATGTGTCGTGTTGGGCTCGAAATACTCGTATAAATAATGCTGTAAATTAATTAGCAATCCTGAAGCTGGATCAGTTAACCAGTTCTCTGCTGCTAGCATTTATAGAGGTTATGATCTTAATTTGGCAACGAAAATTTGTTAACCTTGTATTCATCAAAGTTTTTCATGCATGATGAATAGGTTGTACCTAGGTTTTCGATAACTTTGAGTTGTTCAACTGTTGAATAGGTAATTTGCAATGTATCATCTTTGGCAAAATAGACCACATTTAATAGGCAATCTCCCTTAATGTGTCGAGCATGTAATCTGGTTTCGATTGCTAGCAACTAGATTTCCTGTCTTTTATCCTAATTATATGAAATCTGGTTTTACTATTTTTCAGGATTAGTAAAATTACTGGTATATTGGTTTAAGAATATTAATTACCCTTTATGAGTCATTGATTCTCAATAACTGTGACATTGTATTTTCCTGAATCGAGTCACGTCGGTAAACTTGCTCTAATTAATATTTTTCTTGCACTGCTAGTTGAATTTAGACCTGATTAATTTAATTCTGAGCTTGATGATATTGAGGTTTGGTGTTTCTCTCAGAGACTTGATTACCAATTATAACCCTGAGCAGCACAAAAGGCAACATGTACGTGTGATGAAGCCTTTGATCAGGATTACGAAAGAACATGTAAGTTCAGACCCTGAAACTAATGCACATACATTTGATAGTAGTTTGTTATATTTGTCTCGTTCACTTCCTGCAAAAAATGGAAAATATATTTTTTGTTCAATCATGGTAAGTTGTTAGCTTCTGATGTTTCATGTCTGTAGTGAATACAATGTAATCTAACACCCCTGTCTCTTTTATCTTGCAGCAATTGACTGCAAGAAGAATTTTTCCCGGCTAAATTAAACTAGCTTTAATCTCTTTGATGAGCATCGAGGTATTTTTTTAAATATCGTTCATCTAAAGCAGAAACTATAAGATCTCACCTTCTATGTTCTTTGTCAATCCATCAATTATAAAAACAAAAATAAAAAGATTAATATATGTTATGTTGTATATATATATAAGAGTCCTTTTAAGTAACCATACAATAATCAAAATCTCAGAGGACATTTTATTGTATGGTATTGTTTTCCGGGTTTGGTCTTACGAGCATTCTCAATTCTATCAGTCTACGTGGTTTTAACTTTTCCATTTTCCGTCAAATTCAAATCAATAAATCTCTAAGAATCCTACTATGAGATCATTAATGTAGTTATCTTATTGTCTGAAGTTCTGGGAATAAGAAATTACTCTCCGTTTGAGCTAAGGTTAGTACATTTTTTTTCTGCCGAGTGTTTTTGTTAAAATGCTAAAATTATTTAAATGCACGGAGTTGAGTTATAGACAATGGCAGATAAAATTGGCAAACCACCTCCTTATTGAGGATTTAATATGGCTGTAATAAATTTGTTTGCCTTTAAGAGCAAAACCATGTGGTCTAGTTAACGTAGTGTTCTTAAAGGTTGGCCTTATAATACAAAATAACCAACTTTTCCTTCTTTTTGCAGGCTTCTTTAAGGTTCATTCTGACATTTCCTATTGATATTATGTATTTCACGAACGTCAAAATGCGATTGATATAGGGGAATTTGCAAAAATACCACTTTTTACAATTTTTTGGGGAAAATGTCACCCAACATAAATCCTTTTAATTATACACCATCATCCCTGTGAAATGTCCAAGATATCACTCAGCAAAGAAAAGGTCCCCAATCAATCTCTCTCCCTCTCATTTCCACCTTTTAAGGAAAAAAACAAAAAGTGCAACAGGTACTTTGAAAAGCCCTCTCTCTTTCCCGTCTCTGCTCCCAAAATTTTTTCGGCGATTCCGACTTTTCCGGCATCCTAACTGTGTTGTGACCGGCGTCGTCTCTTCTCGGACCATTCCCTCTGCGTCGCACTGAGTTTTGTGGTCACATTCCACTTGGTAACGGCTTCTAGTCCTCTTCCGATCGGACTTCCGACATCTACCCCTTGTCTTATTTTTCTCATTCCACGTCCATTGTGAAGTACATTTTTCCGTGTAAGTTCGATTTTTGCTATATTGTTCTTCAAATCTAGGGTTTTCTAAGGTTTTTTGTTGCATTTTTGTATGTTTTTTTTTCTTTTTCTTTTCACATGCTTGAAGTTTTCATCTTTGGTAACCTATTTTGATTTTCATGGGTTTTGGGTTGCTGAGTTTGGGTGAAAGATCTCTGCATTTTTCCCAAAAATAATTTTAAGCAGTTTAAGTCGGTTTCATGGGTTACGGGTCGGTTTGAAAGCATGATAATGTTATTTTTAAGTTTATTTATAATGTTTATCAGTTGGTTGGGTTTGAGTTTGGATGTTGTTTGCGTTTTTCGACCTCTGTTAGTTATGTTTCTTTAATTTCATGTGTTACGAGCACTTTATGTATGTCGATCATGTCTACAACCACTGTACGACCACTGCTTGTTTTCTGACTGTGTCTTTGACCAACGTTCGACTAGTATTTTGACCTAATGGATTATTTTGTGTTTAACAGGGATAAAATGGCTCTCGTTACAAATGAGAAAAATCAGTTTAAAGGGAAGCTCTCATATAGGTCTTGTTTCAATTCGATGGATCTGATTAGAGCTCGGTTGAATGGGGATAATATTGATAAATTCAAGAATTCGTGCTTTGGATATTTCCTTGAAACCAATACTATACAGTTCCAGGGGCAGCTTGTGTTACAATTGCTTTTCCGACAAGACAATGGTCTTTCCACGGACAAGATTGTATTTCACATAAACAATAAGCATTCTGTCTTTGGGCCAGAAGAATTTGCTTTGATAACTGGCCTTGAATTTGGCCCTAAACCACCAATTCAATCAAAGCCCGAGATAGTGAAAAACAATTTTGGTAAAAATAGCAGTGTGTATTTGTCGGACGTAGTAAGTACTTTCAAAGAACATGGAGTTAAAGAGAAAGGCAAAGGAAACATGACACTGAAATTGGCCCTTTTGTATGTGTTGTACAGGGTTCTGTTGGTCTCTAGGCCACCAAAAAGCTGGATGAGCAATACATATATCTGGTGGGCATTTTGAAGGCCTTCAATGCATATCCGTGGGGCCGCATTGTCTATGAATTCCAAGTGTCTGATATAAGATCATGCATCTCCGACAGAGTAGAAAAGTTTTAGAAGAGAAAGGAAAAGAATAAGGCGGAAAAGAATAAGGATCACAATATGGAGAAGGTCGATGTCTCCGATTTCACACATGCATTACAAGTTTGGGCATACGAAGTGATGTTTGATGTTGGTAAACTGTGTGCGAAACGTGTGTCGGGTTCTTCCGATGCAACTCCCCGAATTCTATGCTGGAAAGCTGAGGATGCGCCCAACGCTGACTCATTGAAAAAAAAACATATTTTTTTTAACTTGAAGCCTGGTGATCTTGTTGTCGAACGTGTGAGTTTTTTCAGTTTTATTTATTATTTATTATTAAATATTTTACTTGTTATTTGATTTGAATATCGTACTTATTTAAATATTTATTATTGAATCCAACACATGTGAATGTGACAAATAGATTTAAGCCTTCTTGTGCTGAAAAGAGCTCTGGCTACTTCAAAGCAGATAAAGATGTGACAGATGAAAATGTGGATGTTGAGGCGCCGACACCACAAAGGATGAGAACACGGGAAGTGAGAACAAAAAACAAGCACGATGTGGATGTGGATTCAGACATCTTTTTAAATACTTTTTTTGGTAATTAATTTGAATCTGAAAATATATTTTCATGTGTGTTTTAGGGACTTTTTAATCTGAAACAAATTGAAAAAATAAGCAAAAAATTTGACAAGATTGAGGAGGAAATGCTGACACTTAAATCAATGTTGTCAGCAGTGATGGAGAAGGTTGGGTGTAAGGATGTTCATAATGATGATGAAGAGTATGCAGAGGAAAGTGTTGGGAGAGAGGACAGTGTTGGAGGAGTGAAGGAAAGAGTTGGAGGAGAGGAGTTTTGGAGAAGATGATAGTGATTATGAGGGAGAGGAGACTTTTGAGGGTGATGAAAGTGATGATGAGGGAGAGAAAGAAAGTGATGAGGCAGAGGAAAGTCAAGGGGGACATGAAAGTGAGGGGGAAAGAAGAGTAACAATGGAGAAGAGAGTGACAAGGGGGAAGAGGGTGACAAGGGAGAGGAGACTAATGGAGACCAAGCAGAGGGGTCTGTGAAAGACATAACCCCAGTGGCAGCCGACCAAATTATCGCACAAGTGATGGTGGAATTAGGCTCTGACCACCCACACGACCAAGAAATTGACCGTGGTCTGGTCGAAATGATCTCCGACCGTGCCGTCGACCATTCCTACGAACCCTTGGTGGTCAATTCAGGAAACGACCCCAAAAACGACCAATCTCTCGAACGGGTCGACCTTTTAGTGGGCGAAAAAGAGGCCCACCAAAGTACGGACCTTGTCCCCGTCCCTATGGTGGTCGAAGAAGATGCCTCCTCTTTGCATACCCCCCAGCAATTACTGTTTGATAAATGGTTTTATCATGATTTTGATGATTTTGTTTTTACACCAAAACAATGTTTTTAATTGTTGTCCAAATACTCCTAAATGATTTAAAATGGTTTTAATATTTTTCGGAGTATTTCTTCAAGTTTTACTTTAGATAAAATTGGACAACATTTCTAATGATTTTATGTTTATATGTTTTTAGTTCAAAACAAGATTTCTAAATGTTGTCTAAATATTCCCGATTGGTTTAAAATGTTTTTACTAAATTTTGGAGTATTTCTTGAGTTTTATTTTCGACAAAAATTGGACAACATTTTCTGTCTCTTGGTCGATCGGTCGCCCTATAGGGCAACCCGTAACTGAAGATGATTTTTGAAACAAAAAATGAGACGGAAGAAAAATCATGCAGGTCGATCGGTCGCCCAGGGTGCGACCGGTACCTGCAAGTGCTTGGTTGAAACAGAACGATTTTTCTTCTCAAACCCATGAGGGGGACCGGTTGGAGTTAGGGTCGACCGGTCGAACCCTACGTCGACCAATCGCCTTGTGTAAAATTCCTATGTTTCGTTTCTAACTTCTATTTCTGTGCGACCGGTTGCCCTGTGCTTTGACAGCAAAAATATGACCGGTCGCCCTGGACTTACAATTACAAGTTGAAGAATTTCCATTGCCTTTATCAGTCCACCCGCCCAACCAAAATGATGTGTACAACCCTCATCCTAACCCATATGCGGACATTAAGAAGAATTTGTTTGGTGATGAAGATTTTGTGGATCCCCCCTTCGTGCAGAATAGGCCCAAACTTGAAAAAAATAGGGTCCAAAAGAGAATCCATCGTATACCAACCCCAACCACCACATTTCCCCGGAAAAAAAGAAGAGAAAGACTCAGAAAAGGGTTGTTGAGGAACAACCTAGGGAAACTGTTGGTGGTCGGTATGACCCTTCCGCAAACTATCCGGTTGAGAAGGTGCAATCTTTCAATCAGTGGTGGGCCACGTCTCAGGATATAGTAACTCCTATTGCACCATTGTCCTTTGATGCTGCTTGGGTGGTTTCCCCTTCTTGGTTTACCTCACTAATCGCACCGAGAGCATGGCTCAACAATGCGGTATGTTTCCTTTTTTTTGTACTTGTACATTTGACTGCCATAAATATTAGGTATAATATTGTATTTTTGATTCAATGCAGATTCTAGATGCATTGACTTATCTATTGCTTTTTAAGAGGAACATTGTGCCACATGCTTTCTTGCCTTGCTGGACTTGCACTGATGCATTATTTTGGGTACGCAATGTTTTGGTTTTTTTTGGTAGTCATCTTAATTATTTCTCTTATTTGTAGTCATCTCAATTTGTTTTTTGCATGCCAACAGCAAAGAAGCATTTCTCTGGGAAAACGGTTAATTGCTACTCAGAAGAAGAATAAGAAATGGGCATTCAGCACGAAGGGGGGACAATTTTGCAATATATCTGTGGTCGGTACCCGAAGGAGCTAGGGTCGAATTGGGCAGAATGTGACAAAATATACGGAGTGGCCCAGGTTTTTGGCAAACATTGGGTACTGTATGAGTTGGACTTGGCCTCATCACTTTCTTCCTCTCCCTCATCATCACTTTCATCACCCTCAAAAGTCTCCTCTCCCTCATAATTACTATCGTCTTCTCCAAAACTCTCCTCTCCTCCAACACTTTCCTTCACTCCTCTAATACTGCTGACAACATTGATTTAAGTGTCAGCATTTCCTCCTCAATCTTGTTAATTTTTTTGCTTATTTTTTCAATTTGATTCACATTAAAAAAATCCTTGAAACACACATGAAAATATATTTTCAGATTCAAATAAATTACCAAAAAAAAATTAAAAGATGTTTGAATCACTTACATGCACAGATGGTTTTCTCGCATCCACATCGTGCTTGTTTTTGGTTCTTACTTCCCGTGTTCTCATCCTTTGTGGTGTCGACGCCTCAACATCCACATTTTCATCCGGCACATCTTCATCCGTTGAAACGGCTGCCACCATCTCCTGTTGCCACTTTGCTGCACTTTTGAAGTAGCCAGAGCTCTTTTCAACACGAGAAGGTTTCAATCTATTGGCCACATTCACTTGTGTTGGATTCAATAATAAATATTTAAGTAAGTAAAATATTCAAATCAAATAACAAGTCAAATATTTAATAATAAATAAAAGTGAAAAAAGTTACACGTTCGGCAACAAGATCACCAGGCTTCAAGTTAAAAAAATATTTTCTTCAATGAGTCAGCGGTGGGGGCATCCTCAGCTTTCGAGCGTAGAATCCGGGGAGTTGCATTGAAGAACCCAACACACGTTTCGCACACAGTTTACCAACATCGGGCATCACTTCGTATGCCCAAACTTGTAAAGCATGTGTGAAACCGGAGACATCGAACTTCTCCATATTGTGATCTTTCTTCTTTTCCGCCTTCTTCTTTTCCTTCTCTTCCAAAACTTTTCTACTCTGCCGGACATGCATGATCTTATATCAGACACTAGGAATTCATAGGCAATGCGGCCCCACGGATATGCATTGAAGGCCTTCAAATTGTCCACCAAATATATGTATTGCTCATCCTGCTTTTTGGCGGGCTCGGAGACCAATAGAACCCCGTACAACACATACAAAAGGGCTAATTTCAGTGTCGTGTTTCATTTGCCTTTCTCCTTAATTGCATGTTTTTTGAAGGCGCTTACTACGTCCGATAAATACACACTGCTATTTTTACCGAAAGAAATTTCACTATCCCGGGCTTTGATTGAATTGGTGGTTTAGGGCTAAATTCAAGGTCAGTTATCAAAGCAAATTCTTCTGGCCCAAAGACAGATTGCTTATTGTTTATGTGAAAGACAATCTTGTACGTGGAAAGACCATTGTCTTGTCGGAAAAGCAATTGTAACACAAGCTGCCCCTAGAACTATATGGTATCAGTTTCAAGGAAATATCCAAAGCACGAATTCTTGAATTTATCAATATTATCCCCCTTCAACCAAGCTCTAATCAGATCCATCGAATTGAAACAAGACCTATATGGGAGCTTCCCTTTAAACTGATCTTTCTCATTTGGAACGAGAGTCATTTTATCTCTGTTAAACACAAGAACAACCCATTAGGTCGAAATACTAGTCGAACGTTGGTCGAAAACATAGTCGGAAAAAAAGCAGTGGTTAACACAATGGTCGTACGGTGGTCGTAGACATGGTCGACATACATAAAGTGCACGTACCGCATGAAATTAAAGGAACATAACTAACAAATGTTGAAAAACGCAAACAACATCAAAAATCAAACCCAACCAACTGATAAACATCAGAAATAAACTTCAAAATAACACTATCATGCTTTCAAACCGACCCGTAACCCATGAAACCGGCCTAAACTGCTTAAGATTATTTTTGGGAAAAATGCAGATATCTTTGACCCAAACCCAGCAACCCAAAAACCATGAATATCAAAACAGGTTACCAAAGATGAAAACTTCAAGCATACTAAAACACATGGTCTGAAACGGAAAAAAAAATAAAAACATACCAAAATGCAACAAATAACCTTAGAAAACCCTAGATTTGAATAACAAGATAGCAAAAATCGAACTTACTGGGAAATGTACTTCACAATGGATGCCGGAATAAGAAAAATAAGACAAGTGGTATATGTCGGAAGTCCGATCGGAAGAGGACTAGAAGTCGTTACCAAGTGGAATATGACCACAAAACTCAGCGCAACGCAGAGGGAATGGTCCGAGAAGAGACGACGCTAGTCACAACATAGTTAGGACGCCGGAAAAGTCGGAATCGGCGGAAAATATTTTTGAAGCAGAGGCGGGAAAGAGAGAGGGCTTTTCAAAGTAATTGTTGCACTTTTTTTTTCCTTAAAAGGTGAGAATGGAAAGGAAATGGATTGATTGTGGACCTTTTCTTTGCTGGGAGTATCTTGGACATTTCAGAGGGGTGAGGGGGTATAATTAAATTGATTTAGGTTGGGTGGCATTTTCCGAAAAAAATTTGAAAAAAATGGCATTTTTGCAAATTCTCCATTAATATATATATATATATATATATATATATTGCAAGAAGAACGAGACCATGGTAGCCATGTCAATAAAAAGATGATTGTCTTATGATTCTGATTGATGTATTAGTGGATGGGGTATATATAGGGGTTTGCATGTCAATTTATCTCATGTTTCACGTTGATTTTCTAATGTATTAGATGAAATACATGTGTATAATTATGAATCGTCTTGTACGCGTGACATTTATCAAATATAATGGAAGAAGAAGTGGAACTGGAAATCCCAATCTAGTGGATTGACCACCCACTTGACTCGGTGAACCAATTGGTGTAGGCAAACCTACTGAGAGGTTTATCTTTTATTTTTTAAGCGTTTCGTTGTTGGATCATTTTAAAAAAACTACCATAAGGTTTAGTCTAATTACAAAAAAGTTTAGTTATATTTCAAAATTACAAATACTCTCTTGACATTTGTTGTATTTATAAATTGCATCTGGGTGGAGAAATATTTGTTAGGTATCCAGAGACCGGCTATGATCCTTAATATGCCATCTCGACACCACTTCGGTTTTGAAGCTATGAGCAATGACACTGCTCAGATTCATCAGCAGATCGATTTGCTGGCAAAACAAGTGCATATTGTATGCATTCAATATCAAGAAATCAAGAGATTTATTGAAAATCGACTTCTTGGTAGTTGTGAGTTTGCTTACGATGTTGTACTCATCCAGTTCACCTTGTTGGAAACATATTCCATGGGCATGGATGATTTATCCTTTGGAGAAATTGAAGATAGTGGTATAAATGGATCACCAATTTTTGATGAAGAAAGCAATGACAATATAGTGGAGGTTGGCTACGAAGAACCTCCAAACTTTGACGAGGAGATTGGTAGGGCTGTTCATTCGGTTAATTCGGTTAACCATTAACCGAAATGTTGAAAACCGAATTAACCAAATTTGCCTATTAGTAAAACCATTAACCGAAACGAAATTATATTTACCGAATTAACCAATGTAATTATATTTCGGTTAATTGGTCGATTAACCGAATTAACCGAAATTTCTTTAAAATACAAAAATACATGTTGTATATATAATATATGATATAAATAAATAAATATAATTCACATAAATTTATTTAAAATAAAAAATATAATTTTTTATATATAATATATGATATAAATAAATAAAAATATATGATATATATTATATGTAGTTATAATTATATATAAAATATATGTTTAACATAATATTTCGGTTAATTCGGTTAATTTCGAAATTTCGAACCGAATTAACCGATAACCGAAATTCTTCAAAATCTTTAACCATTCACCGAACCGAAATAATTTGGTTATCGACCGAATTAACCGAATTGATTCGGTTAACAGTTAACCGAAAAAAAATCGGTTAATTGAACACCCCTAGAGATTGGTGGTTATGATGGACCATCCATCTTTGACAAGGACGGTAACTACTCGATTTCGACGGTTGACTGCGCAAAACCACCGAAACTCGCCTAGAAAGATAGCAGTTATCATGAGCCACCAATTTTCGATAAAGAGATTGAGATGGTTGGTGAGGATCTTCAATTCAAAACAACAGAGAATTCAAGTGCCGACAAGGCATCATGGATAAAAAAATAAAGTACATGATGTATCTACTATTTCTTCTGTTGTTGTCCCTATATTCCAGCATGAATGGCAAGCTCAAGACTGGTCCGATGGATGCACTCGAATTAAGTCGTTGACTTGGCAAAGTGGAGATAGTTTTCTACAATTGATCAACATGAATTATTTTGTTTTTGATCGAGTTCGGATATATTTTGAAATTCACATTGTTTTTCCATCTCGTCCTCCTCGCGCCCCTCCATGGTTTGACAATTCTTCTAGTGACGATCTCCCTTCCGATTCGAGGACGAATCGTTTCGACCCCGGAGAGAATGATGGAGATATTGATAAAGATATGATATCGTGTTTAATTATCTTTTAGTATTTTACAATATCTTATATTTTAGGAAGTGATTTATGTTTTTAGGATTCTTCTATTTTAGTTTATCTTTAATGTTTTCTAGTCAAGTTAGGAGTTTTATTGTGGTAGGTATCTAATCCTATAAATAATTGCTATTTTATTATTTTTAGGAAGGTTGAATTTTGATATTAATAAAAACGATGGTTTTCTCTCAATTCTTGTCTCTCTTACGGTGTTCTTATAGAATCAACGTAATAGGTGAGTTTGTTAATTGTTCACGCTTCTCCCTGCATCAGTGCTTTTGTAATTTTAGGCGCGACGTCAGGGTTGTTTTTGTAGATCATCTCTTTTTATTAATACTAGTTTTCAACAATATCTTCTTCCGATTAACATTTTATTAATGCATTAAGACAATTTGTTTGAGTTAATCGAAATCTCTTTGTTCAATTTCCATAATTTTATATCCGCGAATTTCTAAAAGAAATATGAAAAATGTCAATTAGATGTCTTAATCAACTCGTTAAAATCAAAGTCATAGTACATATGATTTGTTATTTAGAATAAAATATATATAATGAGCTCAATTCATTTATTTGCCAATGTTTTGTCATTTGATATGAAAAGTTAGCGAAATAATTCTTTGGGTTTTCCACAAAAAAAAAAAAAAATTTATCATCAATTTTCCAACAGCATTTATTTAAAAGAAAAAAACAAAAGAAAGAATCACAAACAAGCGAATAGACCTTATCAACTTAAAGCGCCTGCACGAAATTTAACCAACCTAATAAATAACCCAAAACCCATTAAAAAAATAACAAATAAAAATAAGACCAAACAGACCACCACCACTGAAACAATGGCAGCTACTGCAATGTCAGTTCATCAATTCATATCCAATTTGAACACTCCTCGGCCTCGCGGCGGCTTCCGATGGTCGAAAAGAGTGAACCACCGAGTGGTGCGGTGCTGCGAGACAGCTGTTGAGGTGGCGGAGAAGAGGAAAACAGTGGTGAAGAATGGGAACGATTCACTCGAGATATGCAGAGTGCTCAACGGGATGTGGCAGACCAGCGGCGGCTGGGGCAGAATCGACCGGGACGACGCCGTTGAGGCTATGCTTCGTTACGCCGACGCTGGTCTCTCCACCTTCGATATGGCTGACCACTGTATGTAATTTACTTATCTGCCCCTCTCCCTTAGAAAATAAAATAAAATAGCTATTACCAGTTGAAAAGATTAAAATCTAGAAATTGTTGTATTAATATATTTGTCAACAAAAATATGTTGTATTTAGAAAATAAAACTGTCTTGGAACGTTATATTGTAAAATAAAATTTGAGGGGCAAAAATGTCATTTTATAATATGAAATATATGGCAGAGAATAGAGGGATAAGCAGTGACATAAAATAGATAGGATAAATAAAACGAGTTACAGACCCTTTGGGCTTTCATCTCCTTCTGCCAATGGCAGAAATTGTGAGCAACTCATGGAATCTATTTACTTTCAGTCCAATCAAAAGAAGGGGTAACTATGCTAGAGTAATTAAGACTAGCAAAGTGGTTGCAAGGCCATTTGTTTGCTTGTTAACTGATGATAAGCAGAGAACTGAAGTTAAGAATGGAAAAGATTCACTGGACATTTGCAGAGTGGTTAATGGGATGTGGCAAACTAGTGGAGGTTGGGGTAGAATCGATCGAGACAATGCGGTTGAGGCCTTGCTTCAATATGCTGATGCTGGTCTCAACACTTTTGATTTGGCTGATATATGTAAACCACCTTATAGAACTATGATTTGCATTTCTTGATTTATTTTTATTTATTTATTAACGTTATCATGTTGTGTACGACGCTGTAGTGGCAGCATAATTAGTTAAACCTATAGACTACTTTTGGTTAATGAATGGAATTGGTCTTGGTATAGAATTGTAAACCTGTGTCTTTGTGTTCCTTATTTGACATTGTTTGTTTGATAGATGGACCTGCAGAAGATCTTTATGGTATTTTCATAAATAGAGTACGTAGAGAGCGTCCCCCAGAGTATCTTGAAAATGTCAGGGGGTGAGTGCATGGCCTACTATTTTGGTATTAAGAATAAATTTATGGGAATTTTAAGCATCAACTTTATGATTCTTTATTAAATGGTGGTGTGGTTTTTTCCTTCTGTGATGCAGTCTTACTAAATGGGTGCCCCCACCAGTCAAGATGACTAGTAGCTTTGTTCGTGAGAGCATTAATGTTTCACGAAAGAGAATGGATGTTGCCGCTTTAGACATGCTTCAGTTTCACTGGTAATGGATTTATACATATCCTATCTCTAAATTTGCAATAGAAAAAACTACTCGATTGCAATTGAGAGAATACTCGATTGCAAAGTTTATTGGCCGTTCATTGTTATTGTTTCAGTAATTAAATTATGTTCATAACTGAAACGGCAGACATAAAGACACGGCCCAGTCGTACAGCATCACCGGTGATCTCTAAGTTTAAATAATAACACTATAGACAAATGTTCCATTTTAACAGGTGAATTATAAAATTACATAAATTTTGGTTTGCTACTCTGACAATAATAAAACACTGTCAACTATGTCGAAACTTTTAGACCTATTAGGGTTGTCATCAAATATATTTCTGTTACAGATGAACACGAAACTATTCTGCTACCATTTTTGAGTTTTAGGGTATAGATTATTCTTTATTAAACTTTGTCATTCTGCCTGAACTAGGTGGGATTATGCTAATTCTGGCTACCTTGATGCTCTTAAACACCTTACAGATTTGAAGGAAGAAGGTTTGTCTGCATTCATTTGTCTACAAAATTATAATAATAGAAGCCAAAAATCTTGATTATACTGGATTCAGCAATTGGCATGCAGGTAAGATTAAGACAGTTGCTTTGACTAATTTTGATACGGAGAGGTTGCAAAAGATCTTGGAGAATGGGATTCCAGTTGTTAGCAACCAGGTAAGAGAATTTTCTTGATTGTATTTGGATTTTCATTTTAAGTGCTCGGTATGCTCCCACAATGCTTTATGTTTTTTCAGGTACAACATTCAATTGTCGACATGCGTCCTCAACAGAGGATGGCAGAGCTTTGTCAGCTCTCGGGCGTCAAACTTATAACGTCTCTCTCTCTCTCTCTCTCTCTCTCTCTCTCTCTCTCTCTCTCTCACACACACACACACACACACATACACACACATTCATTTGCTGTCTCCTAAAGATCCACTCTCAGTAACACAATCATTGCCAGTGTTGTTATATGGAACTTTGGTTTGCAGATACACATTATATGTGGAAACCTTGATTATAAACATGTTCTAATCAAGAATTCTCTAAGCAACATAAAAAATCACTGCTTTTGCATGTTTTAACCTGAATCGAGAAGTCTGTGTGATGGTTGTAACATATTGGGAATATTAAATGTGCATACATAGATCAAACATCCATCCTGTTTTGTCTCCAAGACATGATATGTTATGTGCTTGTTCTGGTTTTCGTTATATCACTTTTGAATTGGATAGTATCACCGTATCCTACAAATTGCTTTTAGGTCATGGTCTTATTTTTTTGTTTGAGTAATAACGTATTTGCCATCTTCGTTGACATTTTGATTGGTATCCTCTTGTAACTAGCTGTCAGGATCATGACTGGTTTGAGCTTACTGTTGCTTATTTCTGTAAATCAATGCCTCACAAAATTACTCCGTACGCAGGTATGGAACTGTGATGGGTGGACTATTATCTGAAAAGTTCCTTGATACCAATTTAACTATTCCTTTTGCCGGCCCTCCATTAAATACTCCTTCGCTTCAGAAGTACAAAAGGGTAAGCCTCCATATTGCACAGAGCATGAAACCATAAATCATACCTATTCTCCACAATCTCAAATAAATGTAAATGCTTTAGTGATATAACTACTCTATGCTCTTCATGAATGTAATATTTCAGGGTTTAGACTATATACTATGCAAAAAACATTTGGTTTCACAAGTTTAATTAGACATTAAGATATCCTACTCAAGTTTGCATGTACTCAGTTGATTTTGGAACACTTTCCAGTTTATTATATCAGCATTCGAAGTGTGTTCCACAAGTAGTGCGCAGAAAATTGTTTGTTTCGAAGCAGCTGGGGGTGAGGGTATTTATTCAACTTTGGAGACTCTAATGTTTTATAATTGGTTTTTATGTCAAAATAATGCAGATGGTTGATGCTTGGGGAGGATGGAGCCTTTTCCAAGTTTTGCTTCAGACCCTGAAGAAAGTAGCTACCAAACACGGGGTTACAATTCCCACAGTTGCTGTGAGATACATCCTGGATCAGGTAAGTGATATATAGGATAATTACATAAACTACCCTTGAAATTTGACCCAAGTACAAAATAAATCAGTTATCATTCAAAATTACAAATACTCCCTTGAAGTATTACAAACACCCCATTGAGTTTGTATTTTCTTAACAAATACCCCCTATTGAGGGTGCAATTTGTGAAATAGAAACAAACATCTAGGTGGTATTTGTAATTTTGAAAGATAGCTGGGTTTTTTTATAATTAGATTAAACCTAAAGGACACGTTTTGTAATTAACCCTTATCTCAGTTCAAACTTTAGAATTTCTTTTAGCATGGCCCATTGCTGTTCTATCCTGTGTGATGCATTTTGCTTTAACGCTTGCAACTTTGCAGCAAGCTGTGGCAGGATCGATGATAGGTGTTAGGCTTGGTCTCTCCGAACACATCAAAGATGCCAATGCTATATTTTCACTTGTTCTTGATGACGAAGATGTAAGCAGCATATTAGAAGTTTCACAGAAAGGCAAAGATCTCATGAAAATTATTGGCGACTGTGGAGATGAATATAGGCGTGTGTAACAGTGACTGCATCGTATGATCCTGTTTTGGATCGCAATATTTGCAGCCGATAAAAAGTTTTGATTTACATACGTGTTAATGTATATGCGGGATCGTGTTCTCATGGATCATTGATTCATAATGTTTGTTTGATTCCTCAATATTGTCATGTAACCTTTCATATGCATAATGTAATTGATGTCAGTGAGACTGTGAGCTCTGCAAATGTATTCACTATTATCCCTCTTAACTACTTTGTTATAAGGCCACCTAAACTTGATTTTGCTCATTAGGTATACACCGTAATTGGTCTCATTGCAAGAACTCATTGCAACATCGTGGAAGTGAAAATAACTTCATCAAAACACAAAATGTAAATGGCTGCACCTCCAATTTGATGTCAGAAAACAAATGTGGAGAATGAAGGGTTAATTCTAAAAAAAACACTTATGTTTAGTCTGATTACAAAAGAAAAAAAAAAAAAAAAAAAACTATCTTTCAAAAGGCACCCTTCTAATATTTGTTTCTGTTTTACAAATTGCACCCTCAATATGGGTTATTTGGTAAGGAAATACAAAGGTCAAAGGAATTTTTGATATTTGTTTCTGTTTTACAAATTGCACCCTCAATATGGGTTATTTGTTAAGAAAATACAAAGGCCCAAGGAATATTGGTATTACCTTAAGGGGTATTTGTAATTTTCAAAGTTAATTGAGTTTTTGGTAATTAGGCCATACCTCAAGGTTGTTTTTGTAATTACCCCGGAGAATGAATCAATTAAGAACTATATTTAAATATATTATAACAAAATCTCACATTACAGGTGCTGTTTTATATATTGCTCGTAAAAGGTTTTATTTATTCCATGGATTGCTCGACTGCATAGACTACCTGGAGTTTGAGTACTCACTGCATAATACAATACATAATAAACAAAAAGCAGACTTCACAAAGACTTAATTGAATTCCCCAAGCATGGAGGGTGGTGGTTCAAGATAAACTTGGCCCAGAAACAATGTGCTAGTCTCACCATGAGATGCCCAGTAAAATGGATATCTATTACCCTGGAAAAGCTCTATTTTCACCAGAAGAACCATTTCTTCTTGGTAGTTAATTCTCCAACTGATTCATCTTTCTTTCTGTTATCCATTCCTTGCTTCAGGGCTTCGAGCCGGCTCCTACAAGACAATGTATAAAACCATATGATGTCATGGACTATCTAAAAATATTAATTGCAGCTTCAATTTATAGCTTGATGTTGACAGTGACAAACAGAACCTAGGAGCATCTATTTAGATAGCATGAATGTCCGTCAACTTCGACTCGTGAAGATATAAGGATTGCAAGGTATTACTTTGTATCAGTAAGGCGACCATGGAGACTCCATCTTTGTCGAAATCCTTCCATGCCTTCAACTCCACTTATCAAAATCAAGCGTCTACAATACCCAAACAAAAAGGAAAAAAAATTATTTGGCACAAAAAAACCATTTGTATCCTAGCAAACGCAAATGTAGCAAGCTAATCGGATTTACAATGCTGGAAACATTATGAAAATTGCTGTAGATTGCTTATGCAGGTTCAAATAAGCACACAAGCATCCACCAATTGCCTCAGCCAATTGTAAATGTTTTAAAAATCAGCGGGAATGAAGTTTCAGATTTACCAAGGCTTATTGAATCAGCATCACATTTAGAGATGCAGATGGAATGCGTGTTGCAGGATGATCCGTGAGGTTAATGTACACTTCTGGGATCCATAAATTACAGAAATTTTTGATAGAGCCACAAATTTGAATGAAATTCAAGCTTAGAATACAATTGCTGATTGGGACTGCATAGAGAGCCTCATATATTACAACTAGAGGAAGAAGATATGCACACAGGAGAGGGGACCAATTATAATGGATTTCTTACGATTTTTCCCCTTGTATCTATATCAAATGGTTTTCTAATGTTGAACAGGCTATAGTGTAACTTATCAGAAAATCAAACACACTATAATGTAGCGCATGAATTAGCAACGTGCTAGGTTCTTTTTTCGATTATCACAAGGAAAACTAATATGCCAAGTTTAATTCTGCATCATGTGCAATAAGTTTACTCCCCAAATGAACTTTCTTAATCTTCCCACTAAATAAGTGCAAGAAAATTTTAAGGGATGATGACAATGAAGAAATGTCTTATATGGGAACAAATCATTTGAGTTGCACCTGAAAGCTGAATCTCAGTCTAGCATGTAGGTAATTAAAACTTCAGCATATATTTTAGAGCCATGGCTCATAGCTCAGAAAAAAAGAAAAAGGAGAATTTAAAAAAAAAAGGTTATGTTATCTAGCATTTGCCTGTCAATGATTTATGTAACTGCTTAGTAATGAATAAAAACATGATTGATCATCATGCTTGCTTCATGCCATAATTCAAAACAAAAACAAAAAAAAGAGTAAGTAAAGAAAAAGCAAGCAACATCAAGTAAAATACTAGAGCAACCATTCAAAGAACGTCGCTCAAGAGAATCTTAATTTACAAGATATAAGCTGATTTAAAGGGAATGACAGTATTAATCGTGGTTGGGTGGCATACCTCTCCAATTGTGTTGTTTCGGATTCCAACTGAGTAGATCTTTCTTTTGCTAGCTCTACAGGCATGGACATCCCTAATTTCCGCTCGCTATCTTGAAGCCGCTGTCTTAATTCCTTATCCTACAGATGGAGATTCATCCATGAACAGTTAGGGAAAGAAACTATAAAAGAGAATGAAAGATTAAACATACAATTTATTATCAAAACTCACTCTTCTCTCTGCACATTGTCGATATATTGCAATCTCATCTTGACAGAATGGCTCAATATCATTAATTTGTAGACCTATGATACAAAATCAATGAAAAAGTATGAGCATTTCTCCATTCTGAACTTAAGATAAAGATTGTGAACTTAAAATTAGTTTCTCATCCCCGACCCCTTTACTTTCCCCAATGCCAAGAAAAATAAAAGTTCATGAGGGCAAAAAGACTTTACATAGAAACAGATTCCGCAAAATCCCATCACACAAATCAACACCTTCGAGCACATGAGACGCTATTTCAGGTGGAATGAGTGGTGAGGGTGGCCCCATCATCAAATCATCACCCACCAATATAGTTTCCTCCATGGTAGGCTTTGAATCCACTAAATACCCACGTTACAAAAAAGAAAACAATGGTTAACAATTTTTTGCAAACTAGATTCGGCTACTTCACTGTATCTTCCAATTCACTATATTGCATATCTTCTTCTCAAAACAAAACGATACTTTTCAACAAGCTAAAGTAACAGTTTTCAACTTTCCAATATTCAGTTTCAAAAATTATTAAGTTGATGAACGGAAAACAGAGACTCACCATCCATGGTGGAAGTTTGTTATTGAACACAAAGTGCTCGACGAAATGCCTCTGACAAACAAGAACGCACTGAAACAACAAGGACACATAGAAAGATCCAAATTAACCGGTCAATGCATTATTACATGTTTAAGGATACTAGTTATATGGACTGAAAGAGTTAAATTACCGGGCCAGCGCCGATTATAAAAAAGTATCACCACCAAATAAATAATCCCTTTGAATCTCGCCAATCAGACAGGAGGGTGGAAAATGAATCTTTGAAGGTTTCTCCCCGGAAGAAGTTCCAGAATTACGCGTCTTCTTTCAGAAATTTTCTTCTCAACTGGAGCTGTTATCTTGGAGAAAAAATGGAGCACCCTTTCATGCAAAATTGGATGCTTTGCACAGCTTTGGATGGTCCAACTGTAATGTGGACTCTATTAGGGGTGGGTTTAAAATGATTTTGGAATTAATTAATAAAAAATAGGTAAAAGAAATATGATGGATATAAATTTTTTTATTGTAAATTTGTTTTTAAAATTTCTGGATATAATAATTTGGATCCTTTAGATTGCAATTAATTGCCTACGATAGTTTTTTTAATTTCATTCCCCTAAAGAATATTCGACTCAAAATGTGATTGCTGCCAAAAATTTCAAGAGATACACTATTTACTCACTCTCATTTTTATTTACATCTACCCACATTCCAAAAAAAAAAATTATTAATACACATTTTTCTTAAGTTTTAATATTTACTCACTCAAATATTTGTTATCCAATCATTATTTTTATATCATATTATTTGTTATCATTACATTTTCATTTCAATCCATTAACATTTCCAAAAAGAATTTCTTATCTCACTAACAAATTTTTCAAGTTTCTAATTTCTAGCAGGAAAAAAATCCAAAATGAAAGTAAATCAAGTCGCAAACTTTTATCATTTTCTCTAGAGAAATAAGATTAACCTTATTGTAGAGAATTTAGGGTTTCAACAATGTAATAAAAAATTCATATGTATAAAGTAATGAAAATATTATTTATCGTAACAAATGTCTAATGAATATGACAATCGGGCAACTTTGGACAGGTTTGGCAAAACTCAGGACCCTTCTCACATTGGATCCATGACCTGTGGATTCAACCCGTCGGACCCGCCACAATTGAAAGTTTGATGCCATACTTCAATGCTACTCCTTATCACCCCTCAGTTATTTTATATTAATATAATAAGATCATTACGCCTATGTAGTTTTAACTTTTAATTCAAAATGCCTAGTTTTAATATTTTATAATTAAATTATCAATAATTGAGAGAGAGGCTCCCCCATTAACTGAATAATTGACATAATTTTCTTCAATTCAAACAATATGCAGACATGAATTTTATATAGTAGAGTATTTAAAAATGGGGCAATTTTTTAAGTACTCACTATGGATAGTGGGTACTCTTTTCTACCCACCAAGATAACAAAACTCTTTTCTACCCAAATTGGTGAAATTGTCCCTCCTTTAAGTTGGTGTTTTTTGAATTTTGAATTTTGAAACTGATGCAATTAATGCTTTTCTTGAAAATCGTGTACACTTCCCCCCAAATACACACCCCTATGTATAAAATTGTATACTCATATCGTGCCCATATCGTGACAACCCCATGTACATATACATAAAAAAGGCATGATATATCGCGCCTAATTTTAATCGAAAGACATATATATCGTGCCTTATTTAAAATCAAGACGATATCGCCTAATTTAAAATTGGGCACGAATATGGGCACGATATCGTGCCTAATTTTTTTTGAGGCACGATATCGTGCCTAATTTTTACTTGAGACACGATATATCATGCCTAATTTTTATCGAGGCACGATATTGTGCTTGTGCTTGTGTTCAATAGGCACGATATATCGTGCACAAAGGCATCTTAGATTCAAAAATTTTCAATTCTAAATATTAAAATATAAAAAAAAACACGATAATTTGTTTAAAAAATAAAAAAAGAATAAAAAATATGAAAATGGGTTTTTTAAAAAAAACTACACACTTTTTCGAAAATATTTTCCATTTTTTCGAAAATATATTCCACTTTTCTAAAGTATCTTGAAATTATAAAATAATAAAAACTCAAAATTATTTTCAATTTTTTTTATAATAAACGATTTTACAAAAATCTGATTTTATTTTAGAAAAAAAACTAAAACTTGTGTTAAAAATCTGAAAATAAAGAAAGTATATTAATGTGAGAGAGAAATATGTGAGAGAGAAAGTATCAAGGCTATTTGGGTAAAAGAACCACAAAAGTGGGTAGAAAACTTAGTTTTTTATCTCACATGTTATAAAAGTTTTTATCATATCCTAAGTGGGTAGTTCCCACCATTTTCTCTTTAAAAATTTAATATTGTCGAAAAGTCTCTCTTAAACCCACAAAAGGCCACCCAGCACTTCAAAATATCAAAAACGCCAAGCAATGGCACTTCAACATCAAAAGTTTCTGTTGGAATTGGTTTTATTAAATTGGGTTTTGACCGATTTTGATCAATTATTTAAGTGGGGTCATTTATTCAAAGTATGAAATAAATGAGATAAACGTCATCTACGCGGGTAGATGAGTTTAGCATTTTGAATTTCTCAAAACCAATATCGGGTGAATGAGAAATAAATGCATAAAGTTGCCACTTAAAACGCTTTTATATATGGAATATAAAGGGTGGGAATATGGAAAACCATATCCCACATAGGAAACATATTAAATGTTTGACTAGTTAATAAAGAGCTTCACCACTAATAAGGAGTAATCAGTGGAACTCCTTATGGTACACCCTAGTGGACTAAGTCAATTTTGACTAGTCTTTCGCTAGCTCAAAGCGCACAGGCGTCGCGTGAGCACCGTCCGAGCCCGAGCCGGGCCCAGGCCCACGCCCACGCCGCACATAGTCGATTGGCGCTTTCAAAGGCGCACTTCGATCGTCGCGAGGAGCTTTGAGGAGCCTTAAAGTTTTGGAAAATCGAACCAGGGTTCACCCATGGCTCGGTGACGCGTGGCGTAATCATACACGTGGCGTTGATCGGACGCGTTTGTCCAAATGTGCGAGGTGTATGCCAAAGGTGTGTTCCTTCCAGACAGATGCGATCGGGACCATTAGATCATTAGTTTATTAACCACAGTGGCGCGATCGACGGCCAAGATCGATCCGAACCGGTGGTTGCACCCCGATCAAGAGGCACAGAGCTCTATATAAACCAAATTTAATCATTTCATGATCGAGAAAATTTCAAAATTCACATAGATTCAAAGATAATAAAAAAAAAGTCTTGAGAGTTCAAAACACTAAAAGTTCGAAGTGTCTTGTGATTTGTAGTGTTGTTGCTATCGCAAGACGTAAGTTGTCAGATCTTGGGAGGCGATTGCGATTTCCATTAACACCGTGAGCGGGGCAATTTCGTCTTAAAGACAAAGAGTCCAACTTGCCTCGACTTTTCATTACTCTCGCTTTCGATTTTTTCGTGGCCTTTCGGTATACACCATCGCTTTTTTTTCAAACAATTTCTACATATTTCATTACTCCATTAGTCCATTTCTTGAAAAATTCACATTCAAGTGTAATCACAATTCACAATAGTCACCGAGCGACTTGGAGAAAACTCAAAGAATTTTACAAATTCAAAAGGTTTTAATGTACTCACGCCTGTGCATCAGTAGACGACGCGTGGATGGCGAGAGAGGCAAAGCGATGTTAGAAGAAGAGGCGAGACGAGTTAAGAGAGACGGATAGACTACTAGCATGATTGAGGAAAAATAGAGAGCGGAAATTAATTTTCACTCTTATTAAGGGTAGCTGCAATGGTTGCTCAAAAACCAACTCAATAATTTAATAGCCATTGTGGGAATGACTTTTAATTGTACAGGACAAAGTTTGGTTTGATTTTTCAAACCCAATTCAACAAAGAAACCTGCAATTTAGTAAATGGGGAAGTGGGCTACACGTTTGATTTTCTTTGGAACGATGCAAGACGTGTGGTGCACGGGGGTGAACGAACGGGGGTATGGGGGGGCGGGGGCATTGAGCCCCCTGGGATTTAAAAAAAAAATAGAGGTATACTTGTCTTTTCATATATAACATTAATAAAAAGAAAAAAAGCCCACTTACCTGATAGCCACATTCAGGCTTCTGTCCACAAAATTAAAAACTAAAGAAACTGTCCCCACTCCCCAACTTTTGCGGTCAATCCCTATTGAAGAAGAATTGAAGAAAGCATACCAAGTACCAACCATTGGTTACCAACGCCTAATTCCTTTATTTCACCTTATTGTCATGAGATTAACATTGAATGAGAATGGATTGTATTTGGGGTTTTTAATATCAAAATGTATATTAATTAATTTTGTTGGATTTGTTGTTTCTTCTCTATTTATTTAATTTCTTTGTTGAATCATTAATTGTTATATGAATTATTATGGCTAATTTTTAGTAATATATTATAATTTATAGTTCATGTATAGTTGTTTCCTTAAGCTATATTAGTTTTTGATTTATTTTTTTTCCACATTTTCTTAGATAATGGAACGGTTTTTTAAAAGAGTACCGCTTATTATCGAGGAATCGTCCTCATCAGTCAATGCACCTGCAATTGTTCAACTTCAAGTACCAACAAGTCAAGATAAAATTTTATCAAGCCAAGATGCTCTTGAGGTTGATATGAAAAATCTTCCAAGTTATCCAGGACTACGACCTAACATAATGAGCTATCCATCTGACTTAATTGAAACAATTGTGTAGAGCTTATTTATTAAATGGTCCATGTCAGCCACGTGAACATAATTTTTCTCAAAAGATAGATGGAAATCGAAAACGTAAATTTATTACATCATGGTTTGATGAATTCAAGGATTGGTTAGAGTATAGTGTTACAAAAGATGCAACGATTATGCAACGATTTCAAATATGAAGAATAGAAGAAAAATGTTATGAGATATTCATGTAATTGATTATGTTATTTCTTTTTAAATATATTTTTTTGACAAGAAAAATAATTTTAGTAATCAATTCAACTAGCAATACTTCGATAGAAGACATAAACAAATCTGTTAAAAACATAAAAGATGAACCTATGAAAAATTTCATAGCATCTAGGTTAATAACAAAAATCGGCTTAAAGCCTACTACTTTGAAAAATCTATAATGCCTAGAATATCTATGATTCCAGATCTGCAACATGTTGAAGACCATAATTTGATTTATCTCTGTCGAACTGAAAACTTGCTCGTCTGAATCGCCCAAAACACAAAAAAACACCGCAACAAGATGGCTACAAACCAAACGCCGCACCAGATGGCGAATCACAAACAAGAGAAAAACAAATATCCCAGATCTACGTGGATAAACCACTTATTTTAAACATAAAAATAAAAAAGATGTAGATGGGGGTGATTTTAGGCCAAAAATGGCCAAAAATCACCCCTTAATAATGAAGAACGAGAAAAAGAAGCAAAAAGGCTAGGGTTTGAGAGAAGACGAGGCTTTTGATTGAATATTAAGATGTAATTGAATATGACTTTATTAAAATTGGTAACTATTTATTAGTGTTATTTTTAGAACTGATGTATTTTTTTCCACTAAAATCAGTTGGGCCTCCTACGTAGAATTCCTGGCTTCGTCATTGATGGAGGGCCCACAAAAGATGGTTGTCGACCACACAATTCAACTAAAGGTTGTCGCTTTGTTTTATTTTCATAATTTGGACAGATTGAATTTGTTGTCTTTTTCTTCATTGTGTATAAATGCAAAACTAGTCTATAATGGTCAAAAAGAAATTTGAGAGTCACTTTACCAACAGATAAAAAATCAAAACGGTCTCTTAACCAACTTATTTCATAGCTATAAATATAATGCCTACCTTCTCATGTTTTCTGATGGCTCAAAAGCTACCTTTAAAACCGTAGGCAAGTGCACCTATCATTTTATAGTATAGATTATTGAGTATCGAGTGTCATTCCCACGAGGATTGTAAGTATTAATAATTACCGTCTTTTTGTTATTTAATCTAACAATTTTCAGAGTCTTGTTTGATGAAAAAGAAAAATAAAGAATCTAAATTATCAAAATACAAATTGTAAAAATATAAGCGTAATTGTCAACAACAATAAGCAGTTGAAAAACATCAATAAGCAATCCCCCAGACTTAGAAAAAACATGGCAATACTAATTACCCCCAGTTTTGCAAGCATAATATAAAACATACATAAGCATATCGCAAACCATACATAAGCAGAATTATCAACAACAATAAGCAGTTGAAACCCTCAATAAGCAATCCCCCCAGACTTAAAAAAAGCATGGCAGTCCTAGTTACCCCCATGTTTGCCAACTTTATTTTTTCAACTAAAAATCTTATTCACTCATAAAAGACATTAGCAACATCGTAATAACTACAGCAAAATATCAACATCCTAATAAATTTGTAAAATAAGAAATCAAGAGATAGAAATGTGTTTGAATGTAAATCCCTCTAGAATGTTTTTGTGATTTGACAAGTTAAAAATACAACCATAAGCCCTTAAGCAAAAACCATCCTCTTTTAATAAAATCTCATGTTATATGGACCGTAGAAATTCTCGATTTAAGTTAAACCCTTTCTCAAGGTGAAAAACTCCTAATCTCAAGTTGATTAACTGAAATATCTTTCTAGTTAAAACCCCCAAGACAACATTATAACGATTTGTCAATTCCCATATTAGGTTTGACCATAATCCAGAAGATTTATGTCGTCCTATATCTAGGATTGCATGCAACTCTTTTCACTTATATAGGTTCTATTTCACCATGAATCTCTCGATTTCCCGGTGAAGAATAAACTTCAAATCAATATTGTGCATATACCAATTCGAATGAATAAATCATGATATAAGTGAATCACACAAGACATGAGAATTTTATTAAAAACATACACACCTTAATCACAAATTCATTCTAGAATTCATTACATTCAAACACTAGGAGTTTAGCTACGCATGACTTTGATAAGAGAGTATACTACACAAGATGATTTGAATAAAATGAACATGGTGTACTTAACTCTTATTCAAGACCAATACAAGACTTCCTCCTTGGTTGATGATGTTGAGCTCCAAGCCTTCTCCTCTAATGCTCTTCAACTTCCAACTCTACCTCTCTCTTCTTCTCTCAATGTATTTTGATTTGTAACTTAGAGAGAATGAATCAATGAATATACAGTGAATGGAATGATTCCCCCAACTCATACTTTTGGCTTTTATAGACATCATTTTTGTACAAGAACACATTAATAATATCATCCTTTGTTAAACAAATGCTCCAATTCATTGTTGGGTTGGTGAATTCTTGTATTCATATGATAATTGAGGGAATATGGGGACATGTTGCAGCAAATTAGGGTGTTAAAGGTGTACAAAAGTGGTCAAAAAGCTTGGTTAGTGAATTTTCCATAATTTCCGCATGGAAAAGTTGCAAAAAGAGGTCCCGGACATGGCCATGTCGCCCAACACGGCCAGACGTGTTGGGGAACACGACCTTGCCGTGTTGGAGGCTGTTTTGTGCAAAAATTTCGAGTTTTTGGCTCCCGGCGGAACACGGTCGTGTTGCCCAACACTCCCTGCCCGTGTTGGACCAAAAAGGCCCCGAAATAACGCGTTTGGCTTGGGATTTCGAGCGTTTTTGCATCCTTAAACTCCCCGGTATGTTTTGACATGAAGCCATGGTCCAAAATTCACCAAAATTAGTCCCGAATGGTCAATCTACATCAATAAAAGCACCTCGGAGTAATATGAACTATGTACAATCAAAAATTTACGAAACTAACAATAAAATAACTCGAATTCTACTCAAATATACACATAAAACATGCATAAAAAGACCTTATCATTTTCTTCCACTCATTTGTTTAAACAAAATATTGTTCTAGTACACTATTAATCTTCATCTTATCGCATTTTTTTATATCATATCTTCAAATATTTATTCGGCATGGCTAATAAATTTAGTGGATCTTTCAATAAAATTTTCAATTCCTCAAATACACAAGAAAATACAGTTTATCCCGCACAATTTTCTCAGAACTTTCCCGTTCGTCCGAGCATTGCTCATAACACTCCTTTTAACATGTTTTCCTGACTATCATGCAACTATGGGTGGTCAGCTTATGATGTCACCTCTGTAAGTATTTACTCATCCGGGCATACCATCACCGAATCAAAGCAGACGAGTGTGGAAAGGTTCATCATCGATAGAGAACCCACAACAACGAGTTCAATGATTGGCTCTCGATTTCCACCGCACTCAACACAATTTGGTTTAAAAAATATTAACCTTAAGGAGGGTGGAGAGATTGGCAAAGAACCGATTGTCCCTCATAACAGAGGGAGGGTGGCATGGAGTGCAGAGGAAGAGATAAAGCTTGTGGGGGCTTGGGGTACTACTAGCAATGATTCAAGAGTCGAGAATGAATAATAAGATAAAAGTTTTTGGGAACCTATCACCCAATACTATAATGAGAATCGCCCTGCTGGTAGGCCTATGAGAGAATCAACAGTTACAAAAGCACATTACTATTATGGTATGCCCGATGTAAATATTTTTACAGGATAGTACAATAATTTCTACAACAATCGAAAAAATGGTCAAAGTTATTGAGAAATATAATAATTCATTAAAGAATGTAAAAGCAACAAAAACATGAAGATGAAAACAATATCAGAGAAAACCTTTTTGCTATATTAAATTCTTGATAATGACAACATTCGTCTGATACTAAATATAAAGGGCAAGGAACAATCTAGAATATAACACCTGTCACAATATTATTAGAGAATGAATAACAAATTTCAAGATGGAATCTTGAGGAGCCGGGCAATTGTACTATGCATGACTAATCCATTCAAGGTGGTGATGATAATGAGAGCCGGTGTAATGCTCCAATGGTTTGATATTTATATCATCGATTCTTTATTTCTAATATCCCCCTCAATTCGAACCCTGGACTAGGAATCACATTTAATTTATTCCTTAGTCCGGTGAAGAATTACCGATCAAAGGCTTTGTAAATAAATCGGCCACTTGATCAATAGTTTGGTACATGATGCAATCGAAATCACTTTATCCGCTACCTTTTCTCTTATAAAATGAAGGTCTAGTTCCAAGTGCTTAGTTCTTGAATGTGATCTTGGATTGTTGGACAATGACACGGCTCCCATGTTATCTATCCATATTGGTGTAGCTTTAGTCGATGTATCTTTAGTTCACTTAAAAGAGACCCGAGCAAATAATATCACAAATTACATTTGCCAAGCTTCTATACTCGCGCCCGGTGACTTGATCTTGATACCGATATCTTTTTTTCGAACTCCATGACACCGATTATTTCCCAAAACACACAAAAACCACTCGTCGATCTTCTATCATCAATATCGGATGCCCAATCAAAGATCAAAGCAAATCCGGTGAGATTCAATGATTCGGAATGTGTGAATTGTAAACCTTGATCAATGGTGCCTGCCAAGTATCTTAATTCTCTTCACGGCTTTCCAATGATTATCCGTGGACATTGCATAAACCGACTAACTTTATTAACAAAGATAAGAGATATCCGGTTTGACAATGGCATATTGCAAGGCACCAACTATGCTCCTATAAAGGGTAACATCTTTGATAGCATTTCCATCATGTTTAGATAAGACTGGCTCCATCGACCATAGGAGAATTCAATCCTTTAGCATTTTGCATTCCAACCTTTTGCAATATCTCGATATATATTTCCCTTGATTGAGAAATAATCCAGACTTATTGTGGACAATCTGTATTCCTTTAAAATAGTTAATAGTGCCGGATCCTTAAGAGAGAAAATCTCTTTCAATTCTTCTATAAGCTTCTTCAACTTCATGAGAATTACTCCCATGTGACGGAGAATGTCATCAACGTAAATCAAAATCATCAAGCAATTTCCATTGTTATGTTTATAAAACAGAGATGAGTCACTTTTGAGACCATAAAACCAAGAGATATTAGAACTTGTCCTAATTTGGAGGACCATGCTCTTGGCCTTTGTTTAAGTCCATACAAGGATTTGTTGAGCTTGCATACCATATTTTCACCGATTCTTTGTTCAAAACCTGGTGGTTGGATCATATAAAGGTCTGTGTCAATATCCCCATTCAAGAATGCATTGTCAATATCAATCTGTCTAATTGTCCATGAAAATGTGACAGCAATACTCAAAATAATTCTAACAGTTGCAGGTTTGATAACAGGACTAAATGTCTCAGTATAGTCAAGACCAGCCATTTGTGTATAACCTCTTGCCACGAGCCTTGCTTTATATTTAGCAATGGTTCCATCAGCATTTTTCTTCAACTTGAAGATCCACTTACACCCAATTAATTCTTTATCAGGTGGTAATTTCTGCAATGACCAAGTATTATTTTTCATAAGTGCAGTATACTCCTTCCACATCGCTTCTTTCCATTCGGTATTGCAAGGCTTCAAGATGATTCTTAGGTTCTGTAACACCTTTCACTTCTCCACAAAACACATTTCTTGGTTTAGTGATTCCAGATTTTGATCTAGTGATCATGTGATGCCCCCTTGAAAGGTGTTGCAGAGGACTTGAAGGCTGTGAAACAGGTGCAGATGGTGACTCAATTGGCAAGTCTATGAAAAGATGACCAGTAAGATCAGGGGAAAAAGAGTCAGAAGGGGTGGCAATGGGTGAAGAAGCTGCACGAGGTGGAGTAAGAGATGGAGCGGGGCTAGAAGGGGGAGAAGAATGATTAGTAGGACATGGTATTACAGGAATATGAGGAATAAATTCAGTAGGATGTGACTGAGGTGGAGAAGAAGAAATATAATGAGAAGTAGAAAAAGGAAACTTACTCTCATCAAAGATAACATCTCTTGTGAAAATGGTCTTGTTGTTTGGAAGCAAGACCTTGTAACCTTTGTATTGAGAGCTATATCCCAGAAAAACACATGGTTGGCTTTTGAATTGAAGCTTGTGTTGATTATAAGCTCTCATGTGAGGAAAGCATAAGCAACCAAACATCTTCAAGAAGCTGTAATCTGGCCGTTTTCCAGTCAACTTTTCAAGAGGAGTTTGTAACTGAAGAATTTTAGAAGGAGTCCTATTTATAAGATAAACAGTAGAACAAAAAGCATCATCCCAAAATTTCATTGGAACTTGAGACTGAGCTAAAAGGGATAAGCCAACTTCAACAATGTGTCTGTGTTTTCGTTCCGCTAATCCATTTTGTTGCGGTGTATAAGGACAAGAAATTCTATGGATTATACCGTGTTGTTTGAAGAAGTTTGATAAAGCAATGAATTCACCACCACCATCAGATTGGATCATTTTAATTTTTCTGTTCAATTGATTTTCAACAAGGGATTTGAAGTTGATAAAAACTTGATAGGTATCAGATTTAGCTTTTAATAGATAAAACCAAGTGTATCGTGTAGCATGGTCTATGAAGCTAACATAGTAATTATAGCCCGTTTGTGGATCTAATGGGGCCAGGTCCCCAAAGATCAAGATGTATCAAGTCAAGCTGTGCATTATGCAGGCAGAGAGAAGAATTGTGATAAGGAAGTTGTGGCTCTTTGACATTAGCGGGGAAGAACAAATACTTTCATTGATATCATTGGAGTATGGAATATTACAACTTTTAAGAGCATGAATAACAATATCTAATGAAGCATGTCCTAATCTAGAATGCCAAATGGCTAAGCTAGGCACTTTTTGGAATGGATAGCATTTGCGAGAAAAGAAAGAGAATGGCGTGCCTTGATTGAAAGAGGGAGAGACCGGAGCAGGAATAGACTTGGAATTAGTGGAAAGTTGAAAGGAATACAAGCCATTATTGATGATCCCTTGAAGAAGTGTGGCCCCCGTAGCTTGATCCTTCACAAAACAAAAGTTAGGGTGAAACTCAAAATAAACATGATTATCTTTGGCAAATTGGGAAACACTTATAAGATTTTTAGTAATACAAGGAACATGAAGAAGGTTTTTAAGTAATAAAGGCTTGGAATTATAAACATCAATCAAAGAATTGCCAATATGAGAAATCATCAAACCCGCCCATCGCTTATGTGGACCTTTTCATCTCCTTGAAATTCTCAAGCAATATTGATTCCCATATCATAGGTCACATGATTACCGGCAGCAGAATCGGGATACCATGTACAATCTGAATCTGACTCATTTCTGGTGGTCAGTTGAGCTGAAGGATTGAAAGAGTGGGGGTTGAACTGATAATAGTTGCCCACAACATTGTTTGAAGGAGTAGGTTGGCCAAAATTTTGATTCAGTAGATGGCTTTGTGTGAAATTGACATTGGGATTAGATGGCACAAAATTAGCATCCATCCTGTAGAAAACATCTATCTGCTGTGTGGTTATTACCATGACATATTTGACATCTCATTCTATTGAATCCAAATCTGCCACTCCTTCCTCTAAAACTATTACCTCCACTCCGCCTCCCGTTATTAAAATGAAAAGGAGCTGATCGTCCTCTGCCACCTTGAAATGGTGTGTACCTTCGTCCATTACTTCCTTGAGCTGTAAAATTTATAGATGCTGAAGAACCTTCATTACTGAACTGAGGAGATTCAGTGGCTTCCAATCTATTTTCGAAAGTGAGGAGTAAGGCATGAGCTTCCAAGAGTGTATATGGCTCCACCCTGGAAGTTATTGAAACAATCACATAATTGTATTCCTTTCCTAAACCAGTCAAAATATGAAGAATTTGATCCCTCTCCTTTAGTGGTTCTCCAGCAGATGCCAAAATATCACAGCATGTCTTGATCTTGTTGAGATATTCCTTCATGGACATATTTCCTTTTTCATGGTTTGGAGTTGAAACTTGTGTTGCATAACCTTAGCTTGTGTTTGGCTAGCAAAATTGATTCGAGAGCATTCCAAATCTCACGGGAAGATTTCAATCCAACAAAGAGTTATCGTGTATGGATTCGCACAAACTCGATAATAACCAAGAAACCAAAAGTCGATCTTGCCTTTTCCATGAGGTATAGCCGGATGGATTGAGTACCATTTTTCACCTTTAGTCTCTTTGATATATTTTTCCGGTGCTTCCTTTTGACGTTAGAAAATCTTCTAGCCCATAACGATGTGAAGAAAAACCATTTGCTCCCACATGAGATAGTTGGTTTCATTGAGTTTGATACTCAACAGTTGGCTTTGGGGATGAATTAAAGGAGGGTGTTCTAAAATATATGTCATGGTGACAGAGGAAGAAAAATAAAAGAGGATTTATGAAATAGAGAAATGAAGGTACAGAGGCAGCAGGTATTATCCTGCTGCTCTGATACCATATTGAGAAATATAATAATTCATTAAAGAATGTAAAAGCAACAAAAACATGAAGATGAAAACAATATCAGAGAAAACCTTTTTGCTATATTAAATTCTTGATAATGACAACATTCGTCTGATACTAAATATAAAGGGCAAGGAACAATCTAGAATATAACACCTGTCACAATATTATTAGAGAATGAATAACAAATTTCGAAGATGGAATCTTGAGGAGTGGCAATTGTACTATGCATGACTAATCCATTCAAGGTGGTGATGATAATGAGCTGCTGGTGTAATGCTCCAATGGTTTGATATTTATATCATCAGATTCTTTATTTCTAAAAAAAGTGACGATGGTGTAATAGCCGCTACACACGAGAAATGGAAAAGAGAATATGAGAATACGGCTTTTAAAATTGAGCATGTTTGGAGGGTTATGAAACAGTGAGAGAAATGGGCTCCACAACCAATTGGCTATAACGCAGACAAGAAGGCTGGGACATCTGAATTAGGGGCTCATACTTCTTCAACCAATCCGGGCACAGAGGCTGAGTGTGAAATCTGATCTCGTCCAATAAGGCGACAAAAGGTGAAGAGAAAACATAAAACAAAAGTCAAATAAGGCGAAAACCAGCCTGAAGGCATCAATGTGAAATGAGAGCAAATGCAACAATATCAAGCAAAAAATTAGCACTACAAAAAGTCGAGATCAAACAGAAGGAAGTTGAGCTATGTCATAGGGATTATGAAATCCTTATGAAGGATATTGATGGCATGACAGAAAAATAACTTTATTGGCATGCGAAAATGGTTGAAGAGATTATAGAGAGACGTGGTCTAACGTAGATGTTTTTAAATTGATTTATATGTCTTTTAAATTTAAGTTGATATGTAATTTTTTTTTAATTTGAGTTTATCTTTGTAGTTGTTGTATTGTAACATCTATGTAATTGAATATTCAATTATTAATGTTATTTATGTCGTTTGAAATTAAACTAATCGTTACAAATTAACCATTGTAAAATAGCCGTTGTAAACTAGCTGTTGTAAAATAGTTGTTACACTCTCCTTGCCAGGGGTTATTTCCCCATGATCTGACACAGTGGCACATTCCGCCAATGATTTCAGATGTAAAAAGAGTTATTCCTCCGCATAGTCGATGCCTTGAAAAATCATTCAGCATATTTTCAATAGAGGCGAGATGCAACTGGGATGATGATTGTAGTGCTTTATTTACCATTTGTTGTATCCCTCCCTTTTAACTTCAAAACAATTAATAATTTTTGTTTACAAAGTTATTACTTTTGGAAAAAAATAGAACTTGAATGGAAATTATTTATAAAAGTCACAAAATACATACTATTACATTAAAATGTATTAATAAGTTAATTAATATTTATTACAAAACGGAGGAAATGTATTTTTATTTACTTTTACTAAGTGCAAATTAAATATAAAAGTATTAAACAAAAAATAGATAAATGAAAATTTGATAATGATGTGTGAATTAATAGTGGGACCCTTATAATGTTCTTTTATGGGTTTATGATTGTGGATATAGATTTATATGTATATTGATTTTTTTGCTTTTGATGTGGCAGTGATGTGACACTATTAACTTATTTTTCGGATTAAACTATTGCAACCACCCTAATTACCCAAGCCCTAGAGAGTAAAGAGTGTCATCATCACAGTTGTGAAAATCGGCATAGGCAGCCGCGCCTCTAGATGCCCGCCTAAGCGGGCTAGACGGCACCAAATAGGAGCTAGCGCTTAAATAGACTGACAAAAAATCGGGCCTAGGCGGGCTAGGCGGAAAAAATCGGCCCCCCCCAAAAAAAGGAAAAATAGTGTTGTTGCTAAGCGCCCTAGGCGCTGGGCTGCCGCCCGGTGATTTCTGCAACCATGTTCATCAGTGTGAGAAACAACAAACAAATAAAAATTAATTAGAAAATTTGACTACTAAATATATACGGGGCGGGTCCATAAAGACCCGTTACTTGTTAATTGTTCCGAACCACACGACATTTTTAAAATAGTTTGCGACTCGCCCCAGATCCATTTGATCAGGTTTAGACACGCCCAAACAGGGCGGGTTTAATGCAGATCTGGGTTTTGGCCCACCCCATTGCCATCCCTACTAATGATATATATCTCATATGACATATTAATTGAATGTATATAAATGTAGTTTCATAAACAACATAAAAATCAAATTGATATAAGTATACATGAAATACAACTAGGGGGTGTAAACGAGTCGAGTTGAGCAGGATACAGTACTGCCCGAGCTTGTTTGAATTTTAATCGAGATTCAAAAATTGTGTTTGAACTTGGTTTGATTATAAATCAAATCGAGCTCGAGCGAGCTTTAGTCGAGCCGAACATGAATCGAGCTCGAGTAGCTTGATATTTTTACACACATTTTTTTTACTAATTGAGTCGAGCTTTACATCTTATCAAACATAAAAATTTATTTAAGTTTAGTTCGTTATGTTAGTGAACCGAGCTCAAACGATCTTTTAACGATTAATCTCAGATCGAGTAGTCAATACAACTGAGTTTTTAATTAATATTTTTATTTTTATTCATGTGTAGCTTTTTACTGCAAAATGAGTTATTCAAAATTTCTAAATTGGGCTTTGATATATTGTGCTCAAGATAATAAAATATTTCAAGTTCCAACTGGATTCCTTGGAATGTTCGAGTTCTACTTCCAAAAGGCCGAAGGCTGTTTCAAATAAGGCTTCATATGCGAAGCCCAATGAAAAACCCAAAGGGCAATTTCGGTAATACGATTAAGTGAGCGCCACCTAAACCCTAGCTATAAATTCTGACTTTTTCAATCATCTTATATACCGAATTCACGAACAAACGCGGCCTCTATTCTTCGTAAAAACCCTAGCGGCAGCTGAGTTTCCAGTGATCCATTGCACTTCGTTGTCAAATCCCCCAAGTAAAACTTCCCTTCTAGCTCTAATTTTGTATAGTTCTTGCTTCTTTGATTGTTTCAGGATAAAGGTTTGTGATTTATACGTTTTTGTGGATTGATTTCGATTCTTGTGTTTTTTTTCTTTGAAATTTGAACAGAGATGAAGGTTATTGCAGCTTACTTGTTGGCGGTTTTGGGTGGCAACACCTCTCCATCCGCCGGTGATTTGAAGGGTATCCTTGGCTCAGGTTCATTTCTCCTCTACTGTGTTCAAATTATTTAATTTTTGTATGCTTAGTCTTGTTATTGAATCTAATTTGTTTTGTCTAATAATTTGGGGACATGTATTTTTTTTCATGGATTAGTGTTCCTTTTTGTGAGCAGTAGTTCTACAATATATAACAATTAATATTCATTTCCTCACATATTGAGGAATTTATAATTTTATATGTTGTAAATCCCTACAATTCATTTTCCATCAATTGGAAATTGACGTGAATAAATTGCAAGTATCTTTTTCTTGAACTCGCATCTCGATTAAGGTAACATTTTTTTTGCTTATAGTGTTACTTGTTAGGTTTTATGTTTCTGTTGAGCTGAATATACACAGGATGGTATAAATAAATGTTGCTAACCTGCATCTAAGTTTTTCATACTGGCGAAAGTTATTGGCAAGTTTGTAGCTTTTTTAGTTGCTGGTCATCTGGTTTCTGATATTGTCGAAAATGATTTTCGAAAATTTACCAATGCTTTTCGGCACTGTTATTTTCTTTTTCTCTGGTAAAGGAGTTGCATTTCGGTTATCATAGACTACTGCATGATGACATTTTAGACAGGAGAAGAGTTCTTCGTTGATGTTTTTTCGGTTATTGTTGCATCAACCCTTATCTGTTGAAGTTATTTTTTTGTACACTCATGTTGGTTAGTTCCCATCAAGGACCAGTAATTTCAGTCTAAGGCTATGGTGAATTGATTAAACGTTTATTCTTTTTGTTATTTTTTTTCCAGTTGGGGCTGAGGCTGATGCGGACCAAATCGAGTTGCTGTTGTCTCAAGTTAAGGGCAAGGATATTACCGAGTTGATTGCAGCCGGAAGGGAAAAACTGGCTTCTGTCCCTGCAGGTGGTGGTGCCGTTGCTGTTGCCGCCCCTGCTGGTGGTGCAGGTGGGGGTGCTGCACCTGCTGCAGCTGCCGAGGCAAAGAAAGAAGAGAAAGTGGAAGAAAAGGAGGAGTCCGATGATGTGAGTTTCAACATATAGCTGCATATATATTCTAACTATCTATAAGTCATGCCTTTATATTTATATATATACATTAATCAAGGAGAAATATGATTGTTATTGTTTCCGTGGTCTGACTCGTTTGTTTTATTTCTGTTGCAGGACATGGGATTCAGTCTCTTTGACTAAGAAATCACGAAATGAATGTTGTACTGTACCAAACAAGCATCCACAACTTTCTGCACTTCAGTTTACTGTATTAGAGAATTTTCCTTTTATAGTTTTGGAACTGGAATTTTGTCATTCAAACTAGTTGATGAAGACAATGGAGATATGTTGTTCTTAATTATGAGTTTTGTTTCCTTGTGTTGTTATTCATACTTTGCTTGTGCATTTACTGATTCACTGGTGTTTTAAGAAAAAAAGATTACTTCCCTAGCAGCATTATCAAGTTCTTGCTTTACTTTTCTTGGGGTTGATTTGCATATTCCCCTCAACCTCAATGCTAGCACTTCGCTTTAAGTACCTTACCTGGAGGTCTTTCCTCAACCCATAGTGATTCTTTGATAAACCCGAAGATTTATGGTTCTGGTTCTTTGGTTGATCAGTGATTAGGGCTTAAGTACATTTGCATGAGGTTTGACGGGCATGGATCCTCTCCATTTAGGGGGTGTAAATTTCTTGTGCATTTGGAGAGACAAAGACACATGTGCATCTATACATACACCTATACATATATATACATATATATAAGTGTGTATAGATGTACATGTGTCTTTCTCTCTCCAAATGCACAAGAAATTTACACATCCTAAATGGAGAGGATCCATTTCCGAGGTTTGACATCAATACGAGGGATATTATTGGATAAAAGGCTCTAAAGACTTTGGGTAAGATGTCCGGAAGGTGGTTGGTGTCTCGTGGACCAATTGCATATCATCTGATGTTCATATTCTAGGATGGTCATGTTATAAATTTCCACAGCTTGATGTGGCTTGTACAAGGGTATATATGCTGTTTGCCAAAATGCTTAACCAAAAATGAGCCAAATTGCACGGTTATGTTTAAACTTAACTTTTTTGGTTTTCCGGTTTGGTTTTCCAGATGACTGGTTGAAAAATAATAGCAGACTTTGCATCTGTTTTTGAGTTTGAAAAACTAATTCTGAGTTTCAAGCTAAACCAACCAAACTAAAGCAAACTGAGTATGAAAGCATCCCAACTACATCCAACTTAAGCAAGTCGCAAGTACTTCCCAACTGAACCAAAATACAGCTACGGTTGCGATTCGAGTATGGAACCTTGGTCTACTCTTGCTTTCCTAGAGTTTGCAATGTGATTCGAGTATGGAACCATGGTTTACTCTTGATTTCCTCTCGAGTTTGCAACGTTTTTCGTCATGAGAATTGAAGCTACGGCCAGCGATTTGAGAAACCCTTTCTCTTCAGAGATACCACTCTGGAAGAGCTAGAACTCTAACATTGTGTCAGGACTTGCGGGCCAAGGAACAATCTTAGGTAGACAAATTCTATGTGGTGTAGGCCTCCCAAAAGGTAAAAGAGGCGTGCAAAGGTTTCCTCGAGTCAGGCAGAGATTGGCCCTAGAGTGCAAATGTAGAAAGTAGGGCTGCAAATGAACCAAGCCGCTCGTGAGCGATTAGGAGCTCGACTCGATAAAAGATTGTTTGAGCTCATTTAATGAGGCTCGTTAAAATAAATGAACCAAACTCAACTTAGAGATATTCGGCTCGTTAGATCGTGAGCAAACTCGTTAATAAGCTCGTGAGCAGGAAGGGGTGTAAACGAGTCTAGTCGAGTCGAACATAGTACTGTTCGAGCTTGTTTGAATCTTAATCGAGCTTCGAAAATTGTGTTTGAGCTTGGTTTGATTCTAAATCGAATCAAGCTCGAACGAGCTTTAGTCGAACCGAACACGAATCGAGCTCGAGTAACTTGATATTTTTACACACATTTTATTCTTTTTATACTAATCGAGTTGAGTTCGAACCGAGCTTTACATATTATCAAACGGAAAATTGTATTAAAGCTTGGTTCGTAATGTTAACGAACCGAGCTTAGACAAGCATTTAACGTTCGATCTCAGATCGAGTATCGAGTAGCTTGGTTTGTTTTACAACCCTATGAGCAGACTCGTTAGTGAGCTCGTATAAATTAAACTAATAATTTTATTTTAACTTTAAAATTTATACGGTTATTTGTGGTAAATATAAAATATTTAAATAGACTTATTTGTTTGAATAAAGTCATAAGCTTTATATTATGAGTTTAAGAAATATATAATTTTATTTTTGTAATAAATTGAAGAATAACTTAATTTGTAACTGATTTTTACTAAGCTCATTCAGGCTTGAAAAAATTCGTGAGCCATCAATATATTCAATAAATTTAATCTCAAGTTCGACTCGATAATAAACGAACCAAACTCAAATCTCAAAAGCTTGATTCAGTTCGGTTCGATGGCAACTCTAGTAGAAGGGGGCTTGATGTTATATTTTTAAGTTTTGAAAACTTCAACTAACGGCTATTTGAATAATTTCAAATGGATTTAATTTTGTAACCTCTCATTCAATTTTGTAACACCCCCCATAATAGCCTATTATTTTCTATTTAATTTTGATATAATCCTAACACTATATATAGGGTTCTTAGGGGTCTAGTTAGGCACTCACAAGCTTACATCTACAATTCTAAAACTCTTCAAAATATTATTTTATTTGGGCAACGTGATAAGGTCTTGTTCGTTAGTCTTCTTGTGATCGTGCTCATAATAGAAGACATAGGCGTGGCCTTCTTGGGTTTTATCTTGGGGTGGTGGTGAGCTGTCAGAACCTGCACGGAGGGAGGCCATCACGATCTTAGGACAACGTTAAGTGGCGTGACTCCTACAGGCCATCCTTTTATTTTCATGTATCTATATTAGCTTAATATATTTATAAAATATATTTTTTCTTGAAGTCATTTGGTTATATATATGTGCATGAAACTATTTTATTTGCAAAATTAAAAGGAAAATAATCAAATATCTAAGATCGTGATAAATCAATCTTCGCAAATATATGATTCATATCTTGATACAGTTTATTAATATAGAATCAGATTGTGGAAGTGGCTATAAGTTGATATATATTGTTGACAAATAGAGATATATTGCCCGTGAGATATTAGTTTAACATATTATGCTTTTAGTTGTAAAGATTGCATCTTTATTGATTTAGCAAAACTGGTTTCATTTGAATTGCGTATAAAAATTTGAAATTTTAATTTTATCATTCTGCTTATACATTTGTTTAACAATTCATTTGACATATATCGTTGAAATTTCTCCTACAGATTTCTTCTTATCCTTTCTTTGCCTATTAAATCTCTAAATTGCTATAATCGAAGATTGTCTAATGGCATCTCATGAAGAAACTAATAGTGTTAAGCCTGAAAAATTTAATGGACTAAATTTTAAGAGATGGCAAAATCAAATGAAATATTGGTTAACTATTCTTGGTTTTATTTCTGCCATTGATGAAAATATAGAAGCAAGCTCTTGGCATAACCCTGAACAAATAAATTACCATTGTCGTAACCGTATCCTTAGTGCCTTGTCGGATAGACTTTATGATGTGTATCATTCCATCACTAGTGCTAAGGAACTTTGGGATACTTTAGAAGTTCGAATATGGGATTGATGATGCGGGAATACAAAGATTTTATGCCTCAACTTTTACAAATTATGTTATGGTTGATAGAAAATCTATTAATGAACAAATTCATGAATTCCAAGATTTATTAAAGCCTCTTGAAAATAGTGGATCAAAATTTAGCGAAGAATATAAAGTTTCATGTTTGATTGATAAACTACCACCTTCTTGGTCTAATTTTGCTAGGGGCTAAGACATCAACAAAGAGATTTGACTTTAGTTCAAGTCTTTAAGTCATTGAGAATTGAAGAACAACATAGGATGAATCTTAAGAGAGAAGAGACGAAAGTCAAAGTTAATCTAGTTGAAGATAAAAAGAATAATAATAATAATAATTATAATAATAAGTATAAGCCTAGAGGTAATAAGTTTAAGAATAACAAGAAAGGTGGGAGGAATAATTATCACCATAATAATAAACCTAGTACTTCTAGAAATGGAGATGTCAAAGGCAAAGAAAAGGAAGAAAGAGCATGCTATGTATGCGGAAGGACCAATCATTTGGCTAGGGATTGTTACTACAAAAAGACTGAGAAGCATATACCTAAGTTCAAGCCTAAAAACCAAGTGAATATGGTAGTTGAAGGGGAACCATCTATCAGGTTAGAATCTAAATTTCCTTTAGTAAACTTTACATATCAAAATAATAATTGGTGGTTAGACTCGGGAGCTAATATTCATGTTTGTTTTGATAAATCAAAATTTAAATCCTATCAGAACACAAGTGGAGGAAGCGTGACGCTAGGGAATAATACTGCCGCACAAATACATGGGATTGGAAGTGTTGATCTCAAGATGACTTCTGGGAAAATATTGACTCTTGATTCATGCGGCATGTGCCTGATATTAGAAGAAATTTAGTGAGTGGATCTTGTTTAGTGCAAAATGGTTACAAGCTAGTTATGGATTCAAATAAGGTTGTAATCACTAGAAATAATGTTTTTATTGGAAAAGGATTTGTAAGCGATGAATTATTTAAATTGAATATTGTGGATGGTGTTAATGATAGTCCTAATCTTATTTTTAATGTCCAATCTAGTATTTTATGGCATGAAAGGTTGGGACACATTAGTAATAGAAAAGTTAAAAAACTTATGGATTTAGATTTGATTCCAAGATCTCAAGTAAAGGTTGATCATAAGTGTGAAATATGTGTACAAGCAAAGTAAACAAAAAGACCTTATCATTCAGTTCTAAGAAATTCAGATATTTTGGAACTTATTCATAGTGATATATGCGATTCAAATAGATCTCCAACTAGAGGTGGAAATAAATATTTTGTGACATTTATTGATGATTTTTCTAAGTATTGTTACATTTATCTTATCAAATCTAAGGATGAAGTTTTTGAAAAATTTAAGGTTTATAAAACTGAAGTTGAAAATCAAATAGAGAAAAGGATTAAGAAACTTAGGTCTGATAGAGGAGGTGAATATTCTTCAGGTGAATTGATAAAATTTTGTGAAGATAATGGAATAATACATGAGTTCACACCTCTTTATTCACCTCAATCAAATGGTGTAGCTGAAAGGAAGAATAGAACTTTGATGGATATGGTAAATGCAATGTTGTTAAATTCTGGAGCACATGAGAATTTGTGGGGTGAAGCTATTTTATCTTCTTGTTTTATATTGAATCGTGTGATTGTTAAAGATAATGATAGAACTCCTTATGAATTATGGAAAAAAAGAGCTCCAAGACTAAATTTTCTTAAAGTGTGGGGGTGCTTAGCAAAAGTAGCCATACCTGAGTTTAAGAGAAAGAAAATAGGACCTAAGACTGTTGATGCTATTTTTATTGGATATGCTCAAAATAGTAGTGCAAATAGATTTTTAGTGGTCAATTCTGAAGTTAGTGGAATTTCTAATCACACTATCATTGAAGCTAGAGATGCCACATACTTTGAGGATGTTTTTCCTTTTAAAACTAGAATTCCAAATGAACCTTATAAGTCAAACCTTGAACCTTCTAGAGGCGAATCATTTTCTAGTGCAATTTTAGAAAATAATGAAGAAACACTAGTAGAATTAAGGAGTAAAAGAACCAAGGTTAGTAAGAACTTTGGAGATGACTTTATTACTTTTTTAGTTGAAGGAGATCCTCAAACTTATGATGATGCAATATCTTCTATGGATGCACCTTTTTGGAAAGAAGCGATCAATGATGAATATAATTCTATTATTCAAAATAATACTTCGTTTTATCTGATTTACCTCCTGGTAGTAAACCAATAGGGTGTAAATGGATTTTTAATAAGAAATTAAAGGCTGATGGTTCAATAGATAAACATAAGGCCAGACTAGTGGCGAAAGGATTTACATAACAAGAAGGAATATATTATTTTGATACTTATTCTCCAGTTGCTAGGATTTCAAGCATTAGGGTCTTGTTGGCTTTAGCATCTATAAATAAGTTAATAATACATCAAATGGATGTCAAAACTGCATTTTTAAATGGTGATTTAGATGAAGAAATTTATATGGAACAACCAGAAGGTTTTAAGGTCAAAGGACAAGAGCATAAGGTATGTAAGTTAGTAAAATCTTTATATGGTTTGAAACAAGCACCCAAACAGTGGCATGAAAAGTTTAATGATGTTATACAAGGTTATGGATTTAGGTCAAATGAACACGATAAATGCATATATTTTAAGGAAGAAAACGACGGATGTGTAATATTGTGTTTATATGTGGATGACATATTAATTTTTGGGTCAAACTTGGAGTTTATTGAAAAAGTGAAAATTTATTTGTCTAATAACTTTGAGATGAAGGATTTAGGAGAAGCACATATAATATTGGGTATGAAAGTTAGGATGACAAAAGAAGGCATTTTATTAAATCAGTCTGACTCTATCGAAAAATTCTTGAGGAAATTCAATTATTATGATTGCAAGTCAGTTTCTACTCCTTATGATCCAAATATACATTTACACAAAAACTTGGGTGAACCTATATCTCAATTGAAGTATTCTCAAATTATTGGGTCATTATTATATTTCACCAATAGGACTCGACCAGATATTTCTTATGCAGTTGGAAGACTTAGTAGATACACTCATAATCCTAGTAAGAGCCATTGTACTGCTTTAGAAAGAGTTCTTAAGTATCTTAGAGGAATTTTAAGTTACTCCTTATGTTATAAACGTTTTCCAAGTCTACTTGAAGGATATAGTGATGCAAATTGGATTACTGAAAACTCTGAGATTAAGTCAATTAGTGGATTTGTTTTTATGTTTGGTGGAGCTGCAATAACTTGGGGATCTAAGAAACAAACTGTTATATCTAGAAGTACAATGGAAGCTGAATTAATAGCTCTAGATACAACTTGCACTACTGCTGAATGGTTGAGAGACTTATTACTTGATATTCTACTAATTCCTAAACCTTTACCTGCCATTTCTATACATTGTGATTGTAAAGCTGTAATTGATCTTGTAAAGCAGACACATTCTAATAAGAAAATGAGTAGACACTTACAAGTAAGATATAAAAGTATAAAGTCCTTATTAAAGGGAAATGTGATATCTCTTAACTTTGTGAAATCTGAGAAGAATTTGTCAGACAATTTAATCAAAGGTCTACCGAATAAAGGTGTGTTTGAATCATCGAGGGGGATGGGCATAAGCCCACAAGGGAGTCACCTCCGGGAGTAACCCAACCTTTGTGATTGGAGACCCCATGAAGAAGGTTCAATGGGTAGGAACAATCTGCAATGCCTGACTCATTTAGCACTACTTTATAAGAAGTGTAACTTCTTCCCATCCCTATGGTGATAGTGCTATATAATGTGATGTTAGGATGTGCTTTGACCCTTAATGAGTCACCTCCGGGAGTAACCCAACCTTTGTGATTGGAGACCCCATGAAGAAGGTTCAATGGGTAGGAACAATCTGCAATGCCTGACTCATTTAGCACTACTTTATAGGTCACACGTACCCTTGGAGGTTTCACCTAAATGAGGATTTCCATGAGGCCGTGACAATGGGTTTGGGCAAACCCTAGAGACTCTCATGAGAATCAAGATTAGAGCGCATGGCCATTAACAACGCTAACCCGCTTTGAACAAAGACCGATGTCGATACTGTGTGTGTGATGTGTTGAAATTTGGTCAAGGGACCTAATTCAAGGCGTAGTCCATTATGGTTCCCTCAAATGTAAATCATCAACACTAAGTGTAGGCTCAAGCTCGGAAGGCTCCTGCACCCATTGCATAGTATCTAGTTGCCCTATTATATTTTGTTGTATATATATGTTGAAGTTTTAAACCTTGTGGGGGATTGTTATTTTTAAGTTTTGAAAACTTCAACTAACGCCTATTCGAATAATTTCAAATGGATTTAATTTTGTAACCTCTCATTCAATTTTGTAACACCCCCATAATAGCCTATTATTTTCTATTTAATTTTGATGTAATCCTAACACTATATATAGGGTTCTTAGGGGTCTAGTTAGGCACTCACAAGCTTACATCTACAATTCTAAAACTCTTCAAAATATTATTTTATTTGGGCAACGTGATAAGGTCTTGTTCGTTAGTCTTCTTGTGATCGTGCTCATAATATAAAACATAGGCGTGGCCTTCTTGGGTTTTATCTTGGGGTGGTGGTGAGCCGTCAGAACCTGCACGGAGGGAGGCCATCACGATCTTAGGACAGCGTCAAGTGGCGTGACTCCTACAGGCCATCCTTTTATTTTCATGAATCTATATTAGCTTAATATATTTATAAAATATATTTTTTCTTGAAGTCATTTGGTTATATATATGTACATGAAACTATTTTATTTGCAAAATTAAAAGGAAAATTATCAACACTTGACTGCAAGACCCACCCGTCGATCAAGGATGAAAGTCGGCATTGTAGCTCCAGAATGTTTGAGTTTATGCTCCTACCTATTATTTGGATATACCAAGAAAAATATACGTTCCAATGAGGCTACTATGAAATATTTATTGTCTTTTCCATGGAGTTTGTTCATTTGGTTTTGTGGCTTAAGCCCTATCTTTTCTCCTCTCCAACCTCTGGACAGAAGTCATAAACAAAGAAAGAATTTTTTTTTAAAGTTGAAACGTTTTTGATAAAAACAACCAATTATTTAAAAAAAAATAGTTTTTGATTCGACTCGGTCAATCGAATCTAAAACCCCAACTGAAAACAGAATTTATGAAAAATCTTAAATCGAAAATTGAATCAAAATTTTTGGTTCGATTTTAATCTGGGCCGATTTTTTAGTTTCAATTCGGCTTGATTGATCAATCAGAATGTTCCGAATGGGAACACCCCTATGCTTGTATGTCAAGTCTCTCTTTATGGAGGAGTGGCAAAATCACTAAATATCTTCGAAAAACTCTCCGATTTAGTATTCAATTCGTTAGAAACTTCAACACGGTCTGAATAATTACGACTTTCAAAACTCCAGCCAAAAAAATAGGATTTTTCTCCAACATCTTACCGGTAACTATATTAGCAAAAACCATAATTTTTGGTTGAAGATTCCAAAATTTCATCTTGTTGTGTTCACAGCAACTCATGTGAGTCTTTTGGGCAATTTTGAAGTTTCTTGAGAATTGAAGATTAAATCCAAGATTGTTTTTTCAAAATACAACATGATTTTATCAGATCGAATTCAAAAAGACCAATAATTTTATCACATCTTTATTGTTACATCACTGAAGTTGCAATTTACTAAACTTTTTCTATCGGCACATAAAAAGATGCAAATTTATGTGAAATTTATGTCCCATTACAAGAACTGTGTAACTGCAATTAGAGCACATAATTTGTGGTTTTGTATTCCTTTTAATATATTTATTCGAATATTGAAAAGTCTTTCTCACTATTCAGAATAGTGGAGCCCATGAGGTATCCGAGTAAGGGTGGGGAGGCTAAGACTGCCGACCAAGGGAAGCAGTGGAGTTTTGGCATGTCCCAGCACAATAGGATTTATTGCTATACAAAATGTGGTTTTTTTTTTCAACAGTGTTTAGTTAGTGTTTTAATTCATCGTATCAATGGTACTATTGGCATCAATTGAAAGTTCATATACTTTATTGGAAATCCCCTACAATATGTTATTCTTTTTACATTAAAGCGGCTAGGACAAATTTGAGTGAATGAGCCAAGCAAGTTACTAATTATTGTTTGAATTTTTTTTTTTGAAAAACAAACCAAGAGGACTTTTATTAGTGTTCCAAATCAAAACAAACTAAATTGAGGAAGGCAACCACGAATCTCGGTGCCTCAACCCAAATACAAGGATTAGAATAATCACAAGCCTTCTAAGAAATAGAATATGCTATTCCATTACTATTCATGCGCATATCATTGATAGTAAAATCAGGTTTTATCTCTTGAATTTGTTTGCATCTTCTTATGATCTCAGAAAACTCAGTATCATAACACAATTATCCTTCATTGCATCATCTACACTTTTTGAATCCATTTCGAAATAACTTTCTCAAAATCCAAGTCACGAATCCAAGATAAAACCTCCAATATATTCATAGCTTTACCTTCCACAACTGGTAATTTGCCTTGGATAAAACATGACCTGCACATTATAAAATCACCATCCTCATTTATGATAATCATCCCAAAGCTAGTACGACATGTTCCAACATGGAAAATGGTATTGGTTGGGGAGAATGCCATTGATCAGAACAAGTATATGGGGTTGTATCAGAACATACCTTAGCTATATTGGTCTTTCCAACCAACTAGTTATAAAGTTGATTCATTGCTCCATAAACGGTCTTTCTTGGGGATGAATACATTTCATTCTAAAGCTTCTTATATTATTTATTTCAATATGGTCCAAGCAACCATTGCAATTTTACCTACATAAGTTTCTGACATATCCTCCAAAACATGAAATAACCAATCTATAATGGATTCCGCATCTTCAACAGCTTTAAAAACATCATCATACACCCTAGCCTCATGACAACATGCTTCTGCAAAAGTGCAAGAAATAAAAGAATGCCAACCATTTTGTAATATTTGAATCTCACAGTAGACAAGTGATTGGTATTGACATGCCACGACGGCTAAGATTATGACGATTTGGTAGGTAATCTCCCAACTCTCCATAGAAAATTTTTAACTTTTGGTGGCACTCGTAGCTTCCAAATATATTTTTAATTTCTTGCACCAGATTCACTTATATTTTTCTCCATCTCCATAGCAACATGATACCCCGTTTTAACAGTATAATTACCATTATTAGAAAAATACCAAATGTACCGATCATCACCTGTACTAGAAACAAGTGGTATTCCTATAATAGCTTTGACATCTTGGGGCTCAAATAAATCCTCTAAAAGTTCTTGATCCCATAGAAATTCCCCTGGTATAATTAAATCACTCACACATAAGCTCCTCATGAGCCACAATTTTTGTTTGAACATGAAAATCAATGGAGTATCGAATCCATGGTCCTTCCAAATGTTTATTGATAAACCATTATCTATTCTCTAATGTATTCATTCTTCTAGCAACACTACTGAACTACAAACACTTCTCCATGTAAAACTCGGGTTCTGCCCAATTTTGGTATTTAAAACACCCCCCTGCGGGAAGTATTTAGCTCTAAAAATCTGTGAAATAATTGCGTCAGAGCAGGAAATAATTTCCAGCATTGTATACTAGGCATTGCTAAATTAAAGTTGTAAAGATTCCTGAATCTCATTCCTCCATCTTCCATTCAATCACATAGTTTGTTCCGTTGCATCTAATTCATGTCCCTGTCTCCATTCTTTTTCGAACTCCATCAGTATGAGTTTAACATTTTCTGAAGCTCCTCGGTTAGTGTAATAGGGAGCAAGAAAATACTCATGCAGAAAATGAGGTTTTCTTGCACGGAATTCTTAATTAAAACTTTTTTCCCTGCCTTTGAAATGCACTTACCACTCAAGCCTTGTATCTTTTTCCATACTCTATCGCTAAGATAATTAAATATTGCTCGTTTTTTCCTTCCTATCAAACTTGGAAACCCCAAATAACGACCAATGTTGAGTAGTTGCACTACACCAAGAATGGGAGATATCATATTCTGATTCTGAAGAGGTACGTTCCTGCTCATCAAAATACCAGATTTTTGAAAATTCACCGCCAAGCCTTTAGCCTTTTCGAATTGCACCAATATTTGTTTCAACACATTACATTCTTAATAGTTGCACATCAAAAGAGAACATTATCATCCACAAATAAAAAGTGTGTGATGGTTGGAGCTCGTCGGCGAATTCTTACTCCATAGAGATATTTAGATATTGTTGTGCTACAAATTAAAGCAGTAAGACCTTTTGAAACAAGAATAAGAAGATACGGCGAGAGCGGGTCCCCTTGTGTTAACACTTTTTTGGGAGTAATAGTCCCCACCACTGAATTATTAACAATAATATTATATAGAACAGATGAAACACATAATATGATCCATCCTAACTATTTTTCATGAAAGCCCATCTTCAGAAGTAATTTCTCCAAAAAAGACCCAATCGACCCGGTCATATGCATTGCTAATATCAATGTTCAGTGCAATAAAACCATATTTCCCTCGATTTCTCTTCATAAAATGAATTGCCTCAAAAATGATCAAAACATTATCAAGAATTAGTATCCCCTTCCCCCCCATAAATGCCGACTGAGCGACAGAAATGATACTTGCTAATAAAAATTTCAGATGGTTTGCCAACACCTTTGATAATATTCTATAGACCATACTGCACAACAAAATAGGCCATAAATCATTTATTTAAGGTGGTCTTTCACACTTCGGAATAAGAATCACATTTGTGTCATTAAGGCCGATTATAAAGTTAATATCACTTAACATCTAACACATGATTCAAACATCATATCTCACCAAGGTCCATAATCTTTGATAAAATCCAAGGTTTAACTCATCTGGTCCAGGAGATTTATCAGGGTGCATATCCCAAAGTGCCATATTGAATTCTTCCTTTGTAAATGGCTTAATAAGATCATTTTTATTTTCTGGAGTAATACATGGTATGATACAATTACTAATCGTATCAATAGAAGGCACACTGTATTTGAAAATAGTAGAAAAGTACTCTTGGATGTGCCCACAAGCCATTGTCCGTCATCATTTTTTAACTTGAGGATTTTATTTGTTTTCAGTCGCGTCATAGCAACCGCATGGAAGAAACGAGAATTCATATCCCCATCTCGAAGCCAATATGTCTTAGCCCATTGTTACCAATAACATTCTTCTTGAATCAGAATATTGACGTATTTATTCCAAGCACTATCCAACAGACCAACAGATTCAATATCATTTTTAGATCGTAGTTTTTCAATATCTCTCTCGCAATTTTCCTTATCCTTTTGAAATTGATACCATTTTTTCCCCATGCCTTCAAATTTTCAGCACAATAATTCAGCTTGTTGAGAAAAAAAATTCTCTATTCCAAGTAGTCCAGGAGCCTTTCACAATCTCATTTAAACCATCATTTTGCAATCATTTATTTTTAAAACGAAATGGTCTATACCTTGGTGGAGCAGTTTTAATCTCCGTCTCCAATAGCAGCGGTATAATCCAAAATTGGTGCTAAAAGATTTGTTAAACAAGCATTTGGAAATAATGATAGCCACTTTGCTTGTACCAATGCTCTGTCGAAACGTTCATCAACCCAATTACCCATACCAATGGATGGCATAAACTGTGGTTGGAGTCTGACTCGACTTATGTACTCGATTTATTCAGCAGGCCAGAGTCTGTCCCTTAGCATTTTCTTGGTATATGGCGCTACACGTTGCACTTACTTTCCCAGATAAAGTTTGTGTCATCTCATATTTATCGGGAAGAAAATAGAGTGGCTGATTGTCTTAGCAAGTTTCCAGGTCCTTCCATGTGGTGGGAGAGTCCTCCAACGGGCATCACGAATTTCCTAAATGAAGATTATGTTGGTCGATCCCAGTATAGATTTGTTAGATAACTCTATTCTTCAGTTGTTCATTTTTCCTTTATGGACGATTTATGTGTGCGACTTGCTTCTGAACGATTTCTGGGGGTACTATTTTTCCTTCTAAGGGTTTTCCCCACAAGGGTGGATTTTACCTTGACAAGTTTTAAGGAGGCCCCGAATTTTGGCAACCTGATCGGCTTGTGATCAGGACTTACTTTTTATTTTCTTTATATATATTTTCCATTTATTCAAAAAAAACTAATTACATAAAAAAGTCTATTATCGAGCCCCTCAAGAATATACTACAAGAATATAACTATACGTGGGCTTATTAGCTTGAGCCTTTTATAAGTGAATATATGGTTTATTATATAGGAATTTACATAAATATTACTCAAAAGATATCGACATAAATAAATATATAATTATATGTATAATATGTATACAAGTGATTTGTATAAATATAAATTAATATATATAATATTTATTCGAATATTCTTTCAGATATTCGATATTCATATTCATACAATATATAAATCTGAATAAATATTCTTATTTGGATTTTTATTCTACTTTTTAAATTCGAATGTCAATATACGAATTCAAATAGCGAATTAAATCAAAAAGATTCGCTTCTTTTCACCCCTACCCTACACCTCATAATGCAAAATGCACCAGCTATTCCCTTTATGGGAAGAAGTTTTTCATTTTTAATTATTTGAAAGAAAATATATTTATTATACTCATTTTCATCAGATATACCACCTATTTCGATTTTTAAAACTATTTTAAGACCTATTATTATTTTATATATTACCGTACATACACTAATCTCCTTTTAAAACTACTCACATATTTACAAAACAAATATATATTCATTTACAATCATATATATATTTTTTTAAATAAGTTGGGAGTAATGGTTGTAGGAGATGAGATAAATTCCAAAGAAATTGAAAGATACAGGGTTTAAACCCTAATTAATACCCTTATAAAAAGTGAGTGATACTACTTGAGCTACAAACTAATGGTTGGGCGTAGCTTGTGTAAGCTTAGTGCGCGGTGTGGATCAAGATCAATGGACCTGGACCCCCCATATATATAAAAAATTACTCTATTGGTTGTCGGAAAAGACCACACTCAATGTTTGATGCCCAATTCATCTTTCATTCTTTACCCCTGTCTTGGAGCACGAAAGTCTCGATGCACGCATGAAGATTTTCAAAGACAATTACAAAATTTACAAATCAACAAGGGTTTTCTCTGGCTAATTTTTTACTGTTCAAGATCAAGAAACCAGGTATGGGTTTAAGGTTCTTGTGCTCAATTTTATATCTCTCAATAATTTAGTATTAATAGAGATAGAGAGTAGACCTGGACGGTTGCGCCTTGTTTTCGGAATTTTTGACATGAACCTTCAGGCTTCAGCGAGCAGAATTGTAGAAACATAGATTATATTGAGCCTATGTACAGTACTGTGGTGACTAGTTAGATACTTGGGCAGTTGGGCCTAAATCCTAATCAACATCAATTGCTTTTATTTTTTTAGGAATTTATGTATATTCCAATCGTTTATGACTGTTGCCTGTTTGCAAATTGCAAGAACATACGCATTTTGCAGTTTTTATTACTAATTTAGGAATTATGTTTAACTTCAATTTTTTGTTGGATTTTTTAGATTATGGAGAGATATTTCAGAAAAAGAACTTTTGGAAAAAATATTATTGTGGAAGACTCGAATAGAATTGATGAGAACACAAATAGCGCTTCAAGGCCTCAAATACAATTGAGGATAGTTCAAACACGATTGGAAAAAACTCAAGTATGCTTGCGGAACTCGATCTTGAACAAATTCCATATGATCCTGGACTTAAGATTCCAATTGCAAACTACAATCCTAAAATTAGAGATCAAGTTCGAAGAGCATATTTGCAAAAGGGTCCTTGCCAACCTATGGATCATGCATTCCCAAAACAAAAATTTGGAGAAAACACATATAGAAGATTTAGCTCTTCGTGGTTTTCTGAATTTGGCGATTGGTTGGAGTATAGTATATCAAAAGATACCGCATATTGTCTATATTGTTATTTGTTCAAAGCAAATAAAGAGAAACAATCAGGAGGCGATGCATTTGTTAGTGAGGGGTTCACTTATTGGAAAAATAAAGAGAGACTTAAAACTCATGTTGGTAAGCATGACAGTGAGCACAATCAAGCTCGATTGAAGTGTGAGGCACTAATGAACCAAGGTCAACATATTCAAACAGTTTGACACAAACAATCAAAACATGCAAAAGATGATTATCGGGCTCGTTTGTATGCATCAGTGGATTGTACTCGACTTCTGTTGCAACAAGGATTAGCTTTTTGGGGTCACGACGAATCAGAGAGTTTCACGTAATCCAGGTAACTTTCGTGTTCTGTTGAAATTTTGGGTGATCATAATGATATTATTAAGGGAGTGACATTGGAAAATGCTCCAAAAAATAACAAATTAACATCACCTGACATTCAAAGGGACTTAGTTAGTGCTTTTGCAGCTGAAACAATAAATGTTATCATGAATGATCTTGGTGATTCATTGTTTTCCATTCTAGTTGATGAATCTTGTGATGTGTCAACAGAGGAGCAAATGTCAATTGTCTTACGCTATGTAGACAAATTTGGGAATATAAATGAACGTTTTATAGGGATTGAACATGTCACTAGTACCACAATATTTTCTCTTAAGGTTGCCGTTGATAAGATGTTTTCTAGATACAACTTGAGTATATCTAGATTGAGAGGGCAAGATATGATGGAGCTAGTAATATGCAAGGAAAGTTCAATGGTTTAAAATCACTTATTTTAAAGGAGAACTCATGTGCTTATTATATACATTGTTTTGCTCATCAACTTCAACTAGCTCTTGTAGTTGTGGCAAAGAAAAATATTTCAGTCGCTGAATTTTTCCGTGTTGTTACTGATGTGGTAAATGTTGTTGGAGGATCTTGTAAATGTTCTGATCTTCTTCGAGAAAAGCATTCAAACTTTATTGTTGAAGCATTGGAAGCGGGTGAGATTTCAAGTGGTCGAGGGTTTAATCTGGAATGTAGTCTTCGACGTGCTGGGGATACACATTGGGGTTCACATTATAATTTTTTGATCAACTTACTTTCTATGTTTTTTCTGTTGTGGGTGATGTTCTTGAAATGATTTATGAAGATGGTTCATCTTCTCTCGATCGTAAATGGAGGCATTTAATTTGTCAAAGTCGATATATTCTTTTGATTTTGTATTCAATTTACACATGATGAGAACTGTATTAGGAATTTCAAGTGAGTTGTCAAGAGCACTTCATTTGAAAGATCAGGATATTGTGAATGCAATGGGTTTGGTTAAAGTTGGTAAGCAATGACTTCAAGTGTTTAGAGAAGATGGATGAGATTCATTTTTAAAAGACATTTATAATTTCTGTCAGAAGCACGAGATTGATGTTCTCACAATGGATGATATGTATATGCGGAGTGATATTCGTGGTCGTCCACAACGTAATGCACCAAAGTTGACAAACTTACATCATTATCGTGTGGATTTGTTCTATGCTGTGATTGATTTGCAACAACAAGAGTTGAATGATCGATTCTCGGAGGTAAGCACGGAGTTACTACTTTGTATAGCTTGTTTGTGTCCTCAAGATTCATTTTCTGCATTTGATAAGAAGAGGTTGATTCAACTTGCTGAGTTTTACCCACAAGATTTCTCAAGAACAGATATCAACAAGCTTTATGATCAACTTGATACTTATATTTTTGATATGCATTCTAACAACACATTTACAGAGTTGAAAATTAAAGCTTGGGTGATCTCGCAAAGAAGTTAGTTGAGACAAAGAAAAACAAGTTATATCCTTTCGTTTATAAACTTTTGACTTTGACATTAATTATACCGGTTGCCACTGCTACCGTTGAAAGAGTATTTTCTGCAATGGGCATTGTGAAGGATAAATTGCGTAATAGAATGAGTGATGAATGGATGAATGATTGTCTTGTTTGTTATGTTTAGAGAGATATATGTCTCAAACTTGATAATGAAGTCATTGTAAATCGGTTTCAGAGTATGAAAACTCGCAAAGAACTGTTGTAAAGTACGATCTTAATATTTGCATATTTTTATTGAAATGTTTTTATTTTTTACTTTTTAATATTTATAGTCGATAAATGCCGCACCGAAGTGAAATTGTTTTTCACCGCACTGAATGAAAATCCTGGCTACGCCCCTGATCTTACAATCATATATTGTCTACGTATAAACATACGTAGTGAAACAAGTTGTAACTCGGCACACAACTATCACCATTTTCAAGAATCCCAAACGCAAAACATGCCTTAATAGTAATTATACACCAATTGAATTATTGGTATTCATGCAAACTTATAGATTTTATTGAAATAATAGCATCATTGATTAGGTCATTACAACTATAAGACATCCGAACCCTACATTTCTTCCATGGAAAATACACAAAATCACGTGGTGGGGGTATTTTCTTTCACTAGAAAACACACCATTTGGGGCAACGTAATTTGTGGCACAAAAGAAGTTAAACTCTGATGTCTGATGCCAAACCAATCACAAATTAGAGCCACACGTAGCCTAAAATTATATACATGTATAAAATAATTGTCTTTGACGTAGGAGTAATTTTAATTTTTCTTTTTATAACCATGGTTCCAGACTTGTCAGCTGACTAGTCCACGAGGTGACAACCCCAACCCCTCAAGACTTTCCCACTAGGCAGGAACCTAAGGAAAAGGACCACATGACACAAACCCACAATATTTTAGCTGGGAACTGTTCCACACGAGATTCGAATCTGCGTTGCCGAGGAAGAGTTCTCACATCACCTTAGGCCTTACCGTTAATCTATGCCCCTGGGGCGAGTAATTTTAATTTGTCGATTCTCTTTTTTTCTACTCTTTGCACTTCAAACATTGCTTGTAAGCTAATTATGTTTTAGATAGTCTGCTTTTTTTTTTTTTTTTTAGCTTTTTTGGCCAATTGAAATTTTTTTTAGCCATCTTTTTCAAACACATATTTTTTAGCTATTTTGGGGTGCGAAATGACATAATTGTCCTTTAGTAGTTTAAGCTCCCCATTTTCGAGTCACAACAAATCCAAACATACCAAACACTCGAAACCAAACAGTAAACCCCAAGAAAGAGGAAACCGACGACTTGGACAATAGCGACCGAATCATGTTTTTTTGTTGATTTGTTTCGTCTATAGTTGTTTTAGGTTATGATGTTAGGATTATTTGTAGTTTTTGTAGAAATTCTAGCGTTTTATAGTGGATTTTGTGTTGGTAGGGAGCTTGAGATGTTGTTAATGGCGAAAAGTGAGAGAGGGGAAGAAGATGATGGCTGGCGAGTTACATGTGTAACTCGAAATCGTGTTACTTTTGGTGTAACTCAATATCGAGTTACTGTATCTCGATATCGAGTAATGTGAAGAAATGTGAAGATAATCATATAATACGTATATCGAGTTAAATGTAACTAGATACCCAATAATTGTGATATCTAGTTACATAACTCGATATTGAGTTACTGTATCTCGATATCGAGTAATGTGAAGAAATGTGAAGATAATGATATAATACGTCTATCGTTTAAATATAATTGGATACCCAATAATTGGGATATCCAGTTACATTACTCGATATCGAGTTACTGTTCAATCTTCTCTCACTTATTATAACCAGTTATTTTGTTTTTCTCCAAAAAACTTTGAATTCACATAACTTTTTTGTTTTAAATCCGTTTTGATGTATAATATATCAAATTAATCCTCTTTTCGATATCTATAATTCAACACTCATATTGCATATTTAAAAACGAAAAATACATGTTCAATTTTTTAAAAAAGTTTGAAAGAAAGAGTAAGAAGATACACAGAAATAAGTGAAAGAGAGAGAGAAATAATCAAAGCTATCTTTCATTTTTATATTTTGTAAATGACTATTTTGTACCATTACCACTTTTAGATATTAGGAATCTTTAGTCACAAGAATTCTTGATCTCTTGTGCTGGTTTTTATTTTCTTTTTCAATTTTCTTGTCCAAGGATACAAGCAATTATGACACGCTAAAATGACTGAAATTTATAAACTTTGAATTGAAAGGTAATTACCAAAATAAACTAATTCATACGCATAAGTGGGATTCAAACGGATTCATATATTCTACTTCATGTTCAATTATTCGAATGAATGACATGTGTAATGGTGGAGGTAGGGGAGCCAACTCGTCCCCTCTCCCCCTTTTAATTTTTTTTACTAGGTAATTTTTGTTAAAATATTTTTTTAGTTAATATTTATGTGTATTTTTTTTAGTTTTTGTATCTGGCCCACTCCAATTTCGTTTATTGGCACACCTGTAATAAATCCTGGCTACACCATTGGACACATGTATGTATATTCAAATAATTAATGACATAAGTTTATATTAAAGACACATGTATTCACCCAAGAAATTAGAATAGGAATATGAGATCGGAAATCTGGTCCCAATTCAAACCCAAAACTTCTTATATATCACACAAGAATCTTTGTTTTAAACTGTGTGTCATTTCATATTGTAAATATCATCACTATGAGCCAAGTGTATTGATGGTGTCATTAATATATACTTAGGTGTGTGTTTAGAATACTTAGAATAGAGAATCAAATTGTAGTCCAGTGGTTAAGACTATCATGCACAAATTAAACTAGAGGTCTGAGGTTTAATTCCAATCACCTTCCCCTCCCAGGATTTGCTCAAAAAATAAAAAATAAAACACTTGGAATATGAGACTAAACTCAATTTGGAATAGAGTATATGGACTACTTATAAAACATAAAATTATGTACGTTCTACTCAGACGAAAAGTCCGCTAATTAATTATTAACTTTTGCATTTGACAAACAATTCAAGAAATATAGTGTAGAAACCAGAACTAATTTTTCTTATTTTTCTTCTTTTATTTTCCTTTAACCATTATGATGAGGTTATTAGATTAATAAGCTAAATCCAGACGATAAACAACCTATCACAATTCAGAGCTAGCTAGTGGGTTTCAAATGCAATGGTTGTCGTTGTCGCGCATTTTCGACATCTCATCACATAGACAAAAAGGCAATGTTGACTTTGATATAATAAACTTAAACAAACTGAAAAGGAAGTTTCCCCTGTCGCCCTGTTTTTATTATTGCAAGAAAACATGGGCTCCCAAACAATATTTTGCAAAAAATCAGGGATGTAGACAGCAATTTGAGTACAAAGAGCAAGACATTGACATATTTAACACCAACTTTGGCTTCATTTTCAATCCATACATTTGTAGCATGAAAATATGAGAATAATTTTACGGGATAATTACAAAAACACCCCTAAAGTTTGGGCTAATTACAAAAAAAACCCAGAGATATTTCAAAATTACAAAAAAACCCCATCAAATATGATTATGTGTTAAATTTAAGGGGTAATTGTAATATTTTTTTAAATATGAGGGGGTTTTTGATATGTTTTTTGCTTATGAAGGGGGAAATGTAAGACGAAATCAAATCTCAAGTTTTTTTTTAAATTCCAAAAATTTCTGGGTTTTTTTGTAATTAACCCATACCTCAGGGGCGTTTTTGTAATTATCCCTAATTTTGCTCGATTTTAGCTTAAAAATAATTATAAGAATGTAAAAAATAAATGTGTACTTGTTTTATGTATTTTGTATTTGTACATTTTTCATTTCTAACTTTATAACCAAAAATATCTTAATATAAAAAAACTAACATTTATAATTAAAAAAGGGTTAAAAAGCGTTTGATGATAAAAATCAATGTAGCTGGGTTAGCTGTTTGAATATAACATAACCACTTTAACTTTGGAGCAACATAAATTCACGTGTGGAATAGCAATTAAATATTAAAAGATTGAGCATTATTTACATAAATTCAAACTTTTAACTAACAAATATTTCTTCACTAGTAATAGTCCACAGGAGTATCAGGGCAACTTTCATCAGACATAACATCTCTTGTGAATGGAGGAGGAACAAAAGGTGGAGTTGTACATCTCAACAGTGCCCAATTCACCCCCTGGAAAAATGGATGGTGTTTGATGGCCGATGCACCCATCGTCGAACCCAATCGACGACCCGGATCTTTCGCAAGCAATTGCGATATCAAGTCCTTAGCCGTGGCCGGGATCACCGGCTCCTTAGGAAACTCGAGCGCTCGAGCCACAATATTAGCCAGTGTTATCTCATGGTCCATCCCACGAAACGGTGTCACGCCGTAAAATAACTCAAAAATAAATATACCTAAAGTCCACCAATCCACCGCGCTACCGTGTCCTTCACCAGAGACAATCTCTGGGGCTAAATACTCGTGGGTCCCGACGAACGACATCGACCTGACATCTATTGGCTCGGCCACGAACTCGGGCCCCATGTGGTGGCTCGTCTTCTTTTTACGCTTGCGCTTTGGGTGGAAGCACGAAACGGCCGGGACTATACAGTTAGGAAGAATGCAAGAAGTCGAGCCGAATTTTGGCGGGTCGAGGGCGTACTCGTTTGATAGGGGCGCGTTTGGCGGATTTTGGTTGGAAATCACTTGAGCTGGAGTGGAAGTCGAGTCGTCACATCTTAGGGAGAGGTCGAAATCGGTGAGCATTATGTGACCGTCCGATCGGACCAACACGTTTTCGGGCTTGAGATCACGGTACACGACTCCCATCATGTGTAGGTATTCTAGAGCTACCACCACCTCGGATGCATAGAACCTGGTAATATCATGAAATTAACAAATTATCGATCGACATAACGAATGAAACTACAATAACAGTATCAATAATCTGGACACAGTTTTTAAGTCACAAATTTTTGATAAGAAATAGTTCAGAGAAATAATTGGTTGAGAATTGATGAATTATTGATTAGCTAATGTTCTGCCAAAAACACTGGGCCAAATTGTCGTAGTAAGGAGATTCAGGCCGATAATACAGGGGACATTATTGTCCTAATAATATAATACAAGATCAGTATTATTATATTAACGAACAGATATGGTACTATATCATAAGTACTCTTATCATGTGTTGATCATATGAAGAAGGGACCAATGTGTTTCCCAAGTGGTGAACTATATTTTATGGGATGTCTGGAAAGAAAGAAAAAATCCTATGTTAGATAAATACTAATAGGATTTCGCTTTCTTTTGCTCCGTTGTTTTGTGGTGTTTGTGGTTGCTTTCTGGACCTGGTATAGATTCTTTTCCACGATTTAGCAAACATGAACAAAATAATGAAATTGCAAAAAATCTGATGCAATACTAGTTCTTTTGCTCCCTCAGGTTCGGTTGTATTACAAAAAAATCTAGAAGTTTTTAAAAATTGCAAAAAACCCATGAGGGTTGATTCCGCTTATATTTCTCCATTTCAAAAGCAAAAAACGTTTCAAAAATCCTCCCATTATTTATAGGAATATTATAGTTACCCCATTAAATTTAAGATATAATCAAGTATGAGGAGGCATTTTGTAATTTTTAAATATTTCTGGATTTTTTTATAATTAGCTCAAAACCTGGGGGGTTTTTGTAATTATTCCTAAAGCTAATTGCAAAGTTACACTTCAATGCACTATATATCATGTCATAAAAGTAAGACTTATCTCAATTATGCATTAGTCCGATTAGAAGAAGCTAGTTTATGCCAACAACATAATGTTTATCGAATATAACGACAAAATCAAATACGACTAAGATCAAAAAGACGAAAACGTAAAACTCAAATCACTTCATTCACCATGGGCGGGCGCTAGAACCCCTCTTGACCTAGCTAGTAGCCACATTGTCCCTGTCTTCCTAGCTTCACTAGCATCAACATGGCATAATTGTCATATACCCAATCAAGTAGGGGCCACAATATAATTTCTCTGATCCTAAGGGGGCCATCAGAATGGTAAACAGTTTCAAGAAATGGCATAAAATCCCCCAAATTTAGCTATAAAGTTAAACATAAGGACCTCCTCTCTCAAAAGGATCACATATATGAATATCAACAAAGTAGATAATTCTCCTACGAAATTAAAATATTTTTACCCGTGAAGGTGTATATAAACCCTTTAACCGTAAACGAAATCATGGCATGATATCAGATATGATTCATATAGCCGACTCCTCGTAAAAAAGACTTAGAAGGTGTTTGGCTGAGCTTATAAGCTCTTAAAAACAGCTTATAAGCTCTTAAAATGTGTTTGGTAATTTTTTTCCAAAAGAGCTTATAAGCTCTAAAAAAAAGCTGTCAGAGAGCTTATAAGCTCCTAAAAAAAAGTACCTCCACCCCAACTTTTTTTAAAAGAGCTTATAAGCTCCTTATTTTAAACATTCAAAAGACAAAAATATACTTAATAATTTTATAAGATATAAAAACAGCTTATAAGCTCAACTATCTTATTTTATCCAAACACTCTATGAACTTATTTTTAAAATAAGATCTAACATCTTATAAGCTCCTAAAACAACTTATCAGATGTAGGAGCTTATAAGATGTTTTAAATAAGCTTAGCCAAACACCCTCTTAGTTTGTTGTAAAGATGTATATAAGTACTACAAGGACTACAGTCGCACATTTTATTATAAATAGTACGGTTAAATTAAAAAAAAACTTGAAATTTAAATTATGTGGTAATGGTACAAAATAGTCATTTAGAAAATGTAAAGATTAAAAATATTCATGTTTTGTAGACACATCTTTTTTAGCCATTTTGGGGTGTAAAATGACATCCATACCCTTCTAGCATGTTTGTTTGATATTTGGGTTATTTCTCTCTCTTTCAATTATCTCTATGTATCTTCTTACTCTTTTTTTTTTCAAACTTATTTTAAGAAATCGAACCTGTATTTTTTATTTTTAAATATGCAATATGGGTGTTGAATTATAGATATCGAAAAGAGGATTAATTTGATATATTACACATGCAAAACGGATTTAAAACGAAAAAGTTATTTGAATTCAAAGTTTTTTGGAAAAAAAAATAACTGGGTTATAATATGTGATAAGGCGGATCTTTGTAACTCGAATTGAGTCATCTTTGTTTATAATAACTCGAATCGAGTCACGGTGACTGACGAATTCACGATGACTTCAATTCGAGTCAGGGGATGTGTGTTTTGTGCAGTTAAATTGGCTCAAGGGCAAATTGGGTTTTTCACACCCCAAAATAGCTAAAAAAGATGTGTTTGAAAAAAATTACTGAAAAAACATCTTGATTTGTTGTGAATGACTAAAACAAACCGACTGTTAAATTATTGTATATAATTCAATTATCTTTTAAAAAAATAAATATAATTCCTATTTGAATTCTATATACAAATTACATTGAAAAAATATTTATTAAAAAATACAAATCTCAAGAACATTTATATTCTTAAATGCAAAAACTTGTATAAGACAGTCTTATGGACATTTTTCATGAGACGTATCCTATATGTAAATAAGATTTAAACCCAAACCCAAACCCATAAAATAACCCATGTTTTTTGTGTATTGAAAGATCCGTCTCACGAACCATGACACGGTCTCACGTAAGAATTTCTCATTTTTAAAAGAAAGTACAAATTTTCGGAATATCAAGATTGTGTACCTACTGCTACTATTATGTTTTCTCAACCACCTTGTTCTAGTGGGTGAGATTATAATTTATGGTTAAATTTTTCTAGTAAAAAGACTCGTGTGATCCAGCACGTGTGATCATGGTTCCACGACCATAGACTCCATAGTGAATCCGACAATTTTTTCACCCTTTTTCCAGATTTCCACTTTTAACCTCCCAAAAGGAAGCAGTGCTCCAGTGTTTCTCACTCTACAGTCTACAGTGTATTTCAGTTTTCTCACTAAAATTTAGAAACAGAGAAGACAGTGACCAACAGATGGGGTCCCACAAGTGATGTCCACCAGCTCCTACGCCAGGTGGTGGACCCCGCTTCCCTGTATGACAAATCACTCTCATTGCTTTCAATTTCACCATCATAACCAATCTTCTTCACAGGAATTGTTTTTTCAAAAAAAACAATCCTTTCCACTCCCCCCTGAGTTATCACAAACTTAAATTATTTTCAAAAATATTTCATCTCATGTTTTATTATATATATCAATAAAATAGGAATATTTCATAGAACAATAAGGTGTATACAAATCGAATCAAATCGAGATGAATATAATATTGTTCCAACTTGTTTAAATTTTTATCGAACTTAAAAAATTGTATTTGAGCTTAAATTGATTATTAATCGAATTGAACTTGAACGAACTTTAGTCGAACCAAATATGAATCGAGCTCGAGTAGCTTCATATTTATACACATATGATGTTAATCTTTTACTAATCAAGCTCAAGCTTGAGACCAACTTTATATTTTACCGAACAAAAAATTTGTATTCAAGTTTGATTTGTTATATTAACGAACCAAAATCAAACAAGTTTTTAACTATGTATCTCGACTCGAATATCTAGTAGGATGATTCGAGTTTCACTCATAATCTGATTGAATTGAGAATGGCTCAATTGACTATTATCAAATATATCATGTAGTAATATACCAATAAAAATATTATAATTCATCGAGATTGGTGCATGCAAGCGCGAAACACAGTAGCACTACTCCATCACGTGGACATTACTCTCAAAGTAAAATAACCGCACGCTAATGCACAAATAGAGGCGACTGACGGAGTTAAAAAAATGGTTAAACTGCGCACCTGACGGCGGACTCGGGGAAGCGTTTGCAGGGCTGACGCTGGCGGAGGACGTGGAGATCTCCACCGGGGCAGAATTCCGTCAAAAGGCACAACCATTTCGGAGAGTCAACGGCGGCGTAAAGCGTCGGGAGAAACGGATGGTCCAACATTTCGAGAATTTCCTTTTCTGTCCTCGCTCTCCCTTCCTTATTACGGCTCGCGAGCTCCTTCCTGTCCATGACCTTAGCCGCGAAAACAGCCGCAGGAGGGTGGTTTTGGCGGCTCGGCCGATGAGAGAGGGGCGACGGCGGCTTGAGTTCGGCTAAGTAGACGGAGCCGATGTCGCCGGCGCCGAGGCGGTGGAGGAATCGGAGATCGGTTAGTGAGAGAGAGGGGAATCGGCGGATGGAGTCCCAGCAGGGGTCGCCGGGGGGTAGTGGTAGAGGAATGAGATTTGATGGTGGTGAGAGGGGAAAGTGAGCGGATGAGGAGGTCCAATCGGAGCCAGAGCTGGTGGAGCGGTGGATGTCAGTGGTGGTAGTAGTGGCTGTGGAGTTGAAGCTCATGCTTTGGAGGTCATCAGCTATCTCATCCACCCATGGCTCCATCGTCAATAGGCGAGACGACTAAGCTTCAAGTGTCGGTGTCGGTGTCGGTGAGTATTGTGGTGGCGGTGGCGGTGGCGGTGGCGATGTTGGCGGAGTGCGGTGGATATGAAAGGAAATGCGTGGGGGTGAAGTGTGTTATTAATATAAAGGAGAGTTTATTGGGCCGGAAAATAAGGGTTGGGCAGCGTGGGGGTTGTTTCTTCGTTATTGAGGATTTAGAGGAATTATAGGAGGGTGCATTGGGCCCGAGATTTTATTTTATTTTATTTTTTCCTGTTTATATGTGATTAAATTGGTTTTATTCCATATTGGAATAATTTTACCTTGAAATTGGAAATGTTTTTTTTTTTTTTTTGGGTATAGACCACCTAATGAAGGGTGAAGGGATTAGGCATAGTCCCCAACCTGTATATTAAAATGAGCAATTTACAAAATCAATGTATCACCAATGTATCTAAAGAGACAATTTCTCAAAAATTGGCAAGAATTTAATTGAACTTTTTAACTATTCTAAAGTATGGCAATCCTATTCTATCAACTCTACTAGCTCCTCTAACACAATGAGGTAAATCTGAACCCTGGAACACAGTTAAGGCTGAAGTAGAACATCCCAAAGTAGCAAGAAGATCAACAGCTTGGTTAACTTCTCTGTGAATTAATGTGTGAAATCTTGTAGTTAGTTGAAACGACTTTCCTGATTCGCACAAGTCGATGTTGAAGAGTCCAATTCCCCTCCAAGTGTTGTGAGATAGTGTGCACCATTATGAGAGAATCCGATTCAATCCATAAGTTGTGAGTGTGTTGATGAGAGAGTAAAGAAAGTCCAACATTAAGAGCCATCACTTCTGCATATAAGCTATTAGTACATTGAGACACGTGCACAATGCCATAATAGCTTTTCCAGTCCAATCTCGAAGAATCCTCCCATCCCAGCTTGTTGAGTAGAAGATTTGTAAGCCCCATCCGTATTTAACTTGTAAAACTAATGTAAAGGAGGAAACCAATGCACAGGTTTGTGTACAGTAGTACAAACAGATGTAAATTGAAATCCAGAAACCAAAGCCAGATCCTCAAAACCTTTCCAAACAACTTTATGAAAAAGTTTACTTCTATATAACAACTGCAAATGAGTTGTATACTATGAATGATTCTCTTGTAATCAAAAGTAAAATTCTCATGCTTACAACTATTTCTAGCCTTCCAAATAAACCAAAAGATTAAACAGGGAAGGAGGAAAAAAATGTGAGGTGTGTGCAGAAATGATGTTCTGTTACTCCAACTAGAAAGGAAAACTTGGATGTGATCAGTGTGTGGTAGTGTAAATTTCATCTACCCTGCAAAATGGTTCCAAATTCTTCACCTGAACATTATTCAGGGAGAGATGATTAGTGTTTTCCTCAGTATGAGACACAAGATCATTAGAAGGAGAAATTTGAAAGAGAAGATTTACAGCACCAACACTTGGATGCAAGGGAAATACCTCTCTTTTGTAACAAATTATCCACAAAAGTCTATTGTGTAACAATCTCTAGAGAAATATGGACATAGCGGGAGTAAACAAAGAGTTCCAAATCTTGATGAAAAGCTGATTCTGGGGGAGGGGTGTTTTAACAATGGACCAAGCAGATTTTTGGTAAAAATTGCCATGGAAGAGTGTTTCCATCTAGCAACATCTGAATTAGCTACAGAAATAGGACCCTGACAAATCTTGTTAGCCCATTCAGTACCAACAATTTGACCAAGCCTATGCAAATCCCAGCAATGATTAGTCCAAATAAGAAACAACAACATTTCTAGTACCATTCATATATTTAGGAATAATTAAAGATAGGGGGTTGTTTTCAAACCAAACATCATGCCAAAAGCTGATATTCCCATCGCCTAATCTCCAGAAAACACAATTTTGCATGAGAGTTCTAATATGTACAAGCCTTTTCCACGCAAGGTTGTCATAGGGAGACACAAGGGCAGTCATAGCAGGCTGATTCCCCCACATATTTGTAAAGCATGAATTTAGCTCACAAAGATTGTTGCTCCCTAAAAGACCACCATAATTTCATAGAAAAAGAGGTGATAAGATCAGAGTCGCTCCTAATACCCAGCCCACCCTCGGCATAAGTATGATAGATTTTTTTCCAAGAGATCCAATGTATTCTCTTTGAGAGACAGTGGATCCCCCCCCCAAAAAAAAAAAAGCTGCCATAATTTTGCTCTAGTTTGTAAACAATATATTTGAGAGGCTTGATAACAAGAACAAGATGAAGAAACATAGAGCTTAGAGTGCTTTGGATAAGCATAAGCCTCCCCAAAGGACAAAGTTTTCCTAGCTCAACTTTGGATTCTTTGTTGCATTTTGCTGAGAATATACTGAAAAAAGGAACACATTTTTTGTGTCCCTTATATAAGGGAGCACCAAGGTAAGTGATAGGGAGGTCTTGATGAGTGAACTGGGTAAGAGCAGCCACTCTTTGAGTATAGACCAGGGGGTCTGATTACACATGATAAAAGCACTTTTCTACTTATTGATTTTTTGCCCATAAATCTCACAATAATGGTCCAAGAAACCAGTGAGCAAAGCCAGAGTTTGATCCTTGTCATTAGCAAAGATGATAATATCATTTGCATATGCGAGGTGGGCGATAGGAGGGCCACTATTGGAGTTATAGTACATGAAAGAATTTCTGGCAAACAAATCATTCAGACCTCAAGACAGATATTCTACAACAAAGACAAATAGGCTAGGATAAATAGGATCTCCTTGCCTAAGACTTTTCTCAGATTTGAAAAAACCAGAAGAGTAACCATTGACCATAACAGAAACCCAATTATTAGAGATACAGTTCCTAATGTAGTCAATCCACCTAGATGGAAATCCCATATGGAACACGACCTCCAACAAGAAGGGTCATTGGACATTATCATATGCCTTAGCCATATCCAATTTAAGAGCACATTTATGTGCTTAGAAGGAAGAGAGATGGTGTGAATCAACTCTTGGGCTAAGAGGACATTGTCACTTATCAGTCTCTCTCTGACAAAACCACTTTGGGAAGGGGAAATGAGCTGAGGAAGAAGAGCAACCATCCTATTATTAAGAAGCTTAGTAATGATCTTGCTGGTGACATTACAAAGGCTGATGAGCCCATAATCAGTCCACAACAAAGGCTGGGATTTTTTGGGAATCAAAATGATAGTAGTGACAGTAAAACTTTTAGAGAGGGGATGCCCATCAAAGAAATCCCTAACAACTTCACAAACATCTTTATGAACAATGTGCCAGCAAATTTTGATAGAAATGTGCTGAAAACCCATCTAGGCCAGCAATACTATCAAGATTAATGCCAAAAATAATTTGTTTTATCTCCTCATCAAAGGGAGGAGCACACAAATTGGAAACATTGGTTAAGTTCAATATTAAATACATCTTAAGAAATTTATGGAGTGTTTTCCATTTATTCAAAAAAAAAAAAATATTTTGCATATTTGTAATTTCTACTTTTTTTAATATGTGTAAACAGTCAAATTGAACTATATAATTGAGATGACGAAAAGTAATATACTAATTAGACGATTAGCAATCGAATTTAAAATGAAATACTCAATAATTGAATCTTGAAAGTTGAAGCCATTTATGGCTTATGAACCCTACAAATTTCACGATTGCTACCACACGTAATTTGAACCATACACTTGAATAAATGTATTAATTCCAATTAATTTCAATGTGGCTTTGTGGGTACATTGTACGTATCGACTGGGATTTGATTTGAAATCCCATAAAATTGGTACATAGTGCAATTGCCAGTTGGTACTTGCTACTTCTATCATTGAATAAAAAGACTAATATTTAAAAAAAATTTGCTGCTTAAATTGGACGTGCATTTATGTCTCACTTCTGAAGCAGTTTTACTTTTTCCTTATCACTTGCCAGGTGTATCTATAATCTATCGATACGTATACCTAGAGCTGTCAATTTCAGCCTAGCATGATATTTTTTACCGGATTGGGCTGTAATATCCTAAGTCCGGAAAAAATCGAACCTCAAAAGCCCGGCTCGACATGCCAGAAAAACTGGACCTGTTTGATCGGGCCTGTTGGGAAATTTATTGTTTAGATTTTGATGAATGCCATGTAAAACTTAGAATAGGAAGTTGACACCCCATTTTTTGTTGTAAAGCGCATTGTAATAAATAAATTTGTCAAGTGAGTTAAAGTCCTATGCCCAAACATGCAAGAAGACAACCGGAGACTAGAAGGAAGACTCATTGCAAGACAGTGAGTCTGCAAAAGAAAGAGAAGACGGGAACTCGATCAAGGAGCGGTGAGATGCAATCGAGTGGAGTATCATCAAGTCAACTCAAGATAAGCGAGTCTCAAGTTGAAGTGAGAAGAGTCATCCAATGATTGGAAGGTCGTGTTAGGAATTTTATTGTTTAGTTTTGATGAATGCCATGTAAAACTTAGAATAGAAAGTTGGCATCCCAATTCTTGTTGTAAAATGCATTGTAATGAATAGAGTGGCCAAGCCGAGTTAAGTCGCCACGCCCTAACATGCAAGAAGACAAATCAAGACTTGAAGGAAGACTCATTGCTTAAAACAACCGAGTATGGCAAAGAAGAGTAGATGGGAACTCTTGAAGAAGCGGTGAGATGCGGTGAGTGGAGCATCGATCAAGTCAACTCAAGAAAAGCCAAGTCTCGAGTTGAAGTGATGGAAGAGTCATCCATGATTGGAAGTCGACTCTAAGTCACCCGAGGAAAGCAAGGAAATGCGTCAAGTCGAGATAAGCGTAAAAGATCCGTTGCACGAAATCAAGAGAATTACTTAAACAAGTAATATCTCCATACCACCTTTCTCTGAGTGCTCGGTCCCCGAGGAAGCGTGCAAAAGGAATGAACCAATGGGAAGCACTACACCGTGTCGTAACTACGAAAAGGTGAAAGAACAATTCATACGAGGAAATGTCAATTCCAAGAAGCGCAACAAGACAAGCCAACGACGCAAGTGACTTTCAAAAATAAGCCTATCTCTTCAACGGGCAAAATTTTGAAAGTTCACTATAAAAGGCCGAGGAGTTTGTTTGAGAAATGAGAGATACATAGATGACACATATGTGAGATATACAAGCATATTAGAAAACTGAAATATTCTCAATCCTCAAGCCTACATTACGAAGAACATCAATCCAACACTCACTGTGAAGGAAATATAACTTCAATCGGTTGAAGAGGAAAAATCGAAAACAAGGGGTCTACATTCCGGGGAAGGATTGTAGGAAGGTTCAAGAGTTGAGCCAAGTCTTAAGCTTTTGGAGGGCTTCGTGATCAAATCCAAAGAGCTTGAGCAAGTGATCTGTAGTAGCAAAGCGTTGCCTGTGAAGAAGCGAGTCGCACGAGAAGCCGGTGAGTGATCAAAGGCGATCTCTCGGACCGAGTCCCAAAGGATCAAGTCATTTGTGTGATCAAGACTTGTATGTCGGGATGTTACCACTTTGTAAACCGATCATTACTTAGTGGATTCCTCCGGAGTTGGAGAAGAGAGGAGTAGAAGAATTACCCCATCTTGAACCTCTATAAAAATTTCATTGTGTCATTTACATTTCAAGATTTTTAATTCTTGCAATTTTAAGCGCTTATATCTGCGATAAATTTGCTATCCACTTGATAAATTATAAGTACTAAACCAAGCACTAAACTCTTACTTAATCAAACTTAAGGGTGTTAAGTCTTCCATTTGAAAACAAAACTACAATGAGTTAATTTAGAGCTAACAATTTGAGTTACTCCATCAACGGCTCAGTTGAGTTTGTTGAGTGATTAACTCTCTTGAGTGACTAAGTTATTGTCCATCAAGGACACAATGTGTAGTATCAACTCTGTAGATTTAAAAGGACTAAATCGAAAATTTGGTAAGGTTTATTCAACCCCCTTCTAAACCTTACACTTACACCCCTTGGGACCTACAAGTGGTATCGAGCGGTTGGTTCATTGAACCCTCCGCACCAGTTCTTGAACTAGATCTCCAAACTTTTCAAAGTCCGCTTTAGTACTTAAACTTTCAAAACTCTTCTTTATCATTAAAAAATTATTATCATGGAAGCAAATTTGACACGCATCCCTATGTTCACTATTGAAGAATTTGATGATTGGAAAATTCGTATGCAGGCTCATCTATCGGCATTACATGATGAGATGTGGATAGTGATAGAAGATGGGCCTCTCGCAAATCTTAAAGGTGAACACATTTGACGAAGAGTTGCGGTGAAGGAGAAGAAGATGTTGCTCCCGGACAGTCATGGTTGAAAAACCAAGAACCGAGTGGACAAATGATGACGAGAAAAAAGATATAACCTGGACAATGTAGCCAAGGACATCCTCTACAAAACCTTCGACAAAGCCATGTTCAATAAAGTCAAATCATGCAAAACGGCTAAAGAAATGGGACAAGTTTCGACATTGATTTGTGAAGGCTCGAAAGCAAATCAAAGAAAACAAATTATCGGTGGTGTCTAAATTTGAGAACTTCAAAATGATCTCAGGAGAAAACCTGGATCAACTAGACGCTTCGGTTCACGAAATCACAAATGAGTTATGTCGCACTTGGTAAGGAATATACACGAAGGAAATGTGTATGAAGATCCTAAAAAGTCTTCCAACTGAATGGGAAATGAAGGTCATGGCACCGAGACATTCCATGGACCTATCAAAGACATCCAACCATGAGTTATTCTCGGACCTCAAGGCCTACGAGTTTGGTGAGAAGAAAAGACCGAGGAAGAGATAGTTTGTACCCAAAACAATTTGCTCTAATTGTTAAAGATGGGAAGAGAGCGAGGTCAAAGAGGTCATTGACCCGGAAGAAATAACGATGGTTAAAAGATTTAACAAGTTCTTTAATAAGAACTACAAGAGAGAAAGGGTGAATCTTCCGAGAAGACACTCGGCTCTCCCTCCAAATCAAGGGATGATAGGCCAACCAAGAGAACATATCATCAAAAAGTTGAGTATCAAAAAGTGACAATCCAAGAATGGAAAGAGTCGATCAAAAGGTTGAGTATCTATGTTGGGCGTAGACAACCAGTCACTATGCCATTGATTGTCCATATCCTGTAGTCAACAAGTACGAGGATGAAGAAGAAAGGAAGATCTTGAGAGAAAGAAGACAAGAAAAGAAAAAGGCAATGATGATGGCTTGAGAGATCACTAAACGGCCAAGTCAAGAGAGACAACCGATTGAGAGCAAAGTGAGGCGACTACTCAAGTGACTCGAAGAAGAAGCCTTGATCCGCTTGATGGCCAAAGAACAAGATCAAAGAAGATGAGGTACAATCTAACTCAACAAACTCAGGACACTAGTGATAGTGATCGTGACACACACACTTCATCACCCATTTGATCTTTATGATTCATTAGGCAAAATGATGAAAGATTTTGAACACATTAAATCCTCACACACACTATTGAATGAGGAAAACAAATTTACTCAAAAGTCAAAACTCAAAGCTGACTAAGGAGCCGAGTACTCTAAGTCAAAGAAAGCCGATGAGAATGAAAGTTTAAAGGTGAAAATGCTAAATTAGTAGCGAGAAATTGCTGCTATAGAAAAGAGGAGAATGACCTCAAGAATGTTATTGCCTCATTCACTAAGGCATCTAAATCATTGGATGATCTTATCATGAGTCAAAGAGAATGTGGAGACAAGACATGCTTAGGATTTAATTCCTCGTGCTATGTCAAACCTCAAAAGTAATTTTGGAAAAAGGATCTTCAAGTCATGAAGAGTCGAAAAATCCAAAACTCTAAATGTTGCACACACATTCACTCCAAAGCACAATAACAAGCAAAGCGGCCTTGGTTACAAAGGAAAAGGAAAACACTGATTGAGTGTCTTTGAAAGGACACCGAGTGAGAAGAGATTCAAATGAGTCCTCAAAGCAAACTCCTAACGAAAAATACTATATAAAAGGAAGAGAGCTACCAAAAATCCGAGTAAATCCATAAAAGAAATACATATGATGGGAATGGTAGAAAATATCCAAGCCAAGTGATTGGAATAATGTGAACTATCAAGATAAACTTATGGAATATAAGCCCAAATGGCAAAGGCCAAGAACTCAAAGAAAGGCCATTCCAAAAGTATAAGAGCTTTCATCAAAGACACCTATGCACCTAAGCATCACACTCCAAGTCACCACAATTACCCAAGGAAGGCAATTGCTAAAACACATATGCAGCATACTGAGACAAAAGAGACAATTTTGTATGAACCTAGAATCCCCAAGCAATTTGCGAATTAATTATGATTATGGCATCGATAGATGGCAACCCCTAGAGTCAAATCATTTGGCTATAAGTTGGTTGGATCATCTTACAATTCTAACCCCTCGGGACCCGGACAAGTATGGGTACCTAAAACTTAATTTCCTTGATTGCGGGTTCAAGGAGCAAGTGAGTGCCAAGGAACCTGGTACATGGATAGTGGTGTTCCGGACACACATGACAGAAACAAGAAAAATATGTCAAAATTCAAGGAAGTTAAAGGAACAAAAGTCATATTTGAAGGAAATGAAGCTCCTGGCAAAATAAGAGGCATTGGATCCATCAAGAGAAATGGATTAGAGATCACGGATGTTGCATATGTTGAAGGACTCAACTTCAATTTATCGAGCATCGATCCAACTCGTGACAAGGGCTACAATGTTGGATTCAACATGGGAATATGCCAAATCAAAGATATTGAATCAAATGAAGTTGTCTTTGCAAGGATGTAGAGAAAAATATGTATGTAGTGGATTGGTCAATCGCAACACCCAAAGACTGTCTACTAGCAAAAAGCACAAATTTGAATCAAGTTGGGGTGGCACAAAAAGCCGAGTCACCTGAATTTCAAAACAATTAACAAGTCGGCAAGAAGTCATCTTGTGGAAGGATTACGGACTCGGTATACAAAAAGGAGAGTATATGTGACGATGTCGAAGGGAAAACAAATCAAGTCATCATTCAAAGAAAAGACATGCCCATCCTCAACAAGAATATTGCACCGCTTCATATGGATCTATTTGGCCCAAAGTGGAACCAACCAAAGATAAGTGGAAAGAAATACACCTTGGTGGTAGTAGATGACTATTCAAGATATACATGGACAATATTCATGTGTAAGAAGAAAGAAACTCTACAAAAACTACCCAAACGGTGATGAAGAGGATTTAAAACGAGAAGAGTCAAACCATTATCAAAATAAGATCGCATAGAGGAACCGAGTTTGTCAATGGAATAATAACTCGAGTATTGTATTGAGAGTGGTATTGGTCATGAACTATCGGCAAAGGACTCCAACGTGAGAATGGAGTTGCGAAAGAAGGAATAGAACCCTCAAAGAAGCAGCAAGGACCATGTTAGTCAAGCGGGGTTACCAAAAAAGATTTTGGGTCAAGCAATCAACACGACTTGCTACACCCAAAACGGATGTATGATAAATAGACGGTGACAAAGACTCCTATGAGATCCTGGATGGAAGAAAACCAAATGTTGCATATTTGAGAATATTTGGATGTAAATGCTTCATCCACAACAATGGCAAAGACAATCTAAAGGCTTTTGATGCTAAAGCGATGAATGTATCTTCTTAGGATACTCACCAAAGCAAAGCCTACTGAGAATACTCAATAAAAGAACTATGGTTACCGAAGAATCCATTCATGTAGTATTCGATGAGCCAAAGGTAAATGGAGAAGACATTGAAGAGTCGGTGATAAGTGAATCATTCAACCATACGAGAAGAATCCCTATCTTGTGTGGAAATTTGGAATCATCAATTCGGAAGAAGATGAGATAGTGAATCTCAAAACATTTGGAGAATTTGCGGCTAAGTGATTACGAGAGAGTGACCACAAAGAACACAGTGCGCAAGTCGATCTGAATCCAGCTAACTTACTCCAACCTGATGTAAGATGGTGAGAGACCATCCACGAGAACTTGTCATTGGAGATATAAGAGAAGGTGTCAAAACAAGATCGAACTCAACAAGAAGCCATGTTCACATGCTTCATCTCGCAAATAGAGCCCAAAGATGTGTCCCAAGCATTGGACGACACACATTGGATTCAAGCTATGCAAGAAGAGTGAATCGAGTTTGAGAGAAATAAAGTATGGGAATTAGTGCGAGAGACCCATACATCAAAATGTTATTGGAACCAAATGGGTGTTGAAATAAGATGAACGAGGAATGTTCGTGATAAGAAACAAAGCAAGACTAGTAGCCAAAGGATATTGCCAAGAAGAAGGGATAGATTTTGATGAAACATTTGCCCCTGTAGCAAGATTGGAAGCTATAAGGATGTTTCTTGCCTATATGACTCACAAGAATTTCATTGTATATCGAGATGGATGTAAAAAGTGCATTCCTAAATGGTTTATTGGAAGAAGAAGTGTATGTTGAACAACCTCCAGGATTTGAAGAAGACTCTTGGAGATAAGGTATACAAACTCAAGAAAGCTCGTATGGATTGAAGCAGGCACCCAGAGCATGGTATGATACCTTGTCACAATTCCTAGCGAAAATGGATTCACAAAAGGAAAAGTAGATAGAACACTTTTCGTAATTCAAGACAAGAAGAGTATTCTACTTGTTCAAATATATGTTGATGACATCATCTTTGGATCCACAAACAAAGAGTGTGAAAAGTTTTCAAACCTCATGCAAAGTAAATTTGAAATGAGCATGATGGGAGAGTGACATTCTTCCTTGGACTCCAAGTGAAACAGTGAAGGATGGAACCTTCATAAGTCGGACAAAATATACGAGAGATTTAATGAAAAATTTGGTATGGAAGAGAAGTCTTACGTGAAAATACCAATGAACACATCATCAAAATGGACATGGATGCGGATGGCAAGCCCAGTAGATCAAACAAGATCTGAGCACTTATTGGATCATTGCTCTATCTCACAACAAGCGACCGGACATCACCTTTCTTTGTAGGTGTATGTGCAAGATTTCAATCTGCTCCAAAAGAAAGCCATATGACAAATGACTAAGAGAGTATTGAGATACTTGAAAGGAAGCCAAGAAGTAGGCCTATGGTATCCAAAGGAAGGTGGACTCAAGCTAATTGGCTATTGATTCGACTATCTTTGGATGCAGAGTTGATAGGAAGAGCACTTCGGCACATGTCAAATGCTAGGAACAGTGATTTCTGGTTTAGCAAGAAGCAAAACTCAATAGCCACCTCTACTGGTGAGGCGCAGAATACATAGGCTGCGGGCGGTGTTGTGCCCAAGTCCTATGGATGAGACAAGCGGTGAGAGACTATGAAATTGAGGAAAAAGAAATTCCAATCATGTGTGATAACACAAGTGCAATTGCAATCACTCAAAATCGTGTTGCATTCAAGAACAAAGCATATTGATGTCGATATCACTTCATAAGAGATCATGTTGAAAAGAAAGATATCATCCTGGAATATATTTCAACCGATAAACAACTAGTGACATCTTCACAAAACCATTATGTGAGTCAAGATTTGAAGAACTCAAACATGAGTTGGGTTAATTGAATCGAAATGACACTCAGACGAATCAAAGAAGAGAAATGGAACAGAAAAAGGGTGAAAAAGAGCTGAAATGTAAATCGCCCAAGAATCACCATGTCGGAAAGACAAGATTACCGAGTCGGTGATGAGGTGAGTCACTAAGAGAATCGTGAGAAGTAGAGTTAAATCACTAAGGGATAAAATTTGAATAACTTATGAGCAAAGTGACAAAAACGCTGTCGTTTTGACTAAGCGGGAATGTTTTAAGAAATACGTCAAAGATAATGATGATGTGTACGGACATAAAGTCGCACACCAAGCTTATGATTGGATATAAATGTTGCCGCATTAAATACGAGACATGAAATGCTAAATAAAGCGTGCAAAATCTAAGCCGTTGATTTCGATCACATTTCAAAACCACCCGCACGTCCTTTCATAAACCATATTTAAACCATTTTCGTCCGTTTTCTCTCTCACACTTCTAAAAGCGTTCATTTCTTTCTCTCAAAAGCAAAGGCAAAATTCTCTCGAAACCCTATCTATCTTCAAATCAATTTCGAGTTTTTCCTTGATACAATCCCGAAAATGGCACCAACTTATGACTTTACCAAGTTAGGGAAGCAAATCCACACGGCTCTACGGTGGATTTCGACGGAATGATGAAACAGGGGTCCGACGACACCCTAGTGAAGAAAAAATCGAAAAGTTAGAAACGTCCGTCGAAACCGTTTCGGCGTTAGAATACCCGATGACATATGTGGAGGAAGTCGCACAATTCTCGTGAATGCCGAGATTCACGATGAAGGAATCAAGTCATCTGATACGGAAAGCGGTGACTATCTCTCGCAAGGATTTGGCCGAACATTGCTCACTACCCGGTGAAGGAGCATCGAGATTAACGGCGATGTAAACCTGGTCAAGCTTGGAAAGAAATAGCAAGCGACTTTGCCGATAAAATAGTGTATCTGAAAGAAACAAGAGATTCTTTGAAGGAGGATTACCACAAGTTGTTGGACATAGTTGCCAAATGTATCGACATCAAGTTTGGCGACTTTGACCAATGTCAAAGGCAAAGCTGATTGTAATGGCTGCAATCATCGAAGCAAAGAAGATAAATTGGCTGAGTTTGTCTCGGCAGACTACGCGCGAACGTGGGAACAAATCCTTCAAAGAAGATGGCACATTTGGAGGATCCCAGGATATGGCCTAGTGATTGGCCGGCTAATGGAGGTGAAAGGAGTCCCTCTTAGACATGGGAAAGCATTCCATGTTAACAAGAGGATGTTGAGCAAACCTCTCTGGCGCACATAAGAGAGCTTACGCCAAGAGAGGCGACACCGGTGAGGGGGAATCGGTGACCCCGAAGATACTGATTGTTTCCTCTCGGAAGAAAAAAGCTGCCCTGCGGTGCTAAGAAGATCACGCCCGCAAAAAAAAACCAAACATGCTCCTGCCCTGCGCAAAGAGTCACCGCCCAAAGCCAGTGTCTCCCGCCCCAGCAGCCGATCGAGAAGGACTCACAAATGCCTTCTCCGATAAGTCAAAAAGAGGAGAACCGAGAAGCCACGACGGCCCGCTGCTCCTCGAAAAAAGACACAAAGACGGCCCCAGCCGCTCAAGACTCGAGAGGACACCGTCTCGAACCCGAAATCCCTCTGGTACAAACAAGGAGACGAAGAAGAATCATCAAGCAATCCGAACTGGAGAAACCTAATTTGAGTCGATTACTCGGCTAGAGAAGATACGGAGACTACCGGAGAAGAGAGTCTCCGGATGTAGTTGATGAAATAGCCAAGTCTCTTTGAAGGCGATCGCAGAGGCAACTCAAGACACACAAATTTTGTAATTCACACAGTGAAGCACAAGAAAAGAACTCGCTAGAGCGGATAGTGATGTAATGATCCTATCCCCACCTTACCCGACATCCAAAATCGTCTGCGTGAGTGGAGAAAATGGAAGTTGAGTAAGTCAAGGGAACAGTTCCAACGGCTGAGTTTATAGAAGAAGAAGAGTAATCTGCTAAATTTCCTTGGACTAAAAGCGTGCCCCCAACACTTGATGAAGACAAGCGCTTAGATATCCTGCAGATTTACAAGGAAAAGGAGAGAGAAAAGCAAGTCGAGGGAAGTTTCGAGGCACGTGAGAAGGCAAGCATCCGCCCTATCTCCCGGCACCACCAGAACACACACATCCTCTCCTTGATGTCTTCTCGGACAGTGATGATGAGGATCAAGAGAATCTTCGCCCACGAAGAGTTGCAAATGCGGCAAGCATTGCACGAATCAAGAATCCTTCACGAGCAAAGATTGATGGAGGGACCAGGAGAGTCCTCGAACACACTGGAAATTGATCCAATGGGAGTGGTTGACAAATCGCCAATGTTGTTCGCTACCACTTCCCAACTCACTCGGAAGAAGGCGATAAGGAATTGGCGATGAAACCGGGATAGTGGGGAACCCAAGTCGAGCCAACCCCTATTGAAGGTGTGTTGCCACCGCCCCCCACGGCTGAACAATTAATCGAAACAAAGCCGGGAGCTTGGAGACGAGTGACCCCATTCCAAGTCACTCGGTGGTGCGCCCGAGGGGGAAACTCCCTCGCGCAGCAAGGTCGGAGGATCTGCAGATGACTCCACAACGAATCAAGGAGGCGAAGTAGAGAAAATACAAACACAAGAAGAACAACAAGTTGCCATCAACGAAGCTCAGACGATTGAGATCGTCTCAACCGAGGTGCCAACCGCTCTGAAGGCTAATGACGACGCGCCGAGATCGATGAGGCCTGAGATGGAACGCCCTGGGAGTTAACACTGGCGATGAAAGTGCAATCCATGGGGTTGAGACTCCAATGGATGCCACATGAGAAGACTAAGACACCGGTGACAGCCGAAAGGGAGGACGAGCCTCTGCCTGCCGCAAAGAGAGACCTTTGGAGGTAATGAAGGCCACGGGAGGTTGAGACTTCCCGGGGTAAAGAAAAGTCAAGTAGAGAACATCCCTCATGCTATAATCGACCCATCCGAGAAGGAGATAAGCGCACTTCATGATTCCCAGGATAATCCCGATGTATCATTTCCGGGATCGAAAGGCGAAGAAGCCGAGTCATCGAGTGCCAAATCCAAAAGACTCATTGCGGATGTTCCAAGCACGAGTAAGTCGATCCCAAGACTACTCGTCAAACCTTTAACTTTGATGATGAGCCACCAATGGAAATCTCATCATCGTCCGATGACGCCATCGATAAGGCCGAGGACGATCACGCATTGGAAAAAAAATTTGAGACCAACGAAGCATTAAGACAAATTGAGGCTCAAAGAAACTGCGACCAACGAAAACTGTTGAGATAGCCGAGGCTCGCAACCGGGACTACTTCACAACAAAACCCGGTGAACCAAAGATCCGGCAGCGAGGCTCCTCAAGCCGCAGCAGGATCGATTCCCAAAAGAACTTCACGCGCACCGCTCATCATCGAGCAGATCCGGTTGGCGGCGATGAATCTTTTGTAGAATCTTTCCCTTTTTCACTGGAGATACGAGAACTCCACGAAGAGTCGAAACGAACAAGCACGCTATCACAAACCAGCTCTGTTCTTCCATCGGACACCATTGTTCGGTGATTATGATTTTGATTTGCATGGCCATCGCCTTCAATGAAGAATCGGTTAAACGAGAAGTGTTCAAGGCACTATTTGTCGAGGTTGAACGGATGGAGAGGCATCAGGCCTTTTGGATATGCGATGGACAACATAGATGCCACCCCTTACGGCCGACTTGAGAGGCATAATGTCGAATCGGGGAATGGTGGCAACAAAGAAGAAACAATGCGTGTGGAACAAGTGAGATCAGGACATTGTTCAACAAGTCGCTAGTGTGGAGAGTGAAAATTCGATGCAAAAACGAAGCTAAGAGAACATATTGAGCACATACATGAAGCTCATACCGCCGAGATAAAGCTCTTTGCGTGAGCGAAATACAAATGAACTACGGCGTTTGGAAGAACACATGACTAGAAAATTCAGCCTTCTCATGGTGAGATGAAGTCGATTTTTGAGAGTCCAACGCTACTAGATCCGAATTCCGTCCGCTTACAACGCAGACTTGAAGCAGAACTTCGACTATCCGCAGGCTCGACTTCATGCTTGCCAAAGATGTTCCCTGGGGTTCCTCTATCCTTTGATGATGCCAAAAAGGGGGAAGAGGAATACCTTTAAAGCAAAAAAATCAAGGCCGAAAAGAAAGGGAAGCGGTGAGAAGGAACAAATTTGAGAAGGGAAAATCGGTGAGGAAATTTTGAAACAAAAGAAAGGAAAATCACGAGGGGGAAGGACAAAAGATATGACCTTGATGATTGCACAAACCCCTCAACAGGTCTCATCACGGTGACATTATAAGCAAACTCCTCGTGACTCGCCACTCCAACACTCTTTGTATCTATGGCCGAAAAGAGAAAGACAATTGAAGCGGGGATGAAGGAAGTGGAAGGAAGAATGGATGCCCGGTCATGAACATCTTGAAAGAACACGGAGGCATTCCAAAGAGAAGCGAAGACACTTATGCCATTTCGGATGTCGGGAGAGCCACGCCGCGTCGATTGGCGAATTCAAAACGCTCGAATCGAAGGATACTTTGCAAATATGTCTATGGCTCAAGCTTGGGACTTATCTTGGGAAAAGGGTCTCACATTATGTGAAGAAGGCGTGACGACAGCGAGACTCACCTGATCGCTCGGTCACTCAGTGGAAAGAAGAAGACCCAAGACAAAGATACGCCCCCAGGTAGAGGAAGAAGCGATAGTGGAGGAAGAAGCTTGGACCCAGGCCTCGCCCAAGAATATTGAATACGTAGATCCAGGAAAGAAAGGAGGGATCTCTTGGGCTGGGCTTGACCAAGTAGCAAATTTGAAAGTGGCTAAAACTAACGCCGAGTATGCAAAAAGAATAGAAGAAGAAAACAAGAGACAAACTCGGCTATGGCGGGAGAGACAGGAAAGATTAAGAAAAGATGAAGCTGCCGAGGAAGGCATATGAAAAGAAAAAAAGAAGGCGGTGATGACGAGAAACGAGAGAAGAAGAGAAGAAGATCTTGAACAAGATGAAAGAAGGAGACATCGAAGGAGATGAAGTGTTGTTGTCCAACCCTTCGTGTATTTTATTATGTAAATACATACAATGTAAGTCTTACGTAATAAAGCTATAAATTCTTTATTTTTTTGTGAAGACAATTATATACTACGATACACCTTGTAAAACAATTGTGTTAAGTACAAGAATGATATGATCAATAAAAAGATTGATTCTGCGCATACATTCTATGTCAATACACTATCGTATGTATCTTTGTTATTTGCATTTTTGTATGATTTAAGTTTTGGCATCATCAAAAGGGGGAAATTGTTAGGAATTTTATTGTTTAGATTTTGATGAATGCCATGTAAAACTTAGAATAGAAAGTTGGCACCCCAATTCTTGTTGTAAAATGCATTGTAATGAATAGAAGAGCCGCCAAGCCGAGGTAAGTCACCACGCCCTAACATGCAAGAAGACAATCAAGACTTGAAGGAAGACTCTGCGAAACAATTTGAGTATGGCAAAAAGAGTAGATGGGAACTCTATGAAGAAGCGGTGAGATGCGGTGAACAGTGGAGCATCATCAAGTCAACTCAAGAAAAGCCAAGTCTCAAGTTGAAGTGAGAAGAGTCATCCATGATTGGAAGTCGACTCTAAGTCACCCGAGGAAAGCAAGGAAATGCGCGATAAGTCGAGATAATCGTAAAAGATCCGTTCGCGTAAATCAAGAGAATTACTTAAACAAGTAATATCTCCATACCACCTTTCTCGGAGTGCTCATCCCGAAGCGTGCAAAAGGAATGAACCAATGGGAAGCACTACACCATGTCGAACTACGAAAAAGGTGAAAGAACAATGCATACGAGGAAATGGCAATTCCAAGAAGCGCAACAAGACAAGCCAACGACGCAAGTGACTTTCAAAAATAAGCCTATCTCTTCAACGGGCAAATTTTTGAAAGTTCACTATAAAAGGCCGAGGAGTTTGTTTGAGAAATGAGAGATACATAGATGACAAATATGTGAGATATACAAGCATATTAGAAAAATGAAATATTCTCAATCCTCAAGCCTACATTACGAAGAACATCAATCCAACACTCACTGTGAAGGAAAGATAACTTCAATCGGTTGAAGAGGAAAATACGAAAACAAGGGGTCTACATTCGGGAAGGATTGTAGGAAGGTTCAAGGTTGAGCCAAGTCTTAAGCTTTTGGAGGGCTTCGTGATCAAATCCAAAGAGCTTGAGCAAGTGAGTCATGTAGTAGCAAAGCAAATTTTGCCCTGTGAAGAAGCCGAGTCGCACGAGAAGCCGGTGAGTGATCAAGGCATCTCGACCGAGTCCCAAAGGATCAAGTCATTTGTGTGATCAAGACTTGTATCCGGACTCATTACCACTTTGTAAACCGATCATTACTTAGTGGATTACTCCGGGAGTTGGAGAAGAGAGGAGTAGAAGAATTACCCCATCTTCGAACCTCTATAAAAATTTCATTGTGTCATTTACATTTCAAGATTACTTTAATTCTTGCAATTTTAATCGCTTATATCTTTGATAAATTTGCTATCCACTTGATAAATTATAAGTACTAAACCAAGCACTAAACTCTTACTTAATCAAACTTAAGGGTGTTAAGTCTTCCAATAAAAACAAAACCACAATCGAGTTAATTTAGAGCTAACAATTTGAGTTACTCCATCAACGGCTCAGTTGAGTTTGTTGAGTGATTAACTCTCTTGAGTGACTAAGTTGATTGTCCATCAAGGACACAGTGTGTAGTATCAACTCAGAGATTTAAAAGGACTAAATCGAAAATTTGGTAAGGTTTATTCAACCCCCTTCTAAACCTTACACTTACACCCTTGGGACCCACAAGTCGACTCTAAGTCACCGGGGAAAGCAAGGAAATGCGTCAAGTCGAGATAATCGAAAGAGATCCGTTGCACGAGTAAATCAAGAGAATTACTTAAACAAGTAATATCTCCATGCTACCTTTCTCGAAGTGCTCATCCCGCTCGAAGCGTACAAAAGGAATAAACCAATGGGAAGCACTACACGTGTCGTCGAACTACGAAAAAAGTCAAGAACATTTTATACGAGGAAATGGCAAATTTAAGGATCGCAACAAGACAAGCCAACGTCCACAAATGACTTTCAAAAATAAGCCCATCTCTTCAACGGGCAGATTTTTGAAAGATCACTATAAAAGGCTGAGGAATGACTCTGAGAGAAGGAGACCTGAACAACGAACATTCAAGAAAACATTTGAACTGTAACCAAAAACATTCTCAAATCATTCAAGATTAATCCTCAAGCCTACAATACGAAGAAAATCAATCCAACACTCACTTTGTGAAGGAAAGATAGCTTCAATCAGTTGAAGAGGAAACTTTAGAAGAAAAGGGGGTCTACATTCCACGAAGGATTGTAGGAAGGTTCAAGGTCGAACCAAGTCTTGAGCTTTTGGAGGGCTTCGTGATCAAATCCAAAGAGCTTGAGCAAGTGGGCTGTAGTAGCAAGGCACGCGCCCGTGAAGAAAGCCGAGTCGCACGAGAAGCCGGTGAGTGATCAAGGCGTCTCAGGCATCGAGTCCCAAAGGATCAAGTCAGTGTTTGTGTGATCAAGACTTGATCCGGATTTATTACCACTTTGTATCTTGATCAATACCTAGTGGATTCCTCCGGGAGTTGGAGAAGAGAGGAGTAGAAGAATTACCCCATCTTCGAACCTCTATAAAAACTTATCGTGTCATTTACATTTCAAAGACTTTAAATTTCGCATCTTATTTGCTTAACTTTCTTTGATAAATTTGCTATCCACTTGATAATTTCTAAGTACTAAATCAAGCTTTAAATCTCTGCGTAACCATAATTAAGGGTGTTAAGTCTTCCATTGAAAACAAACCACGTTGAGCTAATTGGTCTTAACGGTGAGTTATTCTATCAACGGCCAAATCAGTCCGTTGAGTGACTAACTCTTCGATTAACTAAATTGGTTGTCCACAAGGACACAACTCGTGTAGTATCAACTCAGAAGTTTAAAAAGGACTAAATAGAAAAGTTGGTAAGGTTTATTCAAACCCCCCTTCTAAACCTTACACTCACACCCCTTGGGACCTACAAGTGGTATCGGAGCGGTTGGTTCATTGAGCCTTCCGATCGGTTCTTGAACTAGATCTCCAAACTTTTCAAAGTCCGCTTTAGTACTTAAATTTTCAAAACTCCTTTTATCATTAAAAATTATTATTATGGAAGCAAATTTGACACGCATCCCTATGTTTACAATTGAAGAATTTGATGATAGGAAAATTCGTATGCAGTGCTCATCTATCAAAGATTACATGATGAGATGTGGATAGTGATAGAGGATGGGCCTTTGCAAATCTTAAAAGTGAAACACATCCAGAAGAAGAGTCGCAAATCGAAGGTGAAGAGGATGTTGCCCCTAGACCGGCTATGGTTGAAAAACCAAGAATCGAATGGACAAATGATGACGAGAAAAAGATACAACCTGGACAATATAGCCAAGGACATCCTTTACAAAACCTTGGACAAAGCCATGTTCAATAAAGTCAAATCATGCAAAACGGCTAAAGAAATGGGACAAGCTAACATTGATTTGTGAAGGCTCGTGAGCAAATCAAGGAAAATAAATTATCAAGAGTCGTGTACAAAAATTTGAGAATTTCAAAATGATCGCAGGAGAAAACCTGGATCAACTGGATGCTCGGTTCACGTAAATCACCAACGAGCTATCGCACTTGGAAAGGAATATACACGAATGAAATGTGTATGAAGATCCTAAAAAGTCTCCCAATTTGAATGGGAAATGAAGGTCATGGCACCGAGACATTCCATGGACTATCGAAGACCTCCAACCATGAACTATTCTCGGATCTCAAAGCCTACGAATTTGGCCGAGAAGAAAAGATCGGAAGAGAGCAGTTGTACCCAAAACAATTTGCTCTAATTGTTAGGATGGAAAGAGAGCCGAGGTCAAAGAAGTCATTGATCCGAAGAAATAGCCTTGATGGTTAAAAGGTTCAACAAGTTTTTCAATAAGAACTACAAGAAAGGCAAGGGCGAATCTTCCGGAAGACACTCGGCTCCTCCAAGTCAAGGGAAGATAGGCCAACCAAGAGAACAGATCATCAAAAAGTCTGAATATCAAAGGGTGACAATCCAAGAATGGAAAGAGCGATCAAAAGGTTGAATATCTATCTGAACAGTAGGCAACAGTGTCACTATGCCATTGATCGCCCATATCCCGTAGTCAACAAATACAAGAATGAAGAAGAAGAAAAAAGGTCTTTAGAGAAAGAAAGAAGACAAGAAAAGAGAAAGGCAATGTTGGCTGCGAGAGAATCGAGTCAAAAGACATAGACATGAGTCGAGAGTAGTGGCCGACTACTCAAGTGACTCGAAGAAGAAGCCCCGATCCGTTTGATGGCCAAGGAACAAGATCAACTCGACCAAGAAGATGAGGTACACTCTAACTCATCAAACTCGATTCTAGTGATAGTGATCGTGACACACACACTTCATCACCCACTCGATCTTTATGATTCATTAGGCAAAATGATGAAAGATTTTGAACACATTAAATCCTCACACACACTACTAAATGAGGAAAACATCCTACTCAAGAGCCAAAACTCACTGGTGACTAAGGAGTCGAGTACTCTAAATCAAATAGCCGATGAGAATAAAAGTTTAAAGTGAAAATGCCAAGCTAATAGTAGAAGTAGTTGCCATAGAAAAGAGGGAGAATGACCTAAAAAAAATGTGATTGCCTCATTCACTAAGGCATCTAAATCATTGGATGATCTTATTATGAGTCAAAGAGAATGTGGAGACAAGACAGGAGGCTTAGGATTTAATTCCTCTCGTGCTATGTCAAACTCCAAAAGTAATTCGGAAAAAGGATCTTCAAGCAATGAAGAGTCTAAAAATCCAAAACTCCAAATGGTGCACACACATTCACTCCAAAGCACAATTACAAGCAAACCGGCCTTGGTTATAAAGGAAAAGGAAAACATCCGATTGGGTGCGTTGAGAGGACAAGCGAGAAGAAATTCCAAGTTCCTCAAAGAAACTCCAAACAGAAATACTCAGAAAGAAGAAACAGAGCTACCAAAAACCTTAAAATCTATAAAAGAAGCACATATGATGGGAATGGTAGAAAATATCCAAGCCAAGCGATTGGAACGATGTGAACTATCAAAGATAGACTTATGGAATATAAGCCCAAATGGCAAAGGCCTAGAACTCAAAGAAAGGCCATTCCAAAAGTATAAGAGCTTTCATCAAACACACATATGCACCTAGGCACTACACTCAGAGACACCACAATTACCCAAAGAAGGCAATTGCTAAAACACATATACGGGCATACAGACAAAAGAGACAAACATGTATGAACCTAGAATCCCCAAGCAATTTGCCAAAGTTAATTATGATTATGGCATCGATAGATGGCAACCCCTTAGAGCCGATCATTTGGCTATAGCTGGTTGGATCATCTTACAATACTAACCCCTCGGGACCGGACAAATATGGGTACCTAAAACTTAATTTCCTTGATTGCGGGTTCAAGGAACAGCGAGTGCCAAGGAACCTGGTACATGGATAGTGGTCATTCCCGGACATATGACAGAAACAAGAAAAATCTGTCAAAATTCAAGGAAGTTAAAGGAGCAAAAGTCATATTTGGAGAAATGAAGCTCCAGGTGAAATAAGAGGCATTGGATCCATCAAGAAGAACGGATTAGTAATCACGGATGTTGCATATGTTGAAGGACTAAACTTCAATTTGCTAAGCATCATCCAACTCTGCGGCAAGGGTTATAATGTTGGATTTAACATGGGTGTATGCCAAATCAAGGATGTTGAATCGAATGAAGTTGTGTTGTAAGGATGCGACAAAAGAACATGTATGTCGTGGATTGGTCAACCGCAACACCCAAAGACTGTCTATTAGCAAAGAGCACAAATTTGAATCAAGTTGGTCGTGGCACAAAAAAAAAGCCGAGTCACCTGAATTTCAAAACGATTAACAAGCTTGCCGTAGTAATCTTGTGGAAGGACTTCCGGACTCGTATACAAGAAGGAAAGTATATGTGACGCATGTCGAAGGAAAACAAATCAAATCATCATTCAAAGAAAAGACCCGCCCATCTTCAACAAGGATATTGCACCGCTACATATGGATCTATTTGGTCCGATTGAACCTGCTAGCATAAGTGGGAAGAAATATACCTTGGTGGTAGTAGATGACTACTCAAGATATACATGGACAATATTCATGTGTAAGAAGAAAGAAACTCTCGAAACTACCCACGGTGATGATGAGGATTCAAAATGAGAAGAGCCAAACCATTATCAAAATAAGATCGATGTAGAACCGAGTTTGTCAATGGTATAATAACTCAATATTGTATTGAAAATGGCATTGGTCATGAATTATCTGCAAAGAAGGACTCCACAATGAGAATGGAGTTGCGAGAAAGAAGGAATAGAACTCTCAAAGAAGCGCAAGGACCATGATAGTCTGAGCGGGGTTACCAAAAAGATTTTGGTCAAGCAATCAACACGACTTGCTACACTCAAAACAGATGTATGATAAACAGACGGTGACAAAGACTCCCTATGAGATTTGGACGGGGAGAAAACCAAATGTTGCATATTTTAGAATATTTGGATGTAAATGCTTCATCCATAACAATGGCAAAGCCAATCTAAAGGCTTTCGATGCTAAAGCCGATGAAGGTATCTTCTTGGGATACTCAACCGAAAGCAAAGCTTACGAGTACTCAACAAAAGAACTATGGTTGCAGAGGAATCCATTCATGTGGTATTCGATGAGCCAAATGTAAATGGAGAAGACATTGAAGAATCGGTGATAAGCTAAATCATCCAAACATACGAGAAAAATCCCTATCTTTGAAGTTCGAAAGCTGGAATTGTAAACTTAGAAGAAGATGAGATAGTGAATCTCAAAAATAGTGGAAAATTTGCTAGCTAAGTGATTACGAGAGAGCGATCAAAGCAACACAGTGCAAAAGACGATGAATCCAGCCTAACTTACTCCAACCCGATGTAAGATGGCCGAGAGACCATCCACCGTAACTTGTCATTGGAGATATAAGAGAAGGTATCAAAACAAGATCCAAAACTCAACAAGAAGCTATGTTCACATGCTTTATCTCACAAATAGAGCCTAAAGATGTGTCACAAGCATTGGATGACACACATTGGATTCAAGCTATGCAAGAAGAGCTGAATCAGTTTGAAAGAAATAAAGTATGGGAATTAGTTCAAAGACCCATCCATCAAAATGTTATTGGTACTAAATGGGTGTTTAGAAACAAGATGAACGAGGAAGGTTCTGTGGTAAGAAACAAAGCAAGACTAGTAGCCAAAGGATATTGCCAAGAAGAAGGAATAGATTTTGTTGAAACATTTGCTCCCGTAGCAAGATTGGAAGCTATAAGGATGTTTCTTGCCTATGCACGACTCACAAGAATTTTATTGTATATCGAGATGGATGTAAAAGTGCATTCCTAAATGGTTTATTGGAAGAAGAAGTGTATGTTGAACAACCTCCAGGATTTGAAGAAGACTCTTGGAGATAAGGTATACAAACTCAAGAAAGCTCTGTATGGATTGAAACAGCACCCGAGCATGGTATGATACTTTGTCACAATTCCTAAGCGAGAATGGATTCACAAAGGAAAAGTGGATAGAACACTTTTCGAATTCAAGACAAGAAAAGTATACTACTTGTTCAAATATATGTGGATGATATCATCTTTGGATCCACAAACAAAGAGTTTGTGTGATAAATTCTCAAACCTCATGCAAAGTAAGTTCGAAATGAGCATGATGGGAGAGCCGACATTCTTCCTTGGACTCCAAGTGAAACAACCTGAAGGATGGAACCTTCATAAGTCAAACAAAATACACCGAGAGATTTAATGAAGAAATTTGGTATGGAGGAGAAGTCAGTGAAAATACCAATGAATACATCATCAAAATGGACATGGATGCAGATGGCAAGCTCAGTAGATCAAACAAGATCTGAGAGCACTTATTGGATCATTGCTCTATCTCACAAAGAAGCAGGCGGACATCACCTTTGATGTAGGTGTATGTGCAAGATTTCAATATGCTACAAAAGAGAGTCATATGACAAAGAAATGACTAAGAGAATCTTGAGATACTTGAAAGGAAGCCAAGAAGTTGGCTTATGGTATCCAAAGGAAGGTGGATTCAAGCTAATTGGCTATTCGGACTCGACTATCTTTGGATGCGAGTTGACAGAGAAAAGCACCTCGAGGCACATGTCAAATGCTTGAAACAGTGATTACCTGGTTTAGCAAGAAGCAAAATTCAATAGCCACCTCTACTGGTGACGAGAATACATAGGCGGGCATTTGTTGTGCAGCCTAAGTCCTATGGATGAGACAAAGAATGAGAGACTATGAAGTTGACATATTCACAAAACCATTATGTGAGTCAAGATTTGAAGAACTCAAGCATGAGTTAGGGTTAATCGAGGTGGTGACACTCGGAAGACTCAAAGAAAATAAATGGGACACAAAAAGGGAAAAAGGACTGAATTCTCAAAATCGGCTAAATGAATCACCATGTCGGAAAGACAACTATACCGAATTAGCCGACGGTGAGTTAATCGAGAGAAGCGTGACGGAAGAGTTAAATCGGCTAAGGGATAAGCTGAGTCATTTATGAGCAAAGTGACAAAAACGCAATCGTTTTTACTAAGCGAGAATGTTTTCGAGACAAAAAGCTGATTTAAATTCGAGCATAATGAGAATGTATATCCAATCATAAGCTTGGTATGCAGCTTTTTGTCTGTACACATCATCATTTTCGTATGCTTTCTCTCACATATCACCAAAACGGTTCATTTCTATCTCAGAAGCAAAGGCAAAACTCTCTCAAAACCCTCTCAGTATTCAAATCAAATTTCTAAGTTTCTTTTCGGTGAAATCCTGAAAAATGGCATCAACCTATGATTTTGTCAAGCTAGGAAAGCAAATCCACACAGGGTCGACCGTGGATTTCGAGGGCATGGTCAAACAGGGGTCCGATGACGCCCTCATAAAGAAAATCGTTGAAAAGCTCGAAAAGTCCGGGCTAAAACCATTTCTGACGATATAGTTCTCAATGACCTACGTGGAGGAGGTCGCACAGTTCTACGTGAACGCTGAGATTCACGATGAAGGGATAAGATCCTCTGTTCATGGAAAGAAGTTCACCATCTCTGCCAAGGATTTGGCCAACACCTTCACTACCGAAGCGGAAGGAGCATCGAGAAATCAACGGCTGATGTAAACTTCATTGTTTGGAAGGAAGTAGCAAGTCCGACTATCTTGATAAAATAGTTTACACAAAGAAACAGAGGAGGCTTCTTTGAAGGAGGACTACCACAAAGCTGTTGGACATAGTTGCCAAATGCATAGACATCAAATTTGGCGGCTTTGACCAAGCTAAAGCAAAGTTGATCGTAATGGCTGCGATCATTGAAGAAAGGAAAAAATAAAAGCGGGCCGAAGTTTGTCTACAAGCAGACTCGCGAGAATGTAGGGAACAAATCCTTCAAGGAAGATGGTGCATTTGGAGGATCCTTGGATATGGCCTGGTGATTGGCGGGTGATGGAGGTGAAAGGAGTCCCTCTTAGACATGGAAAGGCGTTCCATGTAAACAAGAGGATGTTCGAGATCAAACCTCTCTCGGCGCACTGAGAAGAGAGCCTACGCCAAGAGAGCGACACAGTGAGGGGAATCGGTGACCCGAAGATACAACAAGCTGTTTCCTCTCCACCAAAGAAGAAGAAAGCTGTCCCTGCAGCCGCTAAGAGAATCACTGCCCCGCGAATCGCTAAGAAGATCGTTGCTCTCGCAAGAAAGAAAAACAAACTCGCTCCTCCCGCCGCAGCCGAGTCACCGCCCCGCAGCCGTGTCTCTCGCCCAAAGCCCGGCGGCGGTCGAGAAGGACTCTCAACTACCTTCTTCGATCGTCAAAAAGAGGAGAAGCGATAAGCCAAGACGGCCAACTCCTCGAAGAAAACACGGCCATCGGCCCCCCGCCCAAAACTCGAAGAAACTCTCTCGAACCGAGAAATCCCTCGGTACAAACTAAGAGACGAAGAAGAATCATCAAGCACTCGAGCTTGAGAAACCGGTGAAGTCGACCACTGTTTGGAGCAGATCGGAGGCTGCTGGAGAAGTAGAGTCTCCGGATATTATAGATAAAACAACTAAGTCTGGTTGAAAGGCGATCAACAGAGGCAAAGCAAGACACATATGTAGTTCGCATGTAAATGGTGAGACACAAGAAGAAGGCGATAGAGATGATAGTGATGTGATGATCCTATCCCCACCTTACCCGGACATCCAAAATCGTCATGAGAGTGGAGGAAGTGGAAATTGAGTCGATCAAGGGAACAATTCCAACGGCTGAATTTATAGAAGAGGAAGAGGAATCTGCTGAACTTCCTTGGTGACCTTTGTGATCTCAAAGACTAGATGAAGAAAAGCGCAAAGATATCTTGCGAGATCTTGAGGATAAGGAGAAGGAGAGACAGGCGAGAGGAAGGCGAGGCACGTGAGAAGGCCGCGATCCGCCTATCACGGCACCCAGAACACACACATCATCTCGGATAATGATGAGGATATGGACCTGCTGCCGCCCACGTAAGAAGAGTTGCAAATGCAGCAAGCAATGCATGAATCAGAATTCTTCATGAGAAAAGCATGATGGAGGGACCAGGAGAGTCCTCCAAAACACGGTTGAAATCGATCCAATGGGAGTAGTGCGAGCAAATCGCCACCGTTGTTCTTTGCCACCACTTCCCTAGCTCACTCGGAAGAAGGAATTAAGGAGGCTGGCGATGGCGGGTTAGTGGGGACCCCAGTCGAGCCAACCCCTAATGAAGGTGTCTTACCACCGCCCCCAACGGCCGAACACTCGAGAAACAACCGGGAGTTTGGAGACGAGTGACCCCATTCCAAGTCACTCAACCGGTGCGCCCGGTGAGGGGAAACTCCTCCACCTTTGCAGCAAGGTCGGAGGATCTTGTGCAGATGACTCCACGACAATTTAGGAGGCTAAGTGGAGGAAGTACAAACACAAAATACAGCAAGTTGCCATCAACGAAGCTCAGGCGATTGAGACTGTCTCGGTGAGGTGCCAAGCGCTCGAAGGCTAATGACGCTCGCGATGCGGTCGAGGCACATGACGGAACAGCCACGGGAATTAACACTCTAGGCGATGAAAGCGCAATCCATGGGGTTGAGACTCCAATGGATGCCACCACGAGAAAGACCCTAAGACGGTGACGCGTGTCGAAAGGGAGGTCCAGTGCCTCGCCGCAAAGAGAGACTGCAGGAGGTAATGAAGGCCAATGGGAGGTTGAGACTTCCAGGGTAAAGAAGTGAAGTAGAGAACATCCCTCCTGCTATCATTGATCCATCTCGAAAGGAGATAAGCGCTTCATGATTCCCAGGATAATCGATGTAACTTTTCCGGGATCGGCGGCGAAGAAGTCGAGTCATCCCCCGTGAGATCCAAAAGACTCGGTGAGGATGTTCCAAGCATGAGCAAGTCGATCTCAAGACTACTCGTCAAACTTTCAATTTTGATGGTGAGCCACCAATTGAAATCTCATCATCGTCCGATGACGCTTCGATAAGGCCGAGGACGATCCACTCAATTGGAGAAACCGGTGAGACCGAAAGCCATTTGTTGAGACAGTGAGGTTGAGCAAAGTCGGGTCCACTTCACAAAAGACCCCACCAAACAGTCCACCGCTGCGCGAGGCTCCCCAAGCCGCAGCAGGTTCGACTCCAAAAGGAACCTCACGCGCACCGTTCATCATTGAACAAATCCCGATTGGCCATGATGATTCCTTTGTAGAATCATTTCCTTTCTCTCTAGAGGTACCCGACCTCCCGACGAGTCGAGAACGATCTCGCGCTACCACAAACTGCACTCGTCCTTCCATCCGACACCATCGTTCGGTGACTATGACTTTGACGATGCGTGGCCGTCGCAAACTAACGGAAGAAACAATCAAGTTCGGGAGGTGTTCAAAGCATTATTTGTTGAAATTGAACGGATGGAGAGGCACCAGGCCTCTATGGACATGAGACCCGGATAATGAGATGCCAACCTTATCTGCAGCGACTTGAGAGGCATAATCGGAATCGGGAATGGTGGCAACAAAGAAGAAACAATGCGTGTGGAACAAGTTGAATATTTGAACATTGTTCAACAAGCGGTGTCCGAGAGCCGAGAAACCCGATGCAAAAACGAAATTGAGAGAACACATTGAGCACATGCATGAAGCTCACACTCTTTTGAAATAAAGCTGCTGCGTGAGCAAAATAAGAGTGATCTCCAGCGTATGGAACAAAACATGGATAGAAAATTCAGCCTTCTCATGGTGAGATGAAGCTAATTTGAGAGTCCAATGCTACTCGCTCGAATTTTGTGCCGCATACTCCTTGCGAGACTTGAGGCGAACTCGGCTATCGCGAGGCTCGACTTCCTACTTGCCAATATGTTTCGGGGTTCCTCTCTCCTTTGATGATGCCAAAAAGGGGGAAGAGGAATACCTTAAAGCACTAAAGAGATCTCGGTTTGAAAAGGAGGGAGCAATTTGTGAAGGAAAGACAATTTGAGGAAGTTACAAGGAAAAAGAAAGGAATGTCGTTGAGGGGGAAGAATCGAGAGATGTGACCTTAATGATTGCACAAACCCCCAACAAGGTCTTGTCACGGTGATATTATCGGCAAACAAACTCCTAGTGACTCTCGCACTCCAACACTGCTATATCTATGGTGAAAAGAGAAAGACAATTGAAGCGAGGGGATGGAGGAAGTGGAAGGAAGGATGGATGCCCGAGCTATGAATATCTTGAAACAACATGGAGGCATTCTAGTAGACAGAGACACTTATGCCATCTCGATGCGGAATCGAGCAAGATCAGTTGATGAATTTAAAACGCTCGCATCCGAAGGATACTTTGCAAACATGTCCATGGCTCAAGCTTGGGACTTGTCTTGGGAAAAGGGTCTCACGTTATGTTAAGAAGGCGACAGCGACGGACTACCGGGCGATCACTCTGCTTTGGTCACTCCGCCGGTCACTCAGTGGAGAAGAAGACCCCGGTACAATACACGCCCGAGAGGAAGAGCAAGAAGCGATGGTGGAGGAAGAGGTTTCGCACTCAGGCCTCGCCCAAAAACATTGAGTACATAGATCCAGGCAAGAAAGTAGGGATCTCTTGGGTGGTCTTGACCAAGTAGCCAATCTGCAAGTGGCTAAAAGCAATCTTGAGTATGCGAAAAGAATAGAAGAAGAAAATAAGAGACAAACTCGGCTATGGGAGGAAAGACAAGAGAGATTAAGAAGAGATGAAGCCGGAAGGCATATGAAAAGAAGAAGAAAGGCGGTGAAGATGAGAAAAAGAGAAGAAGACCGGAAGATGACAAAACCGAAGAAGATGAAAAGAAGGAGAAGCGGCGAAGGAGATGAAGTGTTTTCATCCACCCTTCATGTATTTTACTATGTAAATACATACTATGTAAGTCTTCCGCAATAAAGTAAATTCTCTATTTTTTTGTGTAGACAAATGTTTGCTCGATACACCTTGTAAATGATTGTGTAAAAGAACAAGAATGTTATGATCAATAAAAGAATTGATTCTACGCATACATTCTATGTGAATGCACTGTATCTCGTATGTATCTTTGCTATTTACATTTCGAATGTTTTAAGTTTTGGCATCATCAAAAAGGGGGAAATTGTTGGGAAATTTATTGTTTAGATTTTGATGAATGCCATGTAAAACTTAGAATAGGAAGTTGGCACCCCATTTTTTGTTGTAAACGCATTGTAATAAATAGAAGGTGGTCAAAGTGAGTTAAGTCACTATGCCCAAACATGCAAGAAGACAATGGAGACTAGAAGGAAGACTCATTTGCAAAGACAATTTGAGTATGGCAAAGAAGAGAAGACGGAACTCGATCAAGGAGCGGTGAGATGCATCGGGTGGAGTATCGGTCAAGTCAACTCAAGATAAGCCAAGTCTCAAGTTGAAGTGAGAAGAGTCATCCAATGATTGGAAGGCGACTCTAAGTCACCTCGGGAAAGCAAGGAAATGCGATCAAGTCGAGATAATCTGAAAGAGATGCATTCACAGAAATCAAGAGAATTACTTAAACAAGTAATATCTCCATGCTACCTTTCTCGAAGTGCTCGATCCCGAGAAGCGTGCAAAAGGAATAAACAATGGGAAGCACTACACCGTGTCGAACTCGAAAAGTCAAGAACATTTTATACGAGGAAGTGGCAAATTCAAGGACTACAACAAGACAAGCCAACGTCCACAAGTGACTTTCAAAAATAAGCCTATCTCTTCAACGGGTGATTTTTGAAAGATCACTATAAAAAGGCGAGGAATGACTACGAGAGAAGGAGACACGAACAACGAACATTCAAGAAAACATTTGAAATGTAACCAAAAACATTCTCAAATCATTCAAGATTAATCCTCAAGCCTACAATACGAAGAAAATCAATCCAACACTCTGTGAAGGAAAGATAGCTTCAATCAGTTGAAGAGGAAACTTTAGAAGAAAAGGGGGTCTACATTCCACGAAGGATTGTAGGAAGGTTCAAGGTCGAACAAAGTCTTGAGCTTTTGGAGGGCTTCGTGATCAAATCCAAAGAGCTTGAGCAAGTGGGCTGTAGTAGCAAGACATTGCCTGTGAAGAAGTTGAGTCGCACGAGAAGCACGGTGAGTGATCAAGGCGTCTCGGATCGAGTCCCAAAGGATCAAGTCACTTTGTGTGATTAAGACTTGTATCCGGACTGTTACCACTTTGTATCTTGATCAATACCTAGTGGATTCCTCCAGGAGTTGGAGAAGAGAGGAGTAGAAGAATTACCCCATCTTCGAACCTCTATAAAAACTTATCGTGTCATTTACATTTCAGCACTTTAAATTCCTACATCTTATTTGCATAACTTTGTTGATAAATTTGCTATCCACTTGATAATTTCTAAGTACTAAATCAAGCTTTAAATCTCTGGGTAACCATAATTAAGGGTGTTAAGTCTTCCATTTGAAAACAAACCACAGTTGAGCTAATTCGGTCTTAACAATTTGAGTTATTCTATCAACGGCTCGATCGAGTCATTTGAGTGACTAACTCTACTTGATTAACTAAATTTGGTCATTCACCAAGGACAGTGTGTAGTATCAACTCTGAAGTTTAAAAAGGACTAAATAGAAAAGTTGGTAAGGTTTATTCAACCCCCCTTCTAAACCTTACACTCACACCCCTTGGGACCTACAGGGCCGGTACTTTTAGTATATTTTTCATTGACTTGGCCGAATTGGGCTCCAAAATCAGCAGCTCAGTGTTTGGCTCTGCCCGACCTGATTTTTGCTACAGACTCGCCGGGCCGATAATTTTGACAGCTCTACGTATACCCCAAGTGGAAGCGTACAAATGCAATGATATAAAATCATTTTCGAGACTCAAGAATTGATATAAAATCATTTTGGAGACAAATTTTAATTTTTTTTTTGAATTTTTAGTACAATAATAATCATGCAATATTCATACATCAGGATTATGTAGTTCTTAAAACCTTGTACCATAATAGACGAGAAATGACTTATGTTGTCAGGACGATTGATCCAAATTCGATCTCATACGAGTATGCGTATTCTCTCTATTATCCGCCATTATACTAAAGAAATGTTACATCTCCTACTATGATTGGTATATTATAGAGTACATCATGTTCTCTTGATTAGCATCAATCATGGGATTTCATATCAAAACTAACTAGCACTCGATTCAGCAGTCAAACATTACCACACCTTAAATGGTTTGTTTGTCAAATTATAATACTATTTCATATTTTAATTAAAGTTAATAGGCCCCTTCTTTTTAATTTTTATTTTTTGGGGGTGTGTCCCGGCCCCCTATTGACCGAAACAGAGACATTTTACCCGAATTAAAGGACCGGTGCAATTATGAGTTGACCGGATCCAGTTGGATCAAGAATCAATGAAGACTTATATGATGAGGTAGACAATTTTCTTTCAATCTAGTTAGATGTGCAATACAATAAAATAGCCATGCTTTAGTAAAGCATGAGTAATAAGAAATATGTTTTAAGAGACTATTGAAAATGTTAAGTTATCAAAGATATAAGAATTTGACTGCGTGGTTAATGAGGATTTTATTTTAGTACATATCATGGAAGGAGTAATGAGAATTGAAACTAAGACCTCCAGTCTATGCACGAGAGTCTTAACTACTCTATTATCTGATTAATTTTTTTCTAGACAAAAGTGCATTTTGAAATATTTCAATATATTTATGCTCAAGTATAATTAATAATTATTCCAATGTGATGTACTATACAATATGTCCGATTGACCAAAATCAACTTATCGACAATCATATGCTTTAAAAGTGGTTGCTTCAGGGATGAAATCTCTTATTCTACTTTAAGTGCTCAACTTTCTATTCCATATATTGGATGAAATATACATGTACACCTGTGACATCATCTTGTACACATGTCATTCACTCAATGCAATAAAATATAAAGTGGAATAAAAAATCTCAATCCGTTGCTTCAACATCGAGTGTGGTGACGTGAATAGATTGTTAGGACATTGAAATCTTTTGATGATCAACTTATTATTTGAACCATATAAGAATATTAATACATGCAATGCATGTTGCAAAATGAACTAGATGTACCGTCATGTAAACATACAACTAAAGTTTCTTACACTTGTGAGGTTGAGTCTGTTGAATAGGGCCTTCCAAAAAAAAAATTATATATAGGGATTAGATCAAATATGGTAGGGGGCTTATTGTGTGACAATGTAGATTGATTTCATCAATTAATTCAACAAATCCAAATGTTCTTTTTTCTTTTTTGTTTTCAATTTAGTTTTCGCCCATTTAAGACATAATTGTCATTTTAAGTGTAGAATAAATCAGTTATTATGGTAATCGTTCGTCCCAACCAATTTAATGAGATTTGATTTAGGATCTGTTCCCACTTTTCATCATACACCACACACATCAGTTTTTTTAGATGATGTGCAATTAATTATACAATGATGTAAAATTAGTTATAAAATGATGCACTGTTAGATATAAAATGGTGTACAGTTCAGTTATTAAAATGGTGCACAGTTCACTTATGAAACTGCTATCTTTATCACATCAATGATTGTAGGGCGTCATTATGGGAAAGTGGTTATATCATTTTGTTTTTTTAGTTTTTTTAAGACGATGTACAATTAGTTGTACAATGATGCACTGTTAGATATAAAATGGTGCACAATTTAGTATTAAATGATTCATAGTTCAACTATTATAATGGTGCACAATTCAGTTGTGGAAACGTGATTTTTATCACATCCATGATTGTAGTTCGTCATTATGGGAAGATGGTTACACCATTTTTTCGTTTATAGTTTTTTTAGATGATGTACAATTAGTTATAAAATGATGCACTGTTAGATATAAAATAGTGCACAGTTCAGTTATTAAACGGTGCACAATTCAGTTATGGAAACATGATCTTTATCACATCCATGATTGTAGGGCATCATTATGGGAAGATGGGTACACCACTATGTCTTTATAGTTCTTTCAGATGATGTACAATTAGTTATACAACGATGCACTGTTAGATGTAGAATGTTGCACAGTTCAGTATTAAATGGTACACATTTCAGTTATTAAAATGATTGCACATTTCAGTTATGGAAACGTGATATTAATCAATCCCTTGATTGTAGGGCGTGATTTATGGCGAGAGGTTGTTACACCATTTTGCTAGTTACTATTATGCCCTTTACACCTATTAATTAATTGATAAATCATGTATATTTGGTATGAATCTAGACCATTGATTAAAGAGTGTGGATTGATGTAGAGTGTGGATGGATGAGATCAATCCTCACTGCCACGCGGTAAGAGGCTGTCACACGAGATTTCATCCCTATATATATATATATATATATATATATATATATTTCTTTTATTGTTGTAATAATTGATATATATTGTTTTTTTTATAAATGAAAAGGTTAATTGATACATATATAAAGATACGAAAGAAATAGAATAATAATTGGAATATATGTATATACATTCTATTATTGATTAAAATATTTAAATTTATTTTAGATGAAACTATTATGGAGAGTGAAAACACACTCTAGTTTGGTGTAATAAGAAGAGTTTTATTTGACTTTACAACTGTCTTGTGCAGGCCCTTTGAATTCTTATAGTTATATGCATTTAAAACATTAGTTCAATTCTCTAAGTCAGTTGTACATTTAAAAGGGGGTTTCTCTAATTCCTTCGCCAACTAAAATTAAATGCTCATAATTTCTCACTTTCAAATTTCATAATATCTTCGCATGAACTTAGTCATTTTACTGCATTGTCCCTACTTCTTTTTCATTTCTTCTTCGTATGATATTAGAAATCATAGATCTTTTGTATATTTTCTACATTTGTTGAAAATCAAATGGATTATATATACTGTAACACATTACCGATTGAAAGATGTTTACTGCTATTAAGCATTAGTAGTAATAATAATGTTTACTGCTGCAGCTTGTTGTAGGGCTTAAAACTCTTCTCGAGATCGATAATTAAAGTTAATTTGAGTTTGACTAATTAACACAATAAAGCACTCTTGAGCATATTTTTTCGTCCTTAAAATTTGTAGTTCTGCTTGACATCAATTCATTTAGTAAAATAATAACCAATCAAAAAACAATTAGTAAAATAATAATAAAATTATGTAAAAATATCAAACCGCACAAATGAGATTCATATTTGGCATGATTAAAACTCGCCCAATTCCAGTTGATGGATAATTCACGTTCAATTTGTTTTAAATCTATAAAATTATTCAAATAACTTGTACAATAATTTGTTCAGCTTAGCTGGTTTCATTTACATTTTAATTTATTAATCTTAATGTCCAGAGACGTAGCCAGCGCGCCGAACTACCCTTAGCCCAATTATTTTCCCTTAATTAATACATAAACATTTTATTTTAATTTTTTCCCTTTAGACAAAAACATGATAATTTATTTTTGGGTAAGTCTCCTGTCAAACTGTCTAATGGATCTAATCTGTTAGACAAATCCAAATACCCGGCCCACGGTCAATCCGTCCACTGATCCGTACAACCACTAACACCACAACAACCACATTGCTGCTAATACTTTTCAGAAGGGCTACTAATTATACTTTTCAGGAGAAATACTAGAATACTTTTAATCAGAAAATCTAATATTTTTCAATAAGACTATTAATACGTTTTAGGAGAAATAGTAATACTTTTATGGGAAGAAATCAATACTTTTCATGAGGATTACAAAAAAAAATAAAAAAACTATTCTAGGGAATTACTAATACTTTTCCAAAGAATTGCTAATATTTTTTACGGGAATAACTAATACTTTTGAGGGTTGTCTAATATTACGTCACTGCCTAATACTTTTCAATGTGATAATTAATACATTTTAGGTGGATTGTTAATACTTTTCAGGGAAAAAACAATATTTTCATGCGAGCCACTAAAAATTTTGTTTAAGGGGATTATTAATACTTTTTAGATGTACTAATATATAATACTTTTCAAATGTATTATTAATACTTTTAATGACACCTAATATTACAAAATGTCAAACAGTCCAGAGATCATATGACACCGCCCCAAAATATTACAAAAATACCACTAGTGCATGAAATTATAAAAAAATTGGGCCGACTTGGGTTTATCAAACGGAAAAGACCTGTAACACGGTATAACCCAAATGTTTGTCAAAAAAATTTGGGTACGCCGGATGGCCGGATGGGGGAGCCCCCTAGTTACGCCGCTGTTTAGGTCCCTAACCTTTGTCGATAGTGTAGGTAGCAATTAAAAGTTCATTTATGGTTCAATAATTCTCTATACATATTTGGGGTGAAGGCATGTGACTGCATTCATATCTTCATTGGATAAGCTATAGTCGTGCAATTTATTTTACAATTATTTGATTTTACATATGTACAAAATGCTTTAGAGGATAAAAAGCTGTCACTTTGCCATTCCGGGTTCAGAAATGGAAAGTGAAAAGACACCTAATAGTAATACATAGCCATATGAATTTTTATATATTTTTTTGGGTTAATTGCAATTGACCCTCCATATTATGGCAAAAACTTGTATAGGACCGTCTTACGGATCCCATTCCGTAAGACGGATTCCCAGCCCGCCCGACCCGCCCGCATAAAAAAAGCGCATCTAATACAAGTATTTGCACACTGGCCGCCCCGCCCACGACCCGCTCATTGGGCCCAAATCCAGCCCAAATTGGGCGCGCCCCCCACCCAATGGTTGGATCCTCTTACTCAAAAAATTAAGAACTTTGCACCAGCTGGGAATTGAACCCGGGTCTGTACCAAAGAGAGGTGATATTTCTACCGCTAGACCAATGGTGCATGTTGTACATATTTAGTATAACCATGAATATAACCATGGATATAGAGCTTCATTATCATCCCTTCATTTTAGAAATTTAAATTCTCTGAATACCAAGTGAAACTTTATCTGAAAATAGTGATACTTTTGAGTAATAAATATAATACTTTTAAGGTGAACATTGATACTTTAATTTTTACATATTCAAAAAATAAGAATTTTTGATATACTCATTCTAGTCTCATAGCTAATGTTTTTTACATTGAATAACTGATACTTATGCTGGAAATAGGGATACATTTGATATTAAATATGATACTTTTATGATGGACAATGACATTTTAAAATTTTAAATTCTCTGAATAAAAAATAATACTTTATCCAAAAATAGTGATACTTTTGAGTAAGAAATATGATACTTTTAAGGTGAACATTGATACTTTAATTTTTACATATTCAAAAAATAAGATTTTTTGATATACTCATTCTAGTCTCATAGCTAATGTTTTTTACATTGAATAACTGATACTTATGCTGGAAATAGGGATACATTTGATATTAAATATGATACTTTTATGATGGACAATGACATTTTAAAATTTTAAATTCTCTGAATAAAAAATAATACTTTATTCGAAAATAGTGATACTTTTGAGTAAGAAATATGATACTTTTAAGGTGAACATTGATACTTTAATTTTTACATATTCAAAAATAAGATTTTTGATGTATTCATTCTAGTCTCATAGCTAATGTTTTTACATTGAAAAACCGATACTTATCTTTGAAATAGTGATACATTTGATATTAAATATGATACTTTCATGATGGACAATGGCATTTCAAAATTTTAAATTCTCTGGAAAAAAAATTGATACTTTATATTAAAATAGTGATACTTTTGATAAGAAATATGACATTTTTAAGGTGAACATTGACACTTTAATTCTTATATATTCAAAAAATAAGATTTTTTTATATTAAAATATGTGACCGTATTAAAAAAAACATGATATTTTATCTCAAAAAATAGATACTTTTACTCATAAAAGTGGTACTTTTAACTCTGTCATATTTATTTTTCTTTTGTCATCTTGATCAATTCATAAAAGTGATACTTTATCTCAAAAAATGGATACTTTTACTCATAAAAGTGGTACTTTTAACTCTGTCATATTTATTTTCTTTTGTCACTGTACTGAATTCATACTTCGTGATTTATTTACAAAAACATGATACTTTATCTCAAAAAATGGATACTTTTACTTATAAAAGTGTTACTTTAGCTCTGTCTTATTTATTTTTCCTTCGTGATTTAAAGTATCATGTTTTTTTAATATAGTCACAAATTAGAAATGAAGAAAAGAAGGAAAAATAAAAAATAAATATGATCTAGTTAAAGTAACACTTTTATAAGTAAAAGTATCCGTTTGTTGAGATAAAGTATCATATTTCTTATTACAGTTACAAACTAGGAACAAAAAAAGAGGAAAAATAAAAAATAAATATGATGTAGTTAAAGTAACACTTTTATAAGTATCCATTTATTGAAATAATGTATCAAGATTTTTTAATAGACTTGGGTTCAGTTCTTAGCCTTTACATTTATAGGCATTTTTCATTTTTTTTTAATTACCAGGCGTATTTATGAATGAGTTTATATAAATTATTATACTAAAATTGCACAATGACTACTAGTGGTGTAGTGGTAGAACACCACCTCAAGTCTATTAAGGTTGTGAGTTCAATTCCGCACTGGAGTAATTTTTTTTTTTTAAATAAGAGGTGCGGCTGGTGGGCTGGGCTGGGTGTGGGCGTGTGCGTTAAGGGGTCAGGGTGGGCGCGGGGTGGGCGGGCGCTGGTCGCGGGTCGCGGTGGGGGGATCCGTCTTACGGAATAGGATCTGTAAGACGGTCCTACAGGAGACCTACTCCCATATTATAGCGTTTTTCTCACTCTATCCATTCAACTGTGAAAATATATATTTTGTCCTTTATACTTTGTGATTCATCGCACTTAGCCCCCTGGACCAACTAAAAATTAACATTCGTGATAGGTCCAAATCAATTCTAGAGGATTACATACAAAATGTTCAAAGTTAGAATACAAAAAAGAAATTTCTAAAGTTTGGTCACTAAAATGTAAAACTCACGATATTTAATGAAAAGATAAAATGACATTCAAATTTAAAATATATTACTGTGGTTTTCGTACGTGATACAAGTTCTTTTTAATTTTTTAGAATGAATCATGCTTTTATATCAATAGAGCTGTATCTAAAACATAGGATTTGGGGGATGAAGAGGAAAAATAAATGAAAAACACGACAAAAAAAATCCTTAATATGAATATATATATGTCTGATTCTCATGATAAACAAATTACACAAATGTATAAGCCCGGTCTCATAATTATATTTCCCTTGGGCCAAATTCAGAATGGCTATGCCACGTCTAGAATTAGACCACTTGAGATTGGGCCAGCCATAAATGACCTAACAAATGGGCCTAATCCGTCCCTTTGACATTTGGATCAGCTTGAAGATTGGTGCCTAACTTGGAAATTTTAGGATGAGTACAAAAATGTAAGGGAGTGCTTGTTTGTGATTTTTTTTTTAATCCTTCCATTTTTTGGACAAAATTTTACATGAATATGTGATTGCTTATGAAAATTTTCGACTATTCATTTTTTTTATTTTTCAAATCATCAATCACATCAATTTATAATTTTAACAAAAAAATATCACATCAACTATCATTATTACACAATCATATCACAAATATATTATTCATTCTCTCTTATTTTTCAAATCACCAATCACATCTAATTATAATTATACTAAAAACACTATCACATCAACTATCATCATCACGTTTTCATCTTATGTCCAATCACACTCTCAAAATTCATTCTCATTTTTTAAAAATAATTTTTTCGCACTATTCTCTCTAAAAGTAAAAAAGAGTGAAACGAAAGGTCAAGCAATCACTCCCAAAGAATTTTTAGTTTGGGCTCCCGGCTTTGCCAGAGTTTTGAAAACTTATAACATGTTAGATTTTGATTTTTTTCCAAATAGAAGTATTTTTGTTCAGTATATTTCCTTACATCTTACATCTTGGTCCCATATAGTCTTGACTTATCACCTATCAAATGGGATCATTCTCACTTGAATTGCACAAACTTCTCTTCTTCCTGGTGGGCTTCTCTCTGCTCTATGAACAAAGGTAAACTGAATATAGTTAGAATCCATCTCTCTTTATATTTTGTGGTGGTTGTAAACATATGGTTTTTTCAAGGGATTAAAGAAAGTGAAAAGGATATCATTGAGGGTGCTTTGGGAGAATGGATGGAATTCAATAATGTTTGTTATCCCCACCACTGGCGGAGCTAAGAGGCCAAGCTGGGCCCCACCCCCTTCATTTTTGATTTTTTTAAAGATTTTTTTTATTTGATATTTATATATATGGTTTGTTTCTTTTACTTTTTGATTTGGCCAATCCCAATTTTGTGTATTGGTTCTCCCCGATTTTTTTCTTGGCTACACCGTTGGTCCCCACCCTCATGTTGGTAAAATATCTCTGCCTGCAGTCACATCTCTCAAAACTGTACTAGGACCTTTTGCAATTTGGGTCAGTGCTGTTGTTTCTCATAGGCAATGGACTGGTTTTGGGGACATTGCTAAAAACTTGGTTGACAATGTTGTTAATGTTAGGCAACATCCCACCAAAACAAATTGTCAAAAAGTGGAGGAAAAGTTTCCTGGGTCAAAAATGGTAGCATAGTTTTGGTGCTTTGTTGCCTAATTATTTTTGGCATGTCTTCCCCTTAATTTGCCTATAAAAAGGCTTGGAATAGTGCAGATTAAAATCATGGCAAGCAGGTGATGAGCTTGGCCATTCAATCGGGTATGGAGAGAAAAAATAAGTGTACACACTTGGGGAGATCAATTTGTGTGAATCAAACTGTAATAGATGCGAGAAAGCACACGAGGTATTTTTCTCTCGGGTAATACAAAAGGGATTGTAGAGAGTGTTAATTGATATCGAGTAAAATGATGGTATGAGAGTCTTTTATTCTTGGGTTTGGTCCATAAAACTCAAGGGGTATATTTTTCTTGTACCGGAAATTCTCTATTAATAAAAAAATGAAACTCTCATGGGCGTAGGTGTTTTTGCCAAACCACGTAAAACTCTCTGTGTGCCATTTTATTTTATGTTGTGTCATTTATTTTTTGTCATCATCTTGTTGGTGGAATTTGTTAGATATTTTGGATAAATTAAATCTCGAACCATGACACACTTCCATTGCGCCCAACAAGTGGTATCAGAGCCACTTGGTAACTCGGATAAGGTGGAAAATTGAGATATGATTTTGTTTCTCAAATGGACACACTGTAATGGAATATCCATTAAAGTTGAAATAATTTGACGGCAATGGAATTTATTCTTTGTCAACGGAGGGTGAATGATCTCCTAGTTCAACAGGGCCAGGCAATGGCGTTGAAGGGGGTGAAGGAAATCGACATAAATGAAAGACGCGCAGTGGGAATATTTGAAATCTCGTTGTGTCAGCACGATTCAGCTTTGTATTACGGACAACATTATCATAATGTTGTGGACTATGATTCTTAAGATTCATCACTAGAGTTGTGGAAAAAATTAGAGAACTTGTATCTCGGAAATTTTTTATCCATAAAGTTGTTTCTAAAGCAGCAATTATATAGACTGAAGATGCCAGAAGGTGACAATCTAATGGATCACATGAACCAGTTTCATTGATTGGTGGATCAACTGGGGAAAGTTGGTGTGAGGATTGATGAAGAAGATAAAGCCCTTTTACTTTTTACCTCTTGTTAAGTTGGTATTTTACCAATTAATAATGTATTTAAGACTAGGATTTTATATTAATTTTGGATGTTTTAGAGTCGCTAGAGTCCATTTTATTTCATTAAGTGTCGTTGAAGAGTTAATACAGATTTTGGTAGCCGAAAAATGATGAAAACAACGAAAAACGTGTTTGGGAGGAAGAAATCGCATTTGAAGAAGAAGGAAAAGAGGAAAATCGCAATTTTGGCCTTGAATGGGCCAGGCGCGCATAAAGACCCCGCAGCAGCACTGGGGTGAAAACTTGGCAGAGCACTATTTTGAAGTTGCCGCAAAGACCGAGATGCATCGAGGTGAGCCGCATGACGCCCATTTTAGCCGCCAGTCACGGTGGGTGGAAAAATTAGCGCGCAGGCACGCAGCCAGTGCCGTGCGCCGCAGCATGACCCGCGGAAATTATAAGGTTAATTATTCCTTTTTCTTGGACTTTTGTGGGGTATAAATACAAGTCTTGGGGCGTGAAATTAGGGATATGGGACCCTTGGGAAGACAACAAAGCAAAAGACAAGAAGACAAGGAAGAAGGCTAGAAACACCTTGGGAAAATCTGGGAGAAAGATCAAGCGCTCTTATCATCTAGGAATAGAGAAGATTCCTCAACTCTTGTTCTTATTTTGTTACTTTCTCCATATCTTGTAAGATGTATTGTTGTGTTCTTATGGATTCATTTTCTTCAATCATGAGCTAAACTCTATAATTCTAGAGGGATGATGTAATCTATGTTTGAACTTATGTTTTGAGATTGTGGTTTGTCAATCTAGATCTATCAATTTATTTGTGCTATTTGGATCTATTGCTTCTAAATTACTTGATCAATAATTTAGATTGTTTGGTGTATTTGATTTGATACTTGAGAGAGGTAATTGAATACATGACCTTGAAATAGCATAACCAGGATTTCATAGAATTGAGAGATTTGTGAATCCTTTGAAGTCATTTATCAAGATTCATAGCTTTAATTGAGATTTCAATTGGTGATTTTTATAGAGATGTTGATTTCCCAATTGAGATCTAAAATCATTTGGCACTCGAGAGAGGAAATGATTATTGTAGAAATCTTGACTTATAAATTGGTAATTGATGATTGATAAACCATATTGATAACATAAGGGATAACTAGATTCATCACACCTCTAGAATTCATTTAATCATTTGGATAAACTCATTGATATTTTCATATTCTTGATTTATTTTTGGTATTTTTAGTATAATCAACTCCATCAAATATTGAATTTCTAAATAAAGTTAGACTACTATATTATAGTACTTAGCGATAATTCGATAATTATTCCCTATGGATTCGACAACCTTACTTCTCTATATTAAAGCTTGACACCATAGACTCACGGTTAGAAAAATTACTAACAAGTTTTTGGCGCCGTTGCCGGGGAATAATTCATCTTATTTGCGCTAATATTATTACTTAGTAGTTTTACTTTAATTTAGATTGGTTCTTGTTACAATAGGATTATTTCCGTTTTTGCATTTTCTTGTTGATGCGAAAAAATAAAAGTGCTAATTTAATCTTATTTGATCCAGAAATTGAAAGAACACTTCAAAAGATTAGAGCCGCACGAAGAATCGAATTTGCAAAAATGGCAGGAAACGGTGATGATGAAGAACGCGTACCTATTATTGCACCACCGAAAAGGGCTATTCGGGACTATTTTCGACCAACCACAAATCAAAACTATTCGGGCATTGTTCGCCAATCTATCAATGCGAATAATTTTGAATTGAAGCCTGCCCTGATAAACATGGTGCAACAGAATCAATTCGGGGGAAGTGCCGTAGACGACCCAAATGCTCATCTGGCTATTTTTCTCGAGATATGTGACACTATCAAAATGAATGGGGTTCCCGATGAAGCTATTCGGTTGAGGTTATTTCCGTTTTCACTTCGTGATAAAGCTAGAAAATGGCTTCAAACTTTCCCACCCGGAAGTATCACTAGTTGGGATGATCTCACTGAAAAATTCATGGCAAAATTCTTTCCACCTAGCAAGACACTTCAACTGAAAAGTGAGATTGCTCAATTCCATCAATTCGACTTTGAGCCACTCTACGAAGCTTGGGAGCGATTCAAAGAATTATTGAGGAGGTGTCCACAACACGGGTATGCAGATTGGCAAAAAGTTCAGTATTTTTACAATGGTATGAATGGGCATTCGAGAACAATTATAGATCTTTTGCAATGGGAGGTACATTGATGGCTAAAACTCCAAGTGAAGCCATGCTTTTACTAGAAGAAATGGTGCCAATAGTTATCAATGGCCTTCTGAGAGATCTACGCCAAGAAAAGTCGCCGGTATTCTTGAACTTGATACTATGTCCACATTGGCCTCTCAAATTTCCGCCTTGTCAAAGCAAATTATGTTACTCTAAATTCGGGTGGAAAACAACAACCGTGAGGCGTCATGGAGATAAGTCAAGAAATGGTGAATCCCGATACGGAACAAGCTTAATTATGTGAACAATCGGGTTTCAACAATAGAGGGAATCAATTTCGACGATTATCATCCCGGACTTCGCAATCATGAAAATTTCTCGTATAGCAATACGAGAAATGTGTTGCAACCACCTCCGGATTTCGTAACAAGCAAGTACGAGTATACATGTGGGGAGAACAAAAGTCGTCTTTGGAAGAATTACTTAGTTCATTCCTTGTAGAAACACGAGCAAGAATGAACAAGACCGATTCTAACATAGACAATTTGGGTTCAAGGGTTATAACAATTGAAAGTCATCTCAAATCTTTGGGGACACATGTGGGTCAATTGGCCATGGCTATTAATTCACAACAGAAAGTTGATGCGTTTCCAAGTAACACCGAGGTGAACCCACGTGAGCATTGCAAGGCCATTTCAAGGCGTTTCCATGCGTTTCCTTTTGCCGATGCACTTGAGCAAATGCCAAATTATGCAAAATTCATGAAGAATGTGATGTCGAGAAAGAGAAGGTTGGAGGTATACGAGACGGTCAACCTCACAGAAGAGTGTAGCACCATTTTGCAAAGAAAGCTACCACAAAAATTAAGAGATCCAACTATTGGTGATTCTTATTTTAATAAGACTCTTTGTGATTTGGGTGCTAGCATTAATCTTATGTCGTTATCTGTTTTCAGGAAACTTGGCCTTGGAGAGGTAAAGCCGTCCACCATCACATTGCAATTAGCTGATAGATCACTCACCTACCCAAGAGGAGTGATTGAAGATGTGTTGATCAAAGTGGATAAATTCATATTTCCGGCGGACTTTGTGGTGTTGGATATGGAGGAAGATCATGAAATGCCATTGATTCTTGGAAGACCTTTTCTAGCAACGGGACGAGCTATAATTGACGTGCAACGAGGAGAGTTAACATTACGGGTAAATGATGATGATGTATGTTAACATTTATAAAGCAATGAAATTTCAATAAGAACCTCAAACTTGTCATTTTATTGATATGATCGAACAATGTGATCAAACGGAGGTTATAAAACAAGATTTACAAGATCCGTTAGAACATTGTTTGATTAATTCAATAATGAAATGTGATGAGGAAGTTAGTGATGATATTGATTTGCTTGAGTTTATTCTTTCCCTTGAGGCTAACGAAATTGTAAAAGAAAAACAAAAGGAAGAATTAGAAAATGCCAATATTGAAAATATTCCAAAAGGTACTTTAGAACTAAAGGAACTTCCGGAACATCTTCAATATGCATTTTTGGGAAAGGATAAAACTTACCCGGTAATTGTTTCTGCTTCATTATCTTCACCCAAATTGGATAAGTTGTTGCGTGTGCTTCGTGAACATAAGTCGGCTTTGGGTTGGTATATTTCTGATTTGAAAGGTATAAGTCCTTCCATTGTAATGCACAAAATTTTAATGGAAGAATCTTATAAACCTTCTATTGAACACCAAAGACGACTTAATCCTGCAATGAAAGAAGTTGTGAGAAATGAGGTTTTAAAATGGCTAAAGGCAGTATCATTTATGCCATTTTCGATAGTTCATGGGTGAGTCAAAGACAGTTGTTCCTAAAAGGGGAGGTATGACAGGTTGTGAAAAATGATAACAATGAATTAATTTCTACACGAATGTCACAGGATGGCGAGTATGTATTGATTACAGAAATCGAATAAAGCTACTCGTAAAGATCATTTTCCCCTCCCCTTTATTGATCAAATGTTGGACAGGTTAGTAGGGTACGAATACTACTGTTTTCTTGATGGCTATTCAGGGTACAATCAAATCGCCATTGCCCCTGATGATCAAGAAAAGACCACTTTTACATGTCCATATGGTACTTTTGCATTTCGCAGATGCCATTTGGATTATGTAATGCACCCGCTACTTTTCGTGAGGTGTATGATGGCAATTTTTCATGGTATGGTTGAGGAAATCATGGAGATTTTTATGGATGATTTTTCTATTTTTGGTACTTCTTTTGACCATTTTTTGCATAACTTATCTCTTGTTTTGCAACGTTGTGAGGAAACTAATCTTGTACTTAATTGGGAAAAATGTCACTTTATGGTCAAAGAAGGGATTGTACTTGGGCATCGTATTTCTTGTACAGGTTCGGAAGTTGACAGGGCGAAAGTTGTGGCTATTGAAAAGCTAGCCCCACGTTCAAATGTGAAAGGCATAAGAAGCTTTTAGGGCATGCAAGATTTTACAGAGATTTATAAAATATTTTTCAAAAATTGTTAAACCACTTTGTAATCTCCTTGAAAAAGATGCTATCTTTTGCTTTGATGAATCTTGTTTGCAGGCATTTGAACAGATAAAAAAGGCACTTGTTTCAGCTCCTATTTTGATAGTGCCGGATTGGACCCAACCATTTGAGCTTATGTGCGATGCAAGTGATTATGCAGTGGGTGCCGTTCTTGGTCAGAGGCGAGACAAAATTTTTAAAGCAATTTACTATGCGAGCAGGACCATGGACAATGCCCAACAAAACTACACCACCACAGAAAAAGAGATATTGGCGGTAGTTTTTGCATTTGATAAATTCTGAGCATACTTGGTGGGTACAAAAGTGATTGTTTATACGGATCATGCGGCAATCCGATATCTTTTCTAAAAAAAGAATGCAAAACCTCGGTTAATTTGATGAATTTTGCTCTTGCAAGAATTTAATATTGCGATTCGGGATAAAAAAGGAAGCGAAAATGTGGTTGCCGACCATCTATCCCGCCTTCAGCAACCTCACGAGGTGATTGAAAACCCAATAAAAGAATCATTTCCTGATGAACAAATTATGCGTGCCGAGACATCATTACCTTGGTACGCAGATTTTGTTAATTACCTCGCGGGAGGAGTTCTTCCACCGGACTTGACTTCACACCAAAAGAAAACATTCATACATGATGTTAAGTCTTATTAGTGGGATGACCCGTTACTGTTCAAAAGATGCGCTGATTCTATCATTCGCCGTTGTGTTCCTAAGGAAGAAATTGGAGAGATTTTTCAACATTGTCATTCCTCATCTTACGGGGGACATTTCGAGCCAACCCGAACAGCTGCAAAGGTACTACAATCAGGTTTTTATTGGCCAACATTATTCAAAGATTGTTACTCTTTTGTAAAGACTTGTGATCGATGCCAAAGGGTTGGTAATATTTCACGGCGTCATGAGCTTCATTTGACAAACATAATGGAGGTGGAGTTGTTTGATGTATGGGGTATTGACTTTATGGGGCCATTTCCCGCGTCCTATGGAAATTTATACATTTTGCTTGCGGTTGATTACGTCTCCAAGTGGGTAGAGGCGATTGCTACACTAACGAATGATGCTAAGGTAGTACTCAAATTCTTGCACAAGCATATTTTCACCCGGTTTGGTACTCCTCGAGCTATTGTAAGTGATGAAGGTACGCATTTTTGTAATAAATTATTTAATAACCTTCTTGCTAAATTTGGTGTGCGTCATAAGATTGCGCTTGGTTACCATCCTCAATCCAATGGTCAAGCCGAAATTTCCAATCGTGAAGTGAAATAAATTCTTGAAAAATCCGTGAGTTTTAATTGAAAGGATTGGGCACAAAAGCTTGATGATGCTTTATGGGCTTATCACACGGCTTACAAAACACCCATTGGTATGTCACCATATCGATTGGTGTTTGGTAAAGCGTGCCATTTGCCGATTGAACTTGAGGATCGAGCTTATTGGGCAATTAAGAAATTGAATTTTAACTTAAAAGAGGCCGGTGAAAACCGATTACTTCAATTAAACGAAATGGAAGAATTTCGTCACGAATCATATGAAAATGCCAAAATGTATAAAGAAAAAACAAAAAAAATGGCATGATCAAATGATTTTGCGACGTGAATTCTTTCCCGACCAACAAGTGTTATTGTTCAATTCTAGATTGAAACTATTTCCAGGTAAACTCAAATCACGATGGTCCGGGCCATTTGTGGTTGAACGTGTGTTTCCCTATGGTGCCGTCGAGTTGAGAGGAAACGATGGGAATTCATTCCAAATGAATTGGCAACGATTGAAACATTATTTTGGAAATGAAGCAAGGAAGGTTTTAAATCTTCCACTTGGTGATGAAGTTTCTTGAGCCCGAGTAGTTAAGTCCGGCTAACGACTATAAATTTAGCGCTTCTTGGGAGGCAACCCAAGTGATTTTTGTGTGATTGCATTTTATTGTGATTTTATTTTCTTTAATTTTGGCTTATTTTTATTTGAATTTTGGTGTGATTTTTTTTTTGTGTGAATTAAAATTTTGTGTGATTTTTAGTTTGAGTTTATTAATATTTTATATATATATATATATATATATATATATAAGAAGGGGCGAAAATTGAAAGTGAAGGGTCAGCCGCAGTCACGGTCAAAAACTGAGGCAATACACAATTGTTGTGCGCAGCTAATGCGGGATCCCGGCGCCGCAACGCTGCATCGCCCAGGGCTTTTTAAGTGTTAACGTGTGGTTTGTAAGTCCAAGCGGCTACAATAATCTAGAGGGGGGGGGGTGAATAGATTATCTCCATCTTTTCGATTTCGCCCTCTTTTTCGAACCAAATGCTCAAACACAATAATAAAGGTGCGGAATGTAAACAACACACGTCGATTTAAAGAGGTTCAACCCACCTAGGGCCTAATCCTCTACCACCCTAGTATATCCGGGATGGATTTCAAAAAGAAAAAAAGATTTTATTAATTTACCACAAATTAATACAACACCAACTTACAACAACACCTAGAAGAGCACCACACTCTTCTTCAACACCACCTTTGAGATTACCACAATCTCACTTGAAGATTACCTCAATCTCCAACGGCACCTTGTGAAGATTACCACAATCTTCAACCTTGAAGAATACCAAATTCTTCAACACCTCAACAAGAAGATTACCACAATCTTCTCACACCTAACACCTAGATCACCCAAGTGTGTTCTTACCACAAGAACACTCACAAGGATATCTTATGTTGAATGATAACCCAAAAATTCAAGATTACAACTCGATAATGAATAATACAATTGAGTGCAAGTGTAATCAAGAATAGCCTAGACCTCAAGGATGTGAAAGTGAATAGCTAGGCAAATTACAACAAGAAATAAGACAATGTAAGAATAAGTGTATTCTTGAGTGTATCTTGTTGTGTTGTAGTTTTCTCTCATGTTGTGTTGCTTCAATTCTTCCACTATTTATAGAAGATGTCTTGTACATGATAGGCTCCTCTTGGGGACATGAATTCTCAGAAAAATTGCAAGACAATTGAAGAAAAGAGTGTTAGAAATCAATCCCACAAATTTAGGAAAAGATGTCACGCACAACGGTTACATTTTTTTGTCAAACTAAAAAGCGACCGGTCGCACGTAAATAGAGTTTGAAAAAATCGTATCAACATTTACACAGGCACCGGTCGACGGCACCTCGACCGGGTCGAACCCTAACCACAACCGGTCACACTCATCAAAAATGAAAGACGAAGTTCGCTTTCGATTTTTGCTCCAGTGCACGGCCGCCCTATAGGTCGGCCGTCGACGGCGACCAAGCCGATTTGCCCTATAGGGCGACCGGTTGCCTGACCATTTTCTCGCAAACATGAAGTTTTCTCGTTTTCCTCAACTTTCAGCACGGGTTGCCCTATACGGCGACCGCTTGACCTCAAAACAAAAGTGTTGTCCAATTTTATATTGAAAATAAACTTCAAGAAATACTCCGAAAAATAGTAAAAATATTTTAGACCGATCGGGAGTATTAGGACAACATTTTAGAAACATTGTTTTGGTGTAAAAACAAAATCATCAAAATCATGATAAAACCATTTATCAAACAATCTCCCCCTTTTTGATGATTACAAACCAAAACAATTTTAACGAGGTCGATTTTGAAAACAAAACAATTTTACCGGTTAAAGAGAACTATCCGTTGTGAGCGACAACATTCCATGCAATAAAAACACAAGGATGGGATTAGAGATATTCAAACACATATAGCAAATGCTCCCCCTATCAACATGCACAACAAGAAATGCTCCCCCTATCAACATGCACAACAAGAGTTATATAGAAGCAACTTAAACATAAGCTAGAATATTAGCTTTTCGATATTGAGCTTAAGTATTAATAACTTAAAAGCTCCCCCTGTCAAAGAGACATCATTAGAAACATATATAAGTTCATACTACAACCAATGGACCAAGAGTCATACACAACTTATGGCTTTAGGAAGCCATAGCTTATAGCTTCTTTTCGTTTGAGCTTATCTTAGCTTCTTTGAGCTAAAGAGTTCTTTTCGTTTGAGCTTATCTTAGCTTCTTTGAGCTAAAGAGTTCTTTTCGCTTGTTTATCTTATCTTCTTTGAGCTAAAGAGCTCATACCTGCTTTCTCCCCCTTTGGAATCATCAAAAAGAATGTTAGCACGATAAATACATCATATAATCATATCCAAGTGCGCAACTAAACCGATGTATCGAGCTATTTGAACAATGAAGCTTATAGGCCAAATGGGAGGGAAAAGTCGATCATACGACTTGTGGAAGCTTATGAAAAATCATTTGATTTGCAAAAAACATGATCTCTATAAATATATGAGACTTTTGAAATCGAGAGAATCATGTAGGTGATGAATTTTTCATTGAAACATTTTATCGAACACTTGGCGGGCGTCAAGTTTTAAAGAAGATGTATATAGCCCTTGTAAATGTAATCAAGCCAAGTTTTTCATCACCAAAATCAATTCAAACACAATACAATACACCATAAATGACAAGCTCATCAAATTCATATGAAACTTCCATCAACAATATAACAAATAAGTCACAATCTCAAGGGTTCAACCCAATTGAGCAAAGGAAGTAGAATTCTTACCATGTAATCGGTAAAGACGAGCAATGATGATGATAATAGAGCTAGATAATCCCCACAATATGAATTTTATGAAACAAAACACATTTGAAGTGAAATGTGTGTGAAATTTGCAAAGGGACGAAATATAGAAGAAAACTTGTGAAAATAAGAATGTTGAGGACAGAACACATTTTATCCTGAAAATGGCTTAGGGCGACGGTCGACGTTGAGGGCGGGTTGCCCTCAACCCCATCACCCCACCTGTCTTGCAAAGTTTTTCAAAATCCGAATTTTGATCCAAAATCCGATTTTTCGCCCCTAAGTTTTAAAAACGTGCAAAATGCAAACTTAGACCTCATTCAATATACATTATGTCATAATCAAACTCGAAATGAGGTAAAATACTCGGTGGTTAACGATCAAAAAGTCCGCGAGTTATCCTTGAGACGAAATTAAACACATCTCAAGTTTTTGTTAAAAATCACAATCCCTTAAAAATATATCGATCTCAATATGTTTAGTTCGATTATGACGAACAAATTTAGAATACGAATAACCGTATAATAGATACCGAACTTGTTATCCCGAAAAATAAGAACGTTTTAAAGCTTTGGATACAACAAGTCATAAGAAGAAGTGCCTTTCAAATATTTGAAAATTTCTTTTAATGGCACTTTAATGAGATTCGTTGGGATAGTTTTTGAAGTCGAGCATATAGAAATAAGGCATATGGAATGTCGAGTCTATAGGAATAATACAAGAAAACATACCTCGAATTTGTTTGTCGACCGATATGCCTTTCTCAACCTTTGTCAATCTTTAGCCATAGAGGTTGAGATAGTTCTTCTTTCTTCAATGCCTAACTCCTTCAAGAGTTCTTTTGAAATGTAACCATCTACTTGGCATTGAATGATTTGAAGTCCAAGCAAGAAATTGAGCTCCCCATCATGCTCATTTCAAGTACACCTTGCATCAACTTGAAAAATATCTTGCACAAATATTCATTAGTAGTACCAAAAATATTCTCATAAATATGCACAAGTAAACAATCTTGCCCTTTTTCAAAAACAAAGAGAGTAGTATCAACTTTACCTCTTGTAAAATCATTTAGCAAAAATAGCTAAGTCTATCAACCGTACAAGGCCTTAAAAAAAATATTTGGCCTAGAAAAATTTTAAACCCCGGAGGTTGTTTTACATAGACTTCTTCTAGAATAAAACCATTGAGAAAATAGGATTAAACATCTATTTGGTAAAGCTTGAAATTTTCTTAAAACAAGAATGGGCAAGTAAAATGCAAATAGCTACTAAATGTGCTATGAGTGCAAATGTTACATCAAAATCAATTACCTTCTTCTTGAAAATACCTTTGAGCTACTAACCTCGCCTTAGTTCGACCAATGTTGCCTTGGTCATCGAGTTTGTTCTGGAATACCCTTTTTGTCTACTTCATTACTATCATTATAGGGCATCCAATTTGTCTAAGGTGTTCACAATAGAACATATACATCCAAATATTTTGAGGTAACCAATATTTGGAGTACTTCATTTCTCATCTACACAACTTGACAAACTCATTAACGGCATCGCTTATATAATCAAGAATAAAAATAGCCCAAGTGTAAAAACATGTCTCAATCATCAATAACAAAGTATCTTGCAAAAGAGCATAGTAGAAATAGACACTACATATATAGACTATGAAGCAAGGAACACATACTATGCATTTAGAATATCATCAAGAGTCTAATAAATCATGCAAGTTCAAATAAGCTTAAGAAAGCTATAAAAGGTCTCTTTGAAATTTGAAAACCGATAAAGCATATAATTGAGACCTCATTTAAAAGAAGTATTTGAACAAAAGTTGACAAAGCAAATATGTGCAATCAAATATCGAATAGTGCCTTTCAAAAATCTAAAAATACTCTTAATTGCACTTGTATGAGATACTATAAAAACAAGCACATAGGCATATGGCAATACATATATCGAGTCTATAAGAGTAAAAGTAACACAAGTAAACGTACCTCGATAATTTATGCCTTTCTTGACAAAATGGCCATTTGTGAAAATATGTAAATCCTACACAATTCTTAAAACAAATCTAGCACAAATCATAATGATAAAAGTGTAGGCTAAGAGATATCACAAGTAAGCTCATGCCATAAAAATCCATAAGAGATGATAATACACTTTAGTCTACAAAAATGCACAAGAGTTTTAAAAACATCATATAAGGTCTCCTTTTTCAAAAGAATTTTAAAAACAAACATATATATTGAAGACCTAAAAAAATCAATACTTGAAAACTCATGTTGCAATAAAGACACAAATAAAAACATGCATAACAAAATAAAATGCATATTTTAAATGGGGAGATACGGGTTACCAATTACGCCATTTCCATGGGTTGTGCCGTTCCCATTGTTGATGATATCTTTCCCTTGAGAAGTCACTTTGTTGATGATGACTTCTTTGATTACTCCATTTCCAAGGTTTGTTGCCTTTCCATTGTTGAAAGTCTCTTCTTCTTTGAAAATCATCTTGTTGATGATGTCTTTGCCATTTCCAAGGATTGTGTTCTTCCCATTTTTGATTATATCCTCTTCTTGAAATTGGCTTTGTTAAAAATAGTTTCTCCTTCTTTGATCAAATGAAACGGTCATTTGATGTCTTCTTTGTATAAATTTTCTTCGATCATTATTTCACGGTACCTAATATGACATTGTTTTGTGGTACCCTCATGTGTTTGGGTCCTTTGGGATTAGTCTTGAGACTTTTAGTTCTCCAACAATAATTAGAGCTATTTCTAGCCCGACAAGTATTTACCATATGACTCTTTTTACCGCAATAAAAGCATGTAATAATTCTAGGAGCATAATGACCAACGTGCTTAGAGACTTGATCCTTTTTCATATGATTGACAACATTAAACTTATGATCAAGTTCTTGTTTTGAATTATCACAATAATCAACAATTTCGGTCATATCATTGGTACTCAAGTTGGATTTAGCTAAATCCTTTTTCATGCCTTCAATATTCTCAACAAGAGTACTATTTTCTTTTTCAAGATTTCTAACCTTGTCAAGTGTGGTGGTGTGAGCACATGATAGTGATTCATAGGAAGTAAATAAACTATCCTTATCATTTTTCAAAACATTGAATTCCTTTTTCAAATTTTTGTATTTAACAAGTAAGCTTTGGAATTCATTTTGAAGTTCATCATAATCATTTTGCAAATCACTATAATCATTTTGTATAACAATATCATAGGAAATAGAAGGTTTAAGACATACCTCGTTTTCTTCTTCGATACCCATAAAATAATATTCAACTTCTTCGTAATTGGAAGTTGTAAGAGGCTTGTTCCTTAGATTTGAACTTGTATCCCTTTGAGAAGTAGATGCTTTTGTTTGACTCCTTTCATTTGCAAATACTCCATAGATGACATCTAATTTTTGCCATACTTCATGTGTCGACTTTATTCCTACAATATGTTCATGTTCTAAATTAGTAAATGAACAATACAAAATATTGAGAGCTTTACCGTTTAAGGAGATGTTTTTCTTCTCTTCATCATTGAGCTTTTTGAAGCCTTTTGAGGTGTGTGGTGTATCTTTCATCGGAATGGATTCTCCATTAATGACGGTGTTCCAAATGTCGAACCCGCAACCTTGTAGATAGCATTCCATTCTTTCTTTCCAAAAATTAAAATTTTTGGAATCAAATAGTGGTGGCTTGGTGGTGGAGGTGCGGATAGATGAGCTTCGTCAGAGCCAACGATCGTTTCTCTTCACTCGCGATGTGAAACGAGCTTGCCAAAGAGTTTGGCTTTGATACCACTTGTAAGTCCAAGCGGCTACGATAATCTAGAGGGGGGGTGAATAGATTATCTCCATCTTTTCGATTTCGCCCTCTTTTTCGAACCAAATGCTCAAACACAATAATAAAGGTGCGGAATGTAAACAACACACGCCGATTTAAAGAGGTTCAACCCACCTAGGGCCTAATCCTCTACCACCCCAAAGATATCGGGATGGATTTCAAAAGAAAAAAGATTTTATTAATTTACCACAAATTAATACAACACCAACTTACAACAACACCTGAAGAGCACCACACTCTTCTTCAACACCACCTTTGAGATTACCACAATCTCACTTGAAGATTACCACAATATCCAATCAAGCACCTTGTGAAGATTACCACAATCTTCAACCTTGAAGAATACCAAATTCTTCAACACCTCAACAAGAAGATTACCACAATCTTCTCACACCTAACACCTAGATCACCCAAGTGTGTTCTTACCACAAGAACACTCACAAGGATATCTTGTGTTGAATGATAACCCAAAAAATTCAAGATTACAACTCGATAATGAATAATACAATTGAGTGCAAGTGTAATCAAGAATAGCCTAGACCTCAAGGATGTGAAAGTGAATAGCTAGGCAAATTACAACAAAAAATAAGACAAATGTAAGAACAAGTGTATTCTTGAGTGTATCTTGTTGTGTTGTAGTTTTCTCTCATGTTGTGTTGCTTCAATTCTTCCACTATTTATAGAAGATGTCTTGTACATGATAGGCTCCTCTTGGGGACATGAATTCTCAGAAAAATGCAAGACAATTGAAGAAAAGAGTGTTAGAAATCAATCCCACAAATTTAGGAAAAGATGTCTCACGCACAACGGTTACATTTTTTCATCAAACTAAAGATGACCGGCCGTCGCATTTAAATAGAGTTTGAAAAAATCGATCAACATTTACACAGGCGACCGGTCGACGTGCACCTCGACCTGGTCGACCTAACCACAACCGGCCGCACTCATCAAAAAATGAAAGACAAAAGTTCTGTTTCGATTTTTGCTCCCAGGTACCGGTCGCCCTATAGGTCAACCGTCGACGACGACCGCGTTGTTCCCGACCATATTCTGCAAACATGAAGTTTTCTGTTTTCCTCAACTTTCAGGTACGGGTTGCCCTATACGGCGACCGTTTGACCTCAAAACAAAAGTGTTGTCCAATTTTATATTGAAAATAAACTTCAAGAAATACTCCGAAAAATAATAAAAATATTTTAGACCGATCGGGAGTATTAGGACAACATTTTAGAAACATTGTTTTGGTGTAAAAACAAAATCATCAAAATCATGATAAAACCATTTATCAAACATGGTTTTTTTTTCTATCTCCCTCAAAACACATATCTCCTCACCCTCTTTCATCTTCTCTATACACAAGCATACACAATCCTTCAATCTTGCATCATTCAAGGGAACATTTAAGCATCGTAATCCTCATCTTCATTCTGTCTATCATCTAGGTAAGATGGTTTAATTTGTACTTCCCTTTCCCCCAACTATTAACCTAATATGAAGAACATGTCAATATCCCTTGTAATTTCGAAATTCATGTTTAATTGTTGGATAAATTGTTGGGATATATGATTTTTGTATGCTAGAATTAGGTTGGTATTGATTATTGGGCATGAATTCATATTTGAATTTGGTGTTCATCTCTTGTCATCACTATGCTCACAAGGTGTTTGTCAAAACGCTTCAATGAAAAAATTAATACTTATGCACTCCATTCTTGTCCTCATTGCTTATCAAGTATAATTTGATCATGAATTGATGACACAGATGCATATTTGTGGGATATTGCGAGAATTCTTAACTCCTAATCCGTATTGGTTGTTCTACATGTTGTCTTGTTTATTTACTTTTCCAGGACGTCAGAAGATAAATTAAATGGGAAAGTCAAATAAAACAAGCAAAGGCAAAAACAAAGCGAGTACCTCCGAGGAATATGATACTAGCCGTTTCACAAGCTTAGAGGCACAAAATCTTTTCTATGATTAATTAAGCACAAAGAGCATAACCGCGGAACGGGGGTTGCAACCGAGTTCGCGTGATGGTGATCTTACACAAATGATTCACCAAAGGCGATGGAAAAAAATTATGTGCTCAACCCGGACCACATGCACCAAATATGATTCGAGAATTCTTTGCAAATGCTAATGTCACACTTGACAACCCTGAAGATATTTATGTACGTGGTGATTACGTGTTTCTTGATCCATCAGCAATACGACAATATTATGGACTATCTGAGGTGGATCATTCACCTTATACCGAGTTCATTTCTCAGCCACCAGATTTAGAGATGATTTGTCGTGCTCTTTGTTGCCCGGGTATAGAATTGCGTCCAACAAAGGTCTCTGGTAGATCCCTTGCCTTCTCCCACACTATGTTGAGTCGGTACGGACGTGCTTGGTTTCATTTCATATGTCACAATTTAATGCCGACTAAGCATATCAACGATGTCACGAAGCATCGAGCTTATCTGTTATATGCGATTGTTACTGACATCTAGTTTGATCCAGCAGTAATTATCGCACAATCCATCCACTACACCATCCGACATTGTAAATCTGGGGGATTGATCATGCCGGCTTTGATTTGTGGTCTGTGTAAAAAATATAAAAGTACGTGGGATACGAACGAACTATTGGAGCGGCCTAAAGGGCCTATTGATTCTTCCATTACTGCTTCCTATGACGAATGGGCAGGCGGTGTACCTAACCCGAAGGGTGCGGTATATATCCTTGATCCCGACTTTGCCCTTCCACCTATTGAACCTGAGGCTCATGCTCAGTCACACGATGTTGGTGCTACATCTGGTTCAGTGGCGGGTCATTCTCGTTCCACAAGCTCTCATCACGATGATGACCCTTCAGACGCGTTAGTGCGTGAGGTACAAGAGTTGCGAAGGGCTCATCGTCGCTTAGCTGTAGCTTTTGTAGCTAAGCAACGTCATCGAGCTGCGAGGGTAGAGTACATTAATGAGCACAATAGAGTTCTTGCTCAAACTTATGGTCAGACGCACCCACAATTCCAGTTCCCAACACCACCACCACCAGGTCCTATTGCTCATCTTCCACCATATGATTCTGATAGGGATTCCGATGCGGAGTCCTAATCACTCCGGCTACCAGGAAAGTTTTTCTCCCTCTCCATTGGGGACAATGTTCATTTTAATTTTGGAGGAGTGTAATCTATTTTTGTGCTTCATTTTGTGTCTTCTGATTAGTGAAAATAGAGTCGAGTCTAGTAGTATGTTGAACCGTAGAACCGCATGACTAAGTTTATTTGTTGATTATGAGTTGAATCACACAAGAGCATGCTTTTAATCGGTGATCTATAGTTTGCTTCATTGAATTCATGTTCATGTATAATTTCGTTAACTTATTCAAAATGATTAATGAAGTTGAGTGTTGCTTGTATGATCCCACCAGATTCTAGAACTTGTTTGATCACTAATCGAGGTGAAATCTTAGGTGAAGTAACACAAGTGATTTATGCCATCTTTGAACAAGCCAGAGCCTAGAATGCCTACCTTTGCATTTATTTTCCCTAGTGTCCCCTTTTGAGCCTTGTGAACCCGTTTCTTTAACCCAGAGCTTAAATGTGAATATCTGAATTACCCATCACTCATACACACAAAGTATAGAAAATATTGGAAATTGAGGAGGGTATGATGAGAAGGGTGTATATTTAATTGAACGAAGTTGCCCGAGAAAAGAAAATATGGAACCCCATGTACGCAAAAGAATAAGTTTGGGGGTTCCCAAAAAAAAGAGAAACATCAGCGGGATTGAAGGTTCATAAACATTGGGGATGTCAAAAAGTGAAGGGTAGTTGCTTATTGATAATTCGAAGTTTTAATTGTGTGTTTGGGTGATTTGAGCCACTTAATCTCATATTTTCCTACCTTACCCTAAGCCCACATTACAAGCTTTAAAAGTTCTATTGATCCTTGTGTTACATTAGCCTACATTAGTGGAGATTAGTGTGAAAAACAAGCTTATGGAATCCAGTAAACATCTCATCTTGATATTTAGAAAGTGGATCATTTTGACAACACTTGATTGCGTGAATCTATTTGAATAAAGTAAATGGAGTTGGCATGAACATTCCACACTTTTGATCACAATGTTAAAACGCATGCTTGATTGATAGTGAAATGAGTATTGAGACAAATGTTATTGGCCGTGAAGTTTTGCAGTTGTTTGTGTCATTGTTGTCTTGTATTTTCATTTTAGAGTTGTAACTGTTTGATGACAAACAATAGTTTAAGTTTGGGGGTATTTGTTAAGTTGGTATTTTACCAATTAATAATGTATTTTAAACTAGGATTTTATATTAATTTTGGATGTTTTAGAGTCGCTAGAGTCCATTTTATTTCATTAAGTGTTGTTGAAGAGTTAATACAGATTTTGGTAGCCGAAAAATGATGAAAACAACGAAAAACGTGTTTGGGAGGAAGAAATCGCATTTGAAGAAGAAGGAAAAGAGGAAAATCGCACTTTTGGCCTTGAATTGGCCTGGCGCCGCAGCGCCAAGACCACCGGGCTGCAGCGCGGGGGTGAAAAACTTGGCAGAGCACTATTTTGAAGTGGCGCTATAGCGCCCCAACCTTGGCGCCGCAGCGCAGGGACACATCGAGGTGGCGCTGTAGTGCCCCATTTTTGGCGCCGCAGCGCCGGGTGGAAAATTAGCGACGTGCGCTGTAGCACCGTGCCTTGGTGGCGCAGCGCCCCTGGGCGGAAATTACAAGGTTAATTATTCCTTTTTCTTGGATTTTTGTGGGGTATAAATACAAGTCTTGGGGCGTGAAATTAGGGATCTGGGACCCTTGGGAAGACAACAAAGCAGCAAGAAGACAAGGAAGAAGGCTAGAAACACCTTGGGAAAATCTTGGAGAAGAAGACTGAAGGCTCTTATCATCTAGAAATAGAGAAGATTCCTCAACTCTTGTTCTTATTTTGTTACTTTCTCCATATCTTGTAAGATGTATTGTTGTGTTCTTATGGATTCATTTTCTTCAATCATGAGCTAAACTCTATAATTCTAGAGGGATGATGTAATCTATGTTTGAACTTATGTTTTGAGATTGTGGTTTGTCAATCTAGATCTATCAATTTATTTGTGCTATTTGGATCTATTGCTTCTAAATTACTTGATCAATAATTTAGATTGTTTGGTGTATTTGATTTGATACTTGAGAGAGGTAATTGAATACATGATCTTGAAATAGCATAACCTAGGATTTCATAGAATTGAGAGATTTGTGAATCCTTTGAAGTCATTTATCAAGATTCATAACTTTTATTGAGATTTCAATTGGTGATTTTTATAGAGATGTTGATTTCCCAATTGAGATCTAAAATCATTTGGCACTCGAGAGAGGAAATGATTATTGTAGAAATCTTGACTTATAAATTGGTAATTGATGATTGATAAACTATATTGATAACATAAGGGATAACTAGATTCATCACACCTCTAGAATTCATTTAATCATTTGGATAAACTCATTGATATTTTCATATTCTTGATTTATTTTTGGTATTTTTAGTATAATCAACTCCATCAAATATTGAATTTCTAAATAAAGTTAGACTACTATATTATAGTACTTAGCGATAATTCGATAATTATTCCCTGTGGATTCGACAACCTTACTTCTCTATATTAAAACTTAACACCGTAGACTTGCAGTTAGAAAAATTACTAACAAGTTTTTGGCGCCGTTGCCGGGGAATAATTCATCTTATTTGCGCTAATATTATTACTTAGTAGTTTTACTTTAATTTAGATTGGTTCTTGTTACAATAGGATTATTGCCGTTTTTGCGTTTTCTTGTTGATGCGAAAAAATAAAAGTGCTAATTTAATCTTATTTGATCCAGAAATTGAAAGAACACTTCAAAAGATTAGAGCCGCACGAAGAATCGAATTTGCAAATATGGCAGGAAACGGTGATGATGAAGAACGCGTACCTATTATTGCACCACCAAAAAGGGCCATTAGGGACTATTTTTGACCAACCACGAATCAAAACTATTCGGGGATTGTTCGCCAATCTATCAATGCGAATAATTTTGAATTGAAGCCTGCCCTGATAAACATGGTGCAACAGAATCAATTCGGGGGAAGTGCCGTACACGACCCAAATGCTCATTTGGCTATTTTTCTCGAGATATGTGACACTATCAAAATGAATGGGGTTCCCGATGAACCTATTCGGTTGAGGTTATTTCCGTTTTCACTTCGCAATAAAGCTAGACAATGGCTTCAAACTTTCCCACCCGGAAGTATCACTAGTTGGGATGATCTTACTGAAAAATTCATGGTAAAATTCTTTCCACCTAGCAAAACACTTCAACTGAAAAGTGAGATTGCTCAATTCCATCAATTCGACTTTGAGCCACTCTATGAAGCTTGGGAGCGATTCAAAGAATTATTGAGGAGGTGTCCACAACACGGGTACACATATTGGCAAAAAGTTCAAAAGATTTTTACAATGGTATGAATGGGCATTCGAGAACAATTATAGATGCTACAAAGCGGGAGGTACATTGATGGCTAAAACTCCAAGTGAAGCCATGCTTTTACTAGAAGAAATGGCTCCCAATAGTTATCAATGGCCTTTCGAGAGATCTACGCCAAGAAAAGTCGCGGTGTTCTTGAACTTGATACTATGTCCGCATTGGCCTCTCAACTTTCCGCCTTGTCAAAGCAAATTGCTACTCTAATTTCGGTGGAAAACAACAACCAGAGAGGCTATGGAGATAAGTCAAGAAATGGTGAATCCCGACACGCACAAGCGAATTATGTGAACAATCGTGGTTTCAACAATAGAGGGAATCAATTGTCGACGATTATCATCCCGACTTCGCAGAATCATGAAAATTTCTCGATAAAGAATACGAGAAATGTGTTGCAACCACCTCCGGGATTTCGTAACCAAGCAAGTACGAGTACACATGTGGGAGAACAAAAGCCTTCTTTTGAAGAATTACTTAGTTCATTCCTTGTAGAAACACGAGCAAGAATGAACAAGATCGATTCTAACATAGACAATTTGGGTTCATGTTGGGAAATTTATTGTTTAGATTTTGATGAATGCCATGTAAAACTTAGAATAGGAAGTTGGCACCCAATTTTTGTTGTAAACCGCATTGTAATAAATAGGCTGGGTCAAGTCGAGTTAAGTCGCCTATGCCCAAATATGCAAGAAGACAATCGAGACTAGAAGGAAGACTACTGCAAGACAAATTTGAGTATGGTAGAGAAGAGAAGACGGAACTCTATCAAGGAGCATCCGAGATGCAACTTGAGTGGAGTATCACTGTTAACTCAAGAAAAGCCAAGTTCAAGTTGAAGTGACAAGAGTCATCCAATGATTGGAAGTCGACTCTAAGTCACCTGGGGAAAGCAAGGAAATGCAACAAGTCGAGATAATCAAAAAGATCCGTTGTACGTAAATCAAGAGAATTACCTAAACAAGTAATATCTCCATGCTACCTTTCTCGAAGTGCTCACCCTTAAGCGTGCAAAAGGAATAAACAATGGGAAGCACTACACCGTGTCGAACTCAAAAGGTGAAGAACAATTCATACGAGGAAATGGAAATTCCAAGGATCGCAACAAGACAAGCCAACGACCACAAGTGACTTTCAAAAATAAGCCTATCTCTTCAACGGCGTATTTTTGAAAGATCACTATAAAAGGCCGAGGAATGACTCGAGAGGAGGTGACGTAACCACAAACATTCAAGCAATTATCGAATCAGAACCAAATATTCTCAAGTTATTAAACGCTCAATCCTCAAGCCTACACTACGAAGAACATCAATCCAACACTCACATGTGAAGGAAAGATAACTTCAATCGCTTGAAGAGGAAATTATCAAGAATCAAGGGGTCTACATTCCACGAAGGATTGTAGGAAGGTTCAAGGTCGAACCAAGTCTTGAGCTTTTGGAGGGCTTCGTGATCAAATCCAAAGAGCTTGAGCAAGTCAAGAGTAGCAAGGCAACGCCCCCGTGAAGAAGCCGAGTCGCACGAGAAGCCACCGAGTGATCAAGCGCGCTCCAGATCGAGTCCCAAAGGATCAAGTCACCGTGGTGATCAAGACTTGTATCCGGATCGTTATCACTTTGTATACCGATCAATACCTAGTGGATTCCTCCAGAGTTGGAGAAGAGAGGAGTAGAAGAATTACCCCATCTTCGAACCTCTATAAAAATCTTATTGTGTCATTTACATTTCAAAGACTTTAATTCCCGCATCATATTTGTTTAATTTGCTGACATATTTGCTATCCATTAGATAATCTCTAAGTACTAAATCAAGCTCTATATCTCTACTCAACCAAACTTAAGGGTGTTAAGTCTTCCACTGAAAACAAACCACGCTTGAGTTAATTTTAGACTTAACAATGAGTTATTCCATCAACAACTGGGGCTTGAGTCCGTTGAGAGACTAACTCTATGATTAACTAAATTGGTCAGTCCACCAAGGATACAAACTTGGTAGTATCAACTCGAAATTTTAAAAGGACTAAATCAAAATTTGCAAGTGGTTTATTCAACCCCTTCTAAACCTTACACTTACACCCCTTGGGACCTACAAAGTGGTATCGTGAGCGGTTGGTTCATTGAGCCTTCCGTGACCGGTTATCGAACTAGATCTCCAAACTTTTCAAAGTCCGCTTTTAGTACTTAAACTTTCAAAACTCTTTTTATCATTAAAAATTATTATCATGGAAGCAAATTTGACACGCATCCCTATGTTCACAATTGAAGAATTTGATGATTGGAAAATTGTGATGCAGCTCATCTATCAAAGATTACATGATGAGATGTGGATAGTGATAGAGGATGGGCCACCGCAAATCTTAAAGGTGAACACAACTGTAAGAAGAGCCGCAGAATCAAGGTGAAGAGGATGTTGCCCTGCCGCTTATGGTTGAAAACCAAGAATCGAATGGACAAATGATGACATAAAAAGATACAACCTGGACAATGTAGCCAAGGACATCATTTACAAAACCTTGACAAAGCCATGTTCAACAAAGTCAAATCATGCAAAACGGCTAAAGAAATGGGACAAACTAACATTGATTTGTGAAGGCTCGTGAGCAAATCAAAGAAAATAAATTATCGCTGGTCGACAAAAATTTGAGAATTTCAAAATGATCGCAGAGAAAACCTGGATCAATTGGATGCTCGGTTCACAACGTAAATCACCAACGAGCTATCTCGTGACTTTGGAAAGGAATATACAGTAAAGAAATGTGTATGAAGATTCTAAAAAGTCTCCAAATTGAATGGGAAATGAAGGTCATGGCACTAAGACATTCCATGGACCTATCAAAGACCTCCAACCATGAACTATTCTCGCATCTCAAAGCCTACGAATTTGAGCCGAGAAGAAAAGATCAGAAGAGACAACTGCACCCAAAACAAATGCTTCTAATTGTTAAAGATGGGAAGAGAGCCGAGGTCAAAGAAGTCATTGACCCGTAAGAAATAGCCCTACTAGTAAAAAAGGTTCAACAAGTTTTTCAATAAGAACTACAAGAGAGGAAGGGCGAATCTTCCGAAGACACTCAGCTCCCTCCAAGTCAAGGGAAGATAGGCCAACCAAGAGAAAGATCATCAAAAAGTCAATATCAAAGGGTCGATAATCCAAGAATGGAAAGAGTCGATCAAAAGGTTGAATATCTATGCTTTTGAATCAGTAGGCATCCAGTGTCACTATGCCATTGATCGCCCATATCCCGTAGTCAACAAATACATGAATGAAGAAGAAAGAAAGGTCTTCAGAGAAAGAAGACAAGAAAAGAAAAAGGCAATGATGGCTGCAGAGACGGGCCGAGAAAATGCCAAGTCAAGAGAGACAATGATTCGCAGAGAGCAGTGAAGCCGACTACTCAAGTGACTCAAGAAGAAGCCCGATCCTGCTTGATGGCCAAGGAACAAGATCAACTCCGACCAAGAAGATGAGGTAAACTACAACTCATCAAACTCGATTCTAGTGATAGTGACGTGACACACACACCTCATCACCCATCGATCTTTATGACTCATTAGGCAAAATGATGAAAGATTTTGAACACATTAAATCCTCACACACACTACTAAATGAGGAAAACAGCCTACTCAAGAGCCAAAACTCACAAACTAACTAAGGAGCCGAGTGCTCTAAGTCAAATAATCGATGAAAATGAAAGTTTAAAGGCCGAAAAAAAAGCTAATAAAAGCAGTAAATTGCCGCCATAGAAAAGAGGGAGAATGACCTCAAAATGTGATTGCCTCATTCACTAAGGCATCTAAATCATTGGATGATCTTATTATGAGTCAAAGGGAATGTGGAGACAAGACAGCTAGATTTAATTCCTCCGTGCTATGTCAAACTCCAAAAGTAATTTTGGAAAAAGGATCTTCAAGCAATGAAGAGTCTAAAAATCCAAAACTCCAAATGGTGCACACACATTCACCCAAAGCACAATTACAAGCAAACTGCCTTGGTTATAAAGGAAAAGGAAAACAACCAGCTTGAGTGCTACAACGAAAAGGACAAAATGAGAAGAGATTCAATGAGTTCCTCAAAGAACTCCAAACAAAAAATACTCAGAAAGAAGAAACAGAGCTACCAAAACCCTTAAAATCTATAAAAGAAATACATATGATGGGAATGGTAGAAAATATCCAAGCCAAGTCGATTGAATGATGTGAACTATCAAGATAGATTTATGGAATATAAGCCCAAATGGCAAAGGCCTAGAACTCAAAGAAAGGCCATTCCAAAAGTATAAGAGCTTTTATCAAGACACATATGCACATAGCACTACACGTAAACACCACAATTACCCAAAGAAGGCGATTGCCAAAACACATATACATGCATGCATGCACAAAAGAGACAAATTGTATGAACCTAGAATCCCAAGCAATTTGCCAAGATTAATTATGATTATGGCACGATAGATGGCAACCCCTTAGAGTCAAATCATTTGGCTATAAGTTGGTTGGATCATCTTACAATTCTAACTCCCTCAGACCTGCATAAAGTATGGGTACCTCAAAACTTAATTTCTTAATTGCAGTTCAAGGAAATGTTGAAAGTGCCAAGGAACCTGGTATATGGATAGTGGTCGCATACATATGACAGAAATAAGAAAATCGTCAAAATTCAAGGAAGTTAAAGGAGCAAAAGTCATATTTGGAGGAAATGAAGCTCCAGGTGAAATAAGAGGCATCGATCCATCAAGAGGAATGGATTAGAAATCACAGATGTTGCATATGTTGAAGGACTCAACTTCAACTTGCTAAGCATCACCAACTCGCGGACAAGGGCTATAATGTTGGATTTAATATGGGTATATGCCAAATCAAGGAGGTCAATCGAATGAAGTTGTGTTGCAAGGATGCGCATAAAAGAACATGTATGTAGTAGATTGGTCAACCGCTACACCCAAAGACTGCCTACTAGCAAAAGCACAAATTAATCAAGTGGTTGTGGCACAAAAAGTCGAGTCACCCGAATTTCAAAAATTAACAAGCTTGCAAGAAGTAGCCTTGGAAGGACTTCCGCACTCAAAGATACGTAAATGAGAGTATATGTGACGATGTCGTGGGGGAAAACAAATCAAATCATCATTCAAAGAAAAGACATGCCCATCTTCAACAAGAATATTGATCCTGCTACATATGGATCTATTTGGCCCAAAGGGAACCAAATAAAGCATAAGTGGAAAGAAATACACCTTGGTGGTAGTAGATGACTACTCAAGATATACATTGACAATATTCATGTGTAAGAAGAAAAGAAACTCTACGTAAAACTACCACAAATTGATGAAGAGGATTCAAAACGAGAAGAGCCAAACCATTATCAAAATAAGATCGATGAGGAACCGAGTTTGTCAATGGAATAATAACTCAAGATTGTATTGAAAATGGTATTGGTCATGAACTATTCAGTTAAAGGACTCCACAACAGAACGGAGTGCAGAAAAGAAGGAATAGAACTCTCAAAGAAGAAGAAGACCATGTTAGTCAAGCAGTGGTTACCAAAAAGATTTTGGGTCAAGCAATCAACACAAACCTTTGCTACACTCAAAACAGATGTATGATAAACAGACAACTTGACAAAGACTCCCTATGAGATTTGGATCGAAGAAACCAAATGTTGCATATTTTAGAATATTCGATGTAAATGCTTCATCCACAACAATGGCAAAGACAATCTAAAGGCCTTCGATGCTAAAGTCGATGAAGGTATCTTCGGGATACTCACCAAAGCAAAGCCTACAGAGTACTCAACAAAAGGACTATGGTTGCGTAAGAATCCATTCATGTGGTATTCGATGAGCCAAATGTAAATGGAGAAGACATTGAAGAGTCACCGATAAGTCAATCATCCAACCATACGTAAGAGTCCCTATGTCAAGCTAAAGCCGGAATTATAACTCGTAAGAAGATGAGATAGTCAATCTCAAAAACAATCGGAAAATTTGCAAAAGTTGACTACGAGAGAGGTGATCAAAGCAACACAACCTGCTAGACGATCAATCCACCAACTTACTCCAACTCGATGTAAGATGGCCGAGAGACCATCCACTTAACTTGTCATTGGAGATATAAGAGAAGGTGTCAAAACAAGATCCGTAACTCAACAAGAAGCTATGTTCACATGCTTTATCTCGCAAATAGAGCCCAAAGATGTGTCACAAGCATCGATGACACACATTCGATTCAAGCTATGCAAGAAGAGTCAATCGCTTTGAAATAAATAAAGTATGGGAATTAGTTCAAAGACCCACACATCAAAACGTTATTGGTACTAAAATGGGTGTTCGTAAACAAGATGAACGAGGAAGGTCGTGGTAAGAAACAAAGCAAGACTAGTAGCCAAAGGATATTGCCAAGAAGAAGGAATAGATTTTGATGAAACATTTGCCCTCGTAGCAAGATTGGAAGCTATAAGGATGTTTCTTGCCTATGCAGCTCACAAGAATTTTGTCAGATATCGATGGATGTAAAAAGCGCATTCCTAAATGGTTTATGAAGAAGAAGTGTATGTTGAACAACCTCCAGGATTTGAGCAGAAGATTCTTGGAGATAAGGTATACAAACTCAAGAAAGCTCAGATGGATTGAAACAGCACCGTGAGCATGGTATGACACCTTATCACAATTCCTAACCGAGAATGGATTCACAAAAGGAAAAGTAGATAGAACACTTTTCGTAATTCAAGACAAGAAGAGTATACGCTTGTTCAAATATATGTGGATGACATCATTTTTGGATCCACAAACAAAGAGCTATGTGAAAATTTTCAAACCTCATGCAAAGTAAATTTGAAATGAGCATGATGGGAGAGTCGACATTCTTCCTGACTCCAAGTGAAACAATCAAGGATGGAACCTTCATAAGTCAAACAAAATACACCGTAGATTTAATGAAGAAATTTGGTATGGATGAGAAGTCTTCTCGTGAAAATACCAATGAATACATCACCAAAATGGACATGGATGCAGATGGCAAGCCTCAGATATCAAACAAGATACGTAACACTTATCGATCATTGCTCTATCTCACATCGTTGTGCCGACATCACCTTTTGTCGAGGTGTATGTGCAAGATTTCAACTGCTCCAAAAGAGAGCCATATGACAAAGAAATGCTAAGAGAATATTGAGATACTTGAAAGGAAGCCAAGAAGTTGGCTTATGGTATCCAAAGGAAGGTGGATTCAAGCTAATGGCTATTCAGACTGACTATGCCGATGTAGAGTTGACAGAAGAGCACCTCCGCACATGTCAAATGCTAGGAAACAGCCGATCTCCTGGTTTAGCAAGAAGCAAAATTCAATAGCCACCTCTACACCGGGTAATACATAGTCGCGGGCAAAATTGCAGCCCAAATCCTATGGATGAGACAAAGAATTGAGAGACTATGAAGTTGAGGAAAAAGAAATTCCAATCATGTGTGATAACACAAGTGCAATTGCAATCACTCAAAATCCTCGTGTTGCACTCAAAACAAAGCATATCGATGTCGATATCACTTCATAAGAGATCATGTTGAAAAGATGACATCATCTTGGAATATATCTCAACCGATAAACAATTGGCCGACATCTTCACAAAACCATTATGTGAGTCAAGATTTGAAGAACTCAACATGAGTTAGGTTAATTGAGCCGAGCCGACACTAAGAATCAAAGAAAAGAAATGGAACACAAAAAGGGAAAAAGAGTCGAACTCACAAATCGCCTAAGAAAATCACCAGACGGAAAGATAACTATACCAAGTCACCGACAAATGAGTCACAAAGAGAATCGTGAGAAGAAGAGTTAAACCAACTAAGCGGTAAAAGCCGAGTCATTTATGAACAAAGTGACAAAAACGCAAATGCTTTGACTAAGCGAATGTTTTTAAGAATTACGCAAGATAATTATGACGACGGTACAGCAAAAGCCGCACACCAAGCTTATGATTGATATAAATGCCGCCGCATTAAATACGAGACATTAAATGCTAAAAGCGCGGCAAAATCTAAGCCGTTGATTTCGATCACATTTCAAAACCACCCGCACGCCCTTTCATAAACCATACTTAAGCTTTCCTTTCTTTCTCTCTCTCATATTACCAAAACTGCTCATTTCTCTTAGAAGCAAAGGCAAAACTCTCTCAAAACCCTATCTATCTTCAAATCAACCTCTAAGTTTTCTTCGTGAAATCCCGAAAAAATGGCACCAACCTATGATTTTGTCAAGTTAGGAAAGCAAATCCACACCGGTTCATCATGGATTTCGACAAGCATGGTGAAACAGGGGTCCGACGACACCTTAGTGAAGAAAATTGCCGAGAAATTGGAAACGCCTGGGTCAAAAATCGCTTTCGACGTTGGAATATCCGATGACCTATGTGGAGGAGGTCGACGCTTCTACGTGAACGCCGAGATTCACGATGAAGCGGATAAAGTCATCTGCTCACGGAAAGAAGTTCACCATCTCTCGCCAAGGATTTCGTCGAACACCGCCACTACCGACGGAATGAGCATCGAAATCAACGGCCGATGTAAACCTGGCCGCCGGGAAGGAAGAGCAAGCCCGACTATGCCGATAAAATAGTTTACACAACAAACAAGAGGTCGTCAAGGAGGATTATCACAAGTCGTTGACATAGTTGCCAAATGCATGACATCAATTTGGCGCCTTTGACCAACCGTCAAAAGCAAAGTTGATCGTGAATGGCCGTGGATCATTGAAGAAAGGAAAATAAATCGGGCCGAGTTTGTTTAAAGCAGATCATGCCAAATGTAGAGAACAAATCCTTCAAGGAAGATGGTACATTGGAGGATCCCTCAGATATGGCCTGGTGATTGGCCACTGATGGAGGTGAAAGGAGTCCTCTTAAACATGGAAAGTGCCCATGTAAACAAGAGGATGTTTAGATCAAACCTCTCTCGGCGCACGTAAGAGAGCCTACGCTAAGAGAGCCGACACGAGTGAGGGGAATCACCGACCCTCAAGATACAATGCTTTCCTCTCCACCAAAGAAGAAAGCCGCCCGCACTGCTTAAGAAGATCGCCGCTTCCCGCAGAAAGAAAAACAAACCCGCTCCCGCCTCGCAGCTCGAGTCACCTACTCCCCGCACTCGTGTCTCCCGCCTCAAAGAAAGAGCGGCCGAGAAGGACTCTCAACTACCTTCTCCGATCACAAAAAGAGGAGATCTCGACAAGCCAAGACGGCGCCTCCTCGTAAGAAAACACCAAAGACGCCCGCCGCCCAAGTCTCGCATTTAAACTCTCTAAACCGTAAATCCTCCGGTACAAACTAGAGACGAAGAAGAATCATCAAGCACTCCGAGCTTGAGAAACCGGCCGAGTCACCACTCACGGAGAGCAGAGACGAGATCCGGAGAAGAGAGTCTCCGCATACTATAGATGAAACAACTAAGTCACAAGGCGATCACAGAGGCAAATCAAGACACAACAGTAGTCCGCGCACCGAGACACAAGACGAAGCCGAAGAGTGATAGTGATGTGATGATCCTATCCCCACTTTACCCGACATCCAAAATCGTCTCGCGAGAGTGGAGGAAGTGGAAATTGAGTCGATCAAGGAAAGGGCCCAACGGCCCAATTTATAGAAGAGGAAGAGGAATCGCCGAACTTCCTTGGAGTGACTATCGTGGTCCAAGATCGATGAAGAAAATCGCATGTATATCTTGCAGCATCTTCAAGGACAAGGAAAATGGAAAGACAGACAGCAGAGGAAGCCGATAAGACGTGAGAAGCGCCAAAGATCCGCCTCTATCACCGCACCACGAACACACACATCATCTCCTGATGTCTTATCCGACAGTCGGATGAGGATCCTGACCGCCGCCACGTAAAAGTTGCAAATGCAAAGAAGTACGCATGAATCCGTAATCCTTAACGAGAAAAGATTGATGGAGGGACCAGAGAGTCCTCCAAAACACAATGAAATTGATCCAATGGGAGTGGTTCAACAAATCGCCACCGTTGTTGCCGCCACCACTTCCCCAAACCAACCCAAGAAGGAATTAAGGGAATTGGCGATGAAACGGTTAGCTGGGGACTGGGGCTTGAGCCAACCCCTAATGAAGGTGTCTTACCACCGCCCCAATGGCCGAACACTCAAAAGAGAAAATAGCCGGGAGTTTGGAGACGAGTGACCCCATTCCAAGTCACTCACCGGTGCGCCACCGAGGGGAAACTCCCTCCACCGCAAAGAAGGCGGAGAATGTCGCAGTGACTCCACAACGAATCTAGGAGGCGAAGTGGAGAAACAACAAACACAAAACGAAAAAAAGTTCATCAACGAAGCTCGCATAGCTTGAGATGCCTCACCGAGGTGCCAAATCGCCTGGCGTTAATGACGCCGCCGATGCAGCCGAGGCACGTGAAGGAACACCGGGAGTTAACACTGGCGATGAAAGTGCAATCCATGGGGTTGAGACTCCAATGGATGCCACCACAGAAGACCCTAAGATACCGACATCGTCGAAAGAGAGGTCCAGTGCCTCGCCGCAGCTTGAGACCGCAGAGGTGAAGGCCCACGGAGGTTGAGACTTCCTGGTAAAGAAGTCAAGTAGAGAACATCCCTCCTTCTATCATTGATCCATCCGAAAAGGAGATAAGCGCGCTTCATGATTCCCAGTGATAATCCCGATGTAACCTTTCCGGGATCGGGCGACTAAGAAGCCGAGTCATCCCCCCGCGATGATCCAAAAGACTCACCAAGGATGTTCCCAAAGACGAGCAAGTCTCGATCTCAAGACTACTCACAAACTTTCAATTTTGATGATGAGCCACCAATGGAAATCTCATCATCGTCCGATGACGCTCGAGCAAGGCCGAGGACCACCCACTCAATCGAGAAACCACCGAGACCAACGGCCGCTTGAGACAGAGCCGGGTCCACCGCACAGCCTCCTGCCGGGTCCACTTCACAAAAGACCCCAAACAAAGAGTCCACCGCACAGCTCCTCAAGCCGCAGCAGTTCGACCCAAAAGGAACTTCACGCACACCTCTTATCATTGAACAAATCCCACTGGCCGTGATGATTCCTTTGTAGAATCATTTCCTTTCTCCTCGGGAGGTACCCGACCTCCATGAAGAGTCGAGAACGAGCTCGCACGCTTCCACGCATCAGCCTCCCGTCATTCCCCAGTGTACCATCGCTCCAAATTGACATGACTTTGACGCCGCATGGCCATCACCGCAAATTCAAGAAACAAATGATGTTCGGGAGGTGTTCAAGGCATTATTTGCTGAAATTGAACGATGGAGAGGCACCAGCCTCTATGGACATGCGATCGACAAGAGATGCCAACCCATCCGACTTGAGAGGCATAACAAACAGATCGTGAATGGTGGCAACAAAGAAGAAACAATGCGTGTGGGAACAAGTTAGATACTTCAGACATTGTTCAACAAGTCGGTATGGAGAGCCGAGAATGCCGATGCAAAACGAAATTGAGAGAACACATTGAGCACATGCATGAAGCTCACACCGCCGAGATAAAGTCACAGCGTGAGCAAAATAAGAGTGATCTCCATTGATGGAAGAAAACATGGATAGAAAATTCAGCTTTTCTCATGGCCGAAATGAAGCTAATTTTAGCAGAGTCCAACGCCACTCGCTTCCGAATTTCGAGCCGTATACTCCGCAGCAGACTCGAGGCATGTAACTCGACCATCGCCAGTTCGACTTCCCGCGCCAAAGATGTTTCCAGTGTTCTCTCCTTGATGATGCCAAAAAGTGGGGAAGAGGAATACTTTAAAGCGCTAAAGAGATCCAAGTCGAAGGAGGAATCACTGTAAAAGGAAAGACAAATTGAGGAAGTGTCAAAACAAAAGAAAGGAGAGTCCGCTGAGGGGGAAGGATCAAAAGATGTGACCTTGATGATTGCACAAACCCCAACAAGGTCTTGTCACACTGATATTATAAGCAAAGCAAACTCCAAAGTGATTTCGCCACTCCAACACTCGCTATATCTATGGCCGAAAAGAGAAAGACAATTGAAGCAGTGGATGGAGGAAGGGGAAGGAAGAATGGATGCCCGAGTTATGAACATCTTGAAACAACACGGAGGCATTCCAAAGAGACAGAGACACTTATGCCATCTCGTATGCCGGGACCGAGCCACGATCGCCTGATGAATTTAAAACGCCGCATCTCGAAGGATACTTTTCAAAATGTCTATGGCTCAAGCTTGGGACTTGATCGGGAAAAGGGTCTCACGTTATGTGAAGAAGTTCGACAGCAGCAGACTACCGGCAGTCACTACCGGGTCACTCCACCGGTCACTCACCGGGAAAGTTAAGACCCCAAAGACAATACACGCCGCAGGGTAGAGGAAGAAGAAAGGGTGGAGGAAGAGGTTTCATACCAGGCCTCGCCCAAAACATTGAGTACGAGATCCGTGCAAGAAAGGAGGGATCTCATCTGGTTTTGACCAAGTAGCACCAATTTGCAATTGGCTAAAAGTAATGCCGAGTATGCTAAAAGAATAGAAGAAGAAAATAAGAGACAAACTCACTGCATGGGAGGAAAGACAAGAGAGATTAAGAAGAGATGAAGCCGCCAGAAGGCATATGAAAAGAAGAAGAACCGGCTGACGATGAGAAAAAGAGAAGAAGAGCGTAAGATGCCGAACAAGATGAAAGAAGATGATGAAGTGTTGCCGTCCACCCTTCATGTATTTTATTATGTAAATACATACTATGTAAGTCTTCTCGCAATAAAGCTATAAATATTTTTTTTTGTGTAGACAAATGTTTGCTCCGATACACCTTGTAAACAATGTGTAAAAGAACAAGAATGTTATGATCAATAAAAGGATTGATTCTACGCATACATTCTATGTGAATATACTATCTCAGACAGATCTTTGCTATTTACATTTTTGAATGGTTTAAGTTTTGGCATCATCAAAAGAGGGAAATTGTTGGGAAATTTATTGTTTAGATTTTGATGAATGCCATGTAAAACTTAGAATAGAAAGTTGGCACCCCAATTTTTGTTGTAAACGCAATGTAATAAATAATAGGCCTGGTCAAGCCGAGTTAAGTCACTATGCCAAACATGCAAGAAGACAACCGGAGACTAGAAGGAAGACTCGCCGCAAGACAACCGAGTATGGCAAATAAGAGAAGACGGAACTCTATCAAGGAGCAATTGAGATGCACTGAGTGGAGTATCAGTCAAGTCAACTCAAGAAAAGCCAAGTCTCAAGTTGAAGTGACATAAGAGTCATCCAATGATTGGAAGTCGACTCTAAGTCACCTGGGGAAAGCAAGGAAATGCAAATAAGTCGAGATAATCAAAAAGATCCGTTGTACGTAAATCAAGAGAATTACCTAAACAAGTAATATCTCCATGCTACCTTTCTCAAGTGCTCTGGCCCCAAAAGCTGCAAAAGGAATAAACCAATGGGAAGCACTACACCGTGTCGAACTCCCAAAAGGTGAAGAACAATTCATACGAGGAAATGGCAATTCCAAGGATCGCAACAAGACAAGCTAACGATCACAAGTGACTTTCAAAAAATAAGCCTATCTCTTCAACGGGCAGATTTTTGAAAGATCACTATAAAAGGCCGAGGAATGACTCTTTTTGAGGTGACTTAATCACAAACATTCAAGCAATTATCGAATCAGAATCAAATATTCTCAAGTTATTAAACGCTCAATCCTCAAGCCTACACTACGAAGAACATCAATCCAACACTCACCGTGAAGGAAAGATAACTTCAATCGCTTGAAGAGGAAATTATCAAGAATCAAGGGGTCTACATTCCACAAGGATTGTAGGAAGGTTCAAGGTCGAACCAAGTCTTGAGCTTTTGGAGGCTTCGTGATCAAATCCAAAGAGCTTGAGCAAGTGGGTCTGTAGAGAAAGCGCAAAGCGCCGCCTGAAGAAGCCGAGTCGCACGAGAAGCCGCTACCGAGTGATCAAGGCGCCTCCTGCATCGAGTCCCAAAGGATCAAGTCACTGGTGATCAAGACTTGTATCCGGATCGCTACCACTTTGTATACCGATCAATACCTAGTGGATTCCTCCAGAGTTGGAGAAGAGAGGAGTAGAAGAATTACCCCATCTTCAACCTCTATAAAAATCTTATTGTGTCATTTACATTTCAAAGACTTTAATTCTTGCATCATATTTGTTTAATTCACGACATATTTGCTATCCATTAGATAATCTCTAAGTACTAAATCAAGCTCTATATCTCTACTCAACCAAACTTAGGGTGTTAAGTCTTCCTCAATAAAACAAACCACGCTTGAGTTAATTTAGACTTAACCGAAGTTATTCCATCAACAATACTGGGCTTGAGTCCGCTGGAGAGACTAACTCACCGATTAACTAAATTGGTTGTCCACCAAGGATACAAATTGGTAAAAGATCAACTCAATTTTTAAAAGGACTAAATCAAAATTTGAAAGGTTTATTCAACCCCCTTCTAAACCTTACACTTACACCCTTGGGACCTACAGCTACCAAGGGTTACAACAATTGAAAGTCATCTCAAATCTTTGGGGACACATGTGGGTCAATCGTCCGCGCTATTAATTCACAAATAAAGTTGATGCTTTCCAAGTAACACCGAGGTGAACCCACGTGAGCATTGCAAGGCCATTGCAAGGCGTTTCCGCGCTTTCCTTTGCCGATGCACTTGAGCAAATGCCAAATTATGCAAAATTCATGAAGGATGTGATGTCTAGAAAGAGAAGGTTGAGGCATACGGACGGCCAACCTCAACAAGAGTGTAGCGCCATTTTGTTAAGAAAGCTACCACAAAAATTAAGAGATCCAACTATTGGTGATTCTTATTTTAATAAGACTTTTGTGATTTGGGTGCTAGCATTAATCTTATGCCGTTATCCTGCTTTTCAGAAACTTGGCCTCGAGAGGTAAAGCCGCCCACCATCACATTGCAATTAGTCGATAGATCACTCACCTACCCAAGAGAGTGATTGAAGATGTGTTGATCAAAGTGGATAAATTCATATTTCCGCGGACTTTGTGGTGTTGGATATGGAGGAAGATCATGAAATGCCATTGATTCTTGAAGACCTTTTCTAGCAACGGACGAGCTCTAGCTGCGAGTATTCACCGGAGTTGAGTCCCGAAAGTCACACATGGTGGAAGCGGTCCTAAGGACGGGAGAGAAGTATCGAAATTTGCATCGTCCTGGTGACCTTAAAGATTATCGGGAAGTAGAGTGCACCATAGAGCTTCCAGTGAGCAGCCGAGTGTGAGGGAAATCCTACCGGGCGAGAGGATGGTTTGAGGTCACTCTCTCAGCTAATTAGTGATGCCGATCGGACTCACATGTGCATTGTTGATTGAAATGATGGAGTTACAAACCCATCGCTTTACCTGATTCAAGATGTGCAGAGAATCAAAGCAAATAGTGTTTGATGATCCGGTTTATGGGTAATCTTTGTGGTGCAAGTGGAGATTGTTAGGCATAAACCCCATAAAATAAATTTTCAAAAAGTGGAGGAAGAATTTTTGGGGTAAAAACTAGAAAGATATTTTTGGGCGCTTTGTTGCCCGATTGTTTTTGGCACGCTCTTCCCTTAATTTGCCTATAAAATGTCTTGAATAGTGCATATTAAAATCATGTCAAGTAGATGATGAGCTTGGCCATCCAATGGGGTATGGAGAGGAACAATGAGTGTACACACTCGGGGAGATCAATTTGTGTGAGTCAAATTGTGATAAAGGAAGACTCAGTGAACTTTTTTGGATAATATAAAGAGGTTGAGAGAGTATTCATTGATAACTAGTAAACCGGGTTGTACGAGAGTCTTTATTCGGGGTTTGGTCCATAAAACTCAAGGGGTGTATATTTCTTGGTTTGCACGAACCACGAAAATCTATGTGTGCCATTTTATTTATGTTGGTATCATTTAATTTTTGTCATCATCTTGTTGGTGTGATTTGTTCTGATATTTGGAATAAAAATCTCGAATCACAACACGCTTAATCTCTAATCACGACACGCCTCCGTTACGCCAACAAGCTTAGAGTTTGGATAGTATCCATGGACCACATTCCCGATCCAAAGGGAGACTTATCTTTGTGCGGTTAGACATGCTTTTGTTCGAGCTTTTCATCTTGGTTGGTGCAAGATTTCAGTTGAATTTAGATGTTGAGATATTGTTCTAAAACCGCAGAGTAATCATCCATTGGAGGCTCTTGCTTTTCAATAGCTCAAGACATCTATCTCCTCTATTCTCTATTTGATTCATGTATGTTATGAGGTATTATACCAACGTATTGAGTATTCTGTACTAGGAATTTGCATTGTTTTCGGTATTTTCAAAGTGTCGCTTGAGTCTAATTCATTTAATTAGTTGTCGCTTGAGAGTTGAGACTAATCTTGGAAGCCAAAAATTGGGTAAAAATGATGAAAAACGTGTTCGACGGTGAAGATCGATTTTAGAAGTGAAAAAATGGAAAAAACGGGTCACTAACAAGCGCCGCAGTTAAGTGGGGTCAAAAACGGAGCAGAAGGCAGGGAAGGGCGTTACCGCAGGCTTCAAGTCATGGGGTCGTAGCAGCACCAACGGACGATAAGATCATTCTCCTTCACACCGCAATAGCCGACATAGGCCGCAGCCAGCTCCAAACAAACAACAACAAAGCGATGGAGAGGGAGCGGCAGCTCAATGCGCACACAGACGCACGTAGTGAGCCAGCGCAGTCGCCCGGCGTGGGAAGAGCAGTAACGGACGCTTTTTAGCGCATTGTCAGAAGGCCATTCCAAATGCCGCTGGCACACAAGCACCTCGGGCCGAGACGTGGGCCGATATTATTTTGGGCTTTTGACGCCGCCGAGGGCTCGACTTATAAATACACCACTGAGGCGCACAGATGTGGGGTCGGACATTGTTTTGAGCACAACGCAAGGCAAGAGACACAAGAGCTAAGGTTCGGGACGGCAATTGAGGTACTTTTCGCTTGGACACAGAGAGTATTCCTTCTTTTCTTCTCAATTCTTTTCTTTGCTTTTCTTTGTTTCGATTTCTTTGAGATGTATAATTATTTCTTATTGAGTTTTTGTACATCCATTATGAGCTAAACCTATTTTTCTAGGGGATTGATGTAACTTACGCTTGAACCTATGTTTTGATTTCCTTATGAAATTAGATGATTATTAATCTATTTCAGGTTATTTGATTTGATTGCATCCTGGATTATCTCGATCAATAATTTAGACAGCGGTTTGATTTGACGCCGAGAGAGGTAATTGAACGCTGAATTCATAGGATAGCATAACCTAGGGTTTCATAGAACCGAGAGGTTTATGAATCTTTAAGAAGCAGTTCGTAATAGAATATTCATTGAGCATATTAGGTTTAATGTATGATTTTATAGAGATATCGAAATCGTAAATTGTAACCTAATCACTGGCACTGAGAGAGGAAGTGATAAACTAGTAGGAATATTGGCTTATAGATTGATAATTTGTGATTAATAAACGGATTGAAAACATATGGGATAACCAGTGAAATTAACCCTCTAGAATTCATCTTCTACATGTTTGATTAATTGTCCGAACCAATTGTTTGCTTATTTTTAGTTTAATAAATCTTCACCTCTTTTCGATTTCTAGACAGAGTTAAGCTATTTTAATTATAGTACTTAGTATAAAATTTGATAACAATCTCTCGTGGGAGATGATAACCCGACTTTCAAAATCTATACTAAAACTTGACACCGTACGCTATGTAAGATTTTCTCGATCAATGTACTTTTCATTTTGATAGTGCAATCATTGTTTTTGTTGCTTTGAATGACAACTTAATTTTCTCCACGTTTTTGAGATCAGATCCATGGTGACTTAGTAGACAAGCTGGTTTTAGGAATTGTACCACCTTTGTTGAGTTGTGATATAAAATCTATTGTTTCAATGAAAAAACATTATTGTAAAGAGTAAAAAGGTATTAGGTATCATTTGTTCTATAAGCTCATGTTGACTTAAAAATATTGAGCGGAAAATCGATTTATATCGACTTGGAATTATGAGGATGTTTGTTTTTATTTTCAGTTTTACTTTTACAATATAAGAAAATATATTTGTTTTATTTATTTTCATTAGAATATTACATATTCCTATTTTCAAAATTCATTTTGAAACTTAATAATATATTATGTCTTCATAAACTTATCGACTCGATTTCAAACCACCTTCACGCCTTTCACGCATATCAACTATATACTAAAAGAAAAATGTCGCCGCCACGTCTTCACTCCGAGCAATTCGTACACGTGATCAACAATCTTATTCTTCAGAAACCAGCGCACAATTATGTTTACCACGCCAAGACAATTTAAGCTGACCGACTCTTATTCTTCAATTATAACTGATTAA